>JAHWFO010036341.1:1859862-2006415 GCA_023313115.1 Rhysida immarginata
AAGGCGTCGACTACTTAGGTCATTTTGCGCCTTTTACACAAGTTATATCTGTACGCAGCCCGGGACAAACACAAACATCCATGCCCATGGCGGGATTCGAACCCACGGCCAAGCGGACTCGAGAACAAGAAAGCCTACGCCCTAGCCCTCTCGGCCACCTGGCCGGCGCTTATAAATGGTGGAAATACGGTTAACAATGGTCGAAATATGATGATGTAACGATGTATGACGTTTCAGTTGTTTGGTTTTCTTTCTAGGAGGTGTTGGGCCAGGGCACTCAATAGTCACATGATCATCGGGGTCCGGACAACAATCCATCCTGAATTGTTTCCAACAAACCAAAATATATTGATTGTTAAAATCCAAGATGGAGATAATGAAGGATGAAGTCTTGGCCTGTCTCTCGTTGTCCTCTCAAAACTCCGTAGCTGACGAGAAAGATAGGCCTGGGCACTCAAAAGTCACCTGACTCTAGTAGTCTGAGCATGGTCTTTTAATCCTCTGGTCTGTGGTTGGTTGGTTGATTAGAATTTTTGGCGTCGACTACTGAGATCATTCTGCGCCTTTTACACAAGTTATATCTGTACGCAGCCCGGGACAAACACAAACATCCATGCCAGGATTCGAACCCACGCCAGGCAGACTCGAGAACTAGAAAGCCTACGCCCTAGCCCTCTCGGCCACCTGGCCGGCTCTGGTCTGTGCACTCGCGCGAATTCCATTGTTGGAGTCAACAATTGGACTGCTGTTTTTACTGAAGAGTCGATTTTTGCCCCCTCTATTGCTTGAATTTGGCTCCAGCCCAAATTTAACAATGTATTTTAACGATCGTATAACCTAACAAAACTGTCAGATAATGTTAAGCATTTGTTGCTGAACACGTAATGGATTGTTAAGCTTAAAATACATTGTTAAGTTTGGGCTGTAGCCAAAGTCATGCAATAGAGGGGGCAAAAATCGACTCTTCAGTAAATACAAAATATCAATTTTTGGCCTCCAATAATGGAATTCGCGCGAGTGCACAGACCAGAGGATTAAAAGACCATGGTCTGAGTAACAATACACCTTTCATTGTCTCCATCTTTGATTTTAATAATTAGAGTTTTTTCGTTTGTTGGAAACAATGAAAGTTGGATTGTTGTGATCAGGTGACTTTTGAGTGCCCAGGCCTGTATTTCTCGTCGGCTACGCAAAACTTCATAGATATGTAAGAAAATCTGTTGTGGACACCACAAGTACACATTTTTGGCCTAGTCGATTGCAATAAAAAGAGGAGGTGCACAACTAGGCGTTACAACATTCCTAAATACAAAATTTCAACATTTTACGGCTAATCGTTTTTGAGTTATGCGAGATACACACGTACAGACGTCACGCCGAAACTAGTCAAAATGGATTCAGGGATGTTCAAAATGGATATTTCCGTTAAAATCTGAATACCGAAATTTTTCGCGATTACAATACTTCCTTTACTTTGTACAAGGACGTAAAAAGCTGAATTTCTCTGAAATGAAAAAAAATTCTTAAACAACGGTCAAAAAATAAACTCAGTATCGCAAAAAAAAAAATTATCTGCCGTTTATGGGAATTCAGAAAGCCCTCTTTCCTTAAACGTATAAAAGAAAGCGAAATTACAAAATAAAATCAAACAGAAATAATCAGAAGTCATTATCACTGCGTTAGATCCAATCGAAAGGTCTGCTTTTTCAAGAGAAAAAGGACAAGAATAATAAAAAAAAATGATAATTAGGCAAAATTATGAAAAAGGACAAGAGTAGCTAACCTGTTGACAAAAGGTAAAGTGTTTTTCTTTATCAAAATTCAGCAACTTACAAATAAAACAAATTAAATGGTGGAGAAGTCGTGTAAGGAAAGAGCTAATTATGGAGCAATGAGCTCCCAAAAATCACAAGTTTAACAACTTTCCGTCATAGCGTATGAGAGGTACTCTAAACATAAGTATTGTAAGAGTTTCAAAGTTTCATCCGCCTAAACCAGTCGAACATGCATTTTTCCAGTTCTAATCAGTGAGCTACAAAATGTAGTTGTAGTAGCCTGATATGATGCCATCGTCGCTGTCGAAATTGAACCCCATGAACTTCCTCTTGGGGAACAAAAAGAAGTCGCAAGGAGTCCACATATTGATCAGATTTTCACAGAAAATACCCACCCGTTGTCTTAACGGCAGCATGTTCTCGGCCGTTGTCATGATATCACAACACACCTCTTTTCCCGCAACAAAAAGAGGCGTGCGTAAGGTCCATAAATCCAGGGTTCATGCTCTTAATGAACATCAGATCCGTGAACGCAAAACCAACGCCCGCAGATTCTACCTTGCGGGCGAGAAATGGCGGTTTGTTGTCACAGATTGTGGTAAGATTCGTGCAATTGCCTACCGTCCAGCAAATGCGAAAGGCCGGACTGATTGGGTGCGCATATGTGAAAGGCTTCCTGGTGGTGGCGGGGTACTGCTCAAAAGGATGGTTGCAACTTCGTCCGTCGGAGAAAAACGCTAAGGTGAAAGCAAAATACTACCAGGAGAACATTTTGAAACCTCTTTGCAAGGATGAGATCCCGGCGAACAACATCCTATATATGAGCGATGAATAAAACACCTGTATAACGAGACTAAGGCAGCCGCTGATTGGCTGATGAACTTAGCCAACGTCATGACCAATACTGCAGGAGAAATGATTCTTGAGACTCGTCTATTAGACTGTAATTCAGATTACCATGATTTTTTGTACTGAAATGTTAAGCTACGTTGATAATATGCCAAGTAGTTTGTTTTAAATTAATGCCTGTTTTCAAAAATTTTGTCATATTCTGTATCTTAGAAAGGCCGAGCTCGTGTATATTTAATACTAAATGCAGTATATAATTACATATTTAATGTATATTATTTACAGATAATTTGTTTGTGTAAGTGGCCTGCATTTTCTATCTAATTGATGTATACAAAATAGTGGATTTATTTTATTTATATATATAATTAAATTGCAATTATACAAAAGACTACGGTATTATCTTTTTAAGTTTTATTTATTCTTTCAATCCTCTTTATGTGTTTTTCTTTTTCTATTCTGTTTACCAGGAGTCGTGCGCTCCCTACCAGCACAGCAGAATCTGTTCGTCGTCGACCAGAAGCAGCGTCAACCGGTGGCTTTTCAACACTTCCCTCATCGCCCTCTTCCTTATTGGTCTCGTGGAATTATAGGCTGTTCCACTGAAGGTGGCTTTAAATCGCTGAGATAACGTGGAAAGAAAAAATAAATTCCAAACAACAGACAAACAAAGCCCTTCCTGGGAAATGTAATTAGGGAGGGATTTTTGTTTCGTTTCGTTTTCACTTTATCGTTTCTCTTCTTCCTCCTCCTCCTCCTCTACTTCTTCTTCTTTTTTATTTTTCCTGATGCGAATGCGAAGCCTTATTATTGGCTCTGAATATAGCAAAATGATCTTGCAGCTGTGATGTTTTTTCTCTCAAGTGTTTTGGACGTTTTACGTATAAAGTAAATAGCGGAGAATAAGAGGACAAGTACATATGGGCTCAAAATAAGGCGATTTTTTTTTCATTTAAGGGCTATACAACCAGCACATTGTCAATGGAACCAAGCTCCTTCTCGTCTCTCATAAGCATTATTGTGTCATCGTTGAATTTCTACGATTTGTCTAACAAGCTGACTTGCGTCTGTAAAGAAATCATTGGTCCAAGAAGGTACTTCCATTTACGTTCAAAGAAAGAAATGCCGTTATTTTTTTCGTCGGGTGCTATGAATGTAGATTAATTTCATGCCGAGGGAGGGGTAAGGTACGAAATAGATAAATCCCTCATTTTTTATGAGAATTAAGGTATCAAAAACCCTCACGTGTATCATTTCAATTTGTGTATATCAATAACTATCGTTAAAATCATCCAACAACAAAAAGAGAACCCATATCGAATTTTTTAACGCTTAAAATAAATGAGAATGTTTTCACTCAAATTAATATCATTCTACACAGTATCGCTCCGTTTTCAGTGTTTCAGGTCAACATGTGATAACTATCGAGAACAAAAAAAACAAACAACTAATTACGAACATTTAATTTGTACATAGGAATAAGAAAAAGAGTAACCATAAAAATGTTTATGTCTGTAAGAAATTAAAACGTTTTAAAAAGTATAGCTGTAAAAATTTTGTATAAAAACAAATTAAGAAAAAAATAACGAAAGAATGAATGAATCTATTTTTCTAGAGTTCAACTATCTTCCTCTTGGGTATTTCTTCCATACTGTTTCGAATTACATACATTATTATCAATAAAATGGTATTCTTTAACATATTATTGGAAAATCTTTTTTATTCGTTAGGTTCATCTTTTTTAAGTTTACATTCCTAAACTGTTGAGATTCCGCCTTTATTTCTGTCATGTATTTGCACTGCATTTAAGAGGCAATGGTAATCATACAGCGATAGAAAGGTACATTAATTTATGACAACAATGACTCATCTGATATATTAACTATCATTATTTCATTCCATAAGTCTGAAACTGTACAAGCAAAAGTTATACTTTTACAACGGTTAGGTAAAGTCTGTCGTCAACTGAGACATACAGGGTGTTTGGTTTTATATAACTTTTATTAAAATATAAATTAAAATGATTTAAAATTTTAATTTCTTTTTTTTTAAAGATAAAAAATTTATCGTTGAAAGATATTTTTGTTAGTTTTATTTATACTGTAGTTTCATTTGTAAAATAACAACAACAAAAAAGTGTATATGATCATGTGGGTTGTGTAACGTTAAAGTAAAATAACAAAGCTTTATTATCTTCTTACATATTATAAAGAAAATGTTATCACCTTCTTAGACATATCACTTCCAAATCGAACCTTCTATTCTATTCTTTCTATTAAGAACTCCGTGATCGTGACAGAACTCTATGTAAACGCTACACACGTCTTTTCAATCGAGGGAAGGTATTCCTATAAAATCTCGATAGTAAAAACATATATGGAAAGATAGAAAGGTTGCGTTAAAAAAAATAATCTCAAGAATTTCATAACATAAGCGAACGCAGATTGAATATTTTTAAGAATAACAAACCTGGATGCGAATGACAGACACCAGTTAAGTGAGATATGTTCGTCGTTCGCTCAATTAATTAAAATTTCCATTACATTATTCTTCTACATAGCACGTGCCGTGAGAAAGGGTTTGCCCTTCACAGGCAATGTTGATATGAATAACCTGTCATGACGGAGAGAAAACATAGACGTTGTTCATTTGGAAAGAACATCCCACTTAGAGCATGAAGAGCAAATGGAATCTACAAGATATTTTATCATTGAATTTTAACATGAACTTCGAAAACGTCATTGTTGCGGCGACATCTTCGTTTTTCAGTTCTATTCCTGTCCTTTATAATTATTCAAAGCTACTGATTTATTTTTAATTATCTGTAAACTGTAAGATTTATTTTTTTCGACAATGGAAATAATGATTTTGATATTCAATATATTTGTTAACTTTTCTTGTAAATCAATTGTAAAATCTTGGGGCACAATCATGCATATCTATTCCAGGTATTATAAATAATTTTTAAGAAATTATTTGTTGATCACACAAAATTTTATCACCATGTTATATACATATATTCTCTTATGAGCCTTTATTTTAAAATTAATTTTATTGTTATAATAAATCTTTGTTTATAAATGTTATTATACACTCCCTATATGATTCTTTTCCTTTTTTGATTACATATGAATTTTCTTTGTTAGAAAGGACTAAATGAATATTACTCGATCATATCATGTTTGATGTGGCAAACAGTTTGTTATAATTATGTAAACATTTATTAATATAGTTGGGGAAATAAAAATTTTATACAAGTTGTTTCTTAATTTCTTGTTCGGCATTCCCTTAATTTATATCAATAAATAAGATTGATTTTCACTTAATTGTGTCGGAAGTGATGCTAATCCTAGAAAATTCTAATTAATAGTAAATAAGAGGGGCAGTCAGAAAGTTCTCGAAATGACGCTACAGCACTCTAATGGAAGAACATACGGCAACGCTTGCCTAATCTCCTTCAAAGTAACACCCTTGAGAGCACACGCACTTGCTCCATCGAATCTGCCATTCTTGGAAGCATCGGTGGAAGGCTTCTTGTGGAATCTTCCGGAGCTCGGCCATCGGGTTCGACTTGATGTCATCTATGTTGCGAAATATGTCCTACAGGCGAACACCCATGACTCATCACCAGCGACAAGTTGTTTGAGAAACGTCGGGCCCTGCGTCCTTCGTTTCGACGCGTCTCATCTTCAATAGCAACTCCATGTTGGCCATTCTTCGATCACTTCAAAGTTTGAAGTTCAAACTGCGACATTTCGACGAATAACCAACACTCAGGTCTACTTCAAACGGAACAGTTATTCAGTTACTTCAAACGGAATAACGAAACTGTTGAAACACTCACATGGAAACCTGTCAAGCCTTATTGCGCCTGCGAGCAAAGATCACTATCTTATCGCTCGTTTGTCGTGAATTTTTGACTGTTCACTCTAAACATTACATTTAATAAATTATATTAAAATAGTTTATAACCACAAATCTATAAGTAATCCCAATTCTTCTGGTCTTATTTTACCCTAAAACTGCCAAAATTTTCTAAGTCGCCATTTACAAAATAAGTTGTGCAGGAAAATATCATATGTGCTTGAAAAAAATTCTTTATCCTTACAATGACTTTAACATCAATAATATTCAAATTCACAGCTTTAACGACTCTTTGTTACCCTAAAGCAAACTTTGAGCATGAAAGACATACGTTTTTTAAACCAAGATAATGATTTTCTAGATATTTTAACGCTGCATTAAAATAGAGCTACAGTGGGTTGCCAAATTATTAGGGACAGTTGCAAATAAGCAAAAGCTGAAATATATTCATAAGAAATAAAAATTGGATACAGAGTGGTAAGACCCTGAAAGCAGCTTTAACAAAGGATAGACTTTATCCGAAACGTCATTTGTTTTCAGGGTCTTACCATTATGTGTCCAATTTTGGTTTATTCCAAGGTTTTTGTGACTCGTCTTATTTTTTTGCTACATTAAATATGTTTAGTTTTTAAAATAAATGCTTTTAATAATTTTTTTAAATACAGTATAGTGACACAAAATTATATTTCTTAATTAAAATATATTTACATTTTAATTATTTTGCATCTTGGCATAATTGCAATGCAATTTTTTGGGGCAGAAGTGCTGTTTTTATAATATTCGTGACGAGTTGGTTTCATCGGAATACAAATATTTGTCGAGTTCAAAAATTCGGTCCTAAAATTGTCATTAGCCACTTAACTTGGATAAGAATATTTAGTAAAGATATAAGGAAAAACGAACTTTAAGTTTCGAGCCACTTGGAGTTATTGGGTAGGCAAATACACTGACTGCTCAATTGAAAGTGGACACTCTCAATTTTAGACGTTGTGTCGAATATCTAGAAAAATACTTGACGAATTATCCTGAAACTTCAGGGTATAAGAGCATGTCACACCTCATATACTTCAGCGAAGGTTTTGTCCCGAAGGCAAATAGGAGACCAGCAGCAAATTGAACAAAAAAGTAATGTTTGGGATAACCCTATAAAAAATAATGCTTGAAATGCGTTGTAGCTGCAGTATAAGCTTATGAGGCTTCTTTTACTTATCTGTGTTCATTTGTATGAGAATAGCACTTATATTCATGGAAATATAAAGGTTTCTTTAAATAAATAAATAAATAAATAATTTTGTTTACGTTTTTTGTTTATAAGATGCAGGCTTTTCAACCCAATGCAATGCCATTTTCAGGAAATTTCGCAAACTACAGTAGGGACAGCACCCTGCAATTAGAATATATGAATATTAAATATTTGATGAAATAAGAGCATTTTTACTAAATAATATTTTAACTGCGCATGCGCAAGGCTTACCAGAGTGTTTTTGCATAATTAATAAATTATGTATAGAGGCTACTCTTATACTGTAAAAAGCTCAAGCAAATATCGTGAAAATACAGAAAGATATCGTCGATAGAATGAGTTGAATTTCAGTTGCTCTCAAAAATAAACAAAACGATATGGGGTTTTCTCCAAATTTTTTATTTTGGGACCGGACATCAGGGGTTTTTTCTTCATCTTTGAAGGTTTCTCATTCACAGATTTCTGCAATGACTTGAATAAATGATACTCTAAATGGGCGAGTAAGGCGTATGAGGCATAACATCCCAGCCAAAGTTAGCAATTTGTTTTGAGCGCTTAAAGATGTATGCCAGGGCCGTCCAATTCGTCATGCACGTCGCCCGTGTGCAGCATAAAATCCTCGCTGACAAAGCTCACGGGCAAAGCCGAGGAGATAGTCCAAACTCATGAGGGCAGTGGGTATAGTTTTTTCCTATGCAGTGTTACCAGACTTTAGGGGGCGATTGCATTAAATGAGGCATTATTAAGTACCGAAAGGTGCTTTATGCTATCAGTGTGGGGAAACGTGTCTGTCTGTCTGTCCGTCTGTCCGTCCGTCTGTCTGTCTGTCCGTCTGTCTGTCCGTCTGTCTGTCCGTCTGTCTGTCTGTCTGTCTGTCTGTCTGTCTGTCTGTCCGTAACTCTAACTCCTACGAGGCTATGAAAGATTTTCAAAATCTGTTTTCGTCAGTCGATGAATATGGTTCATGGCACGAACCAATCACAATTATTATCTAAATCGGTTTATTGGCACGTGCACAAATGGTACCTCAATTTTCCCGCCAAGCAATATTCAATGGGAAGATACATTAATTAATAAATCAAACAAATCGTAATGATGAGATTGAAGCGGTTATTCATTATTACTTTCGTCAGTCGATGAATATGGTACATGGCACGAACCAATCTCATATATTACCTAAATCGGTTCAATAGCACGTGCACAAATGGTACCTTCACGACCCCACCTAGCAATTTTCAATGCAGAGATATATTAAGTAATATATCAAACAAATCGTAATGACGAGATAGAAGCGGATATAAATTACTATTTTCGCTAATTGATAAATATGGTTCGGGAAATGTACCATTTTGAAAATGCTTGTAATTGAAACAATGGCACGTGCTCTAATGGTACCCTTATGACACCCTCAAAAATGTTCAATGATAAGATATGGCATGTAATATATCAAACAAATTGGGATGAGATCTAATGAATGAATACAACGTACAATTAATGATAGTCGAAATTGGTTTCAAGCAACCTGGTTTAGTGGAACCATTATGGTTCATTGGAACTTTCAATGCTAAAATACGGCATGTAATATATCAAACGACTTGGAATGATGTGTCATGAATGAATATAACGTAAAATTATTGATAGTCGAAATTGGTTTCAAGGAACCTAGTATTGTGTAAACATTATGGGTCATTGGAACTTTCTATGCTAAAATATGGCATGTAATATAACAAATGGCTTGGAATGATTTGTCATGAATGAATATAACGCAAAATTGATCATAGTCGAAATTGGTTTAAAGGTACATGGTTTAATGGTATTTTTATGGTCCATTAGAAACTTACAATATTAACATAAGGCAGTTTAAAAATATAGTTCCGCGAATAGTGTAGTTTAACCTTTCGGTGCTTGGTTATGTCATTCCTTAATGGTTTATTTCTTTTGTTACTGATACATGCTTGTTTTTCGTCTTGCATAACATGGCGCACATACCGAAAAAGCATAAAATCACTGAACCAGTATTTAAACCGGAGTGGGAGAATATGTTTTTTTTTCATTGTTCACAGATCGGATTCGAAATGCTTAATATGCAATCGTGTCCTATTGGGGGGGGGGGGGAATACAATTCTACCTGACATCGATAAAATTGTCACATTAAAACGAAGGAAATAAAATGGTAAACTGCCTCGTTTTTTTTTTATTATTTTTTTACTATATCGAATTGATAATTAGCAACTCGACTTTAAGGAACTGATCAACGTAATGTGCAATATAGGGGTAAGGAAGATTATCCGCGTGCACGGGCGCTGCCCGCGGACAGAAATCTTGGACAGACCTGATGTATGCGGTCTGGCGTTATCATGGTGGAATACGACACCCTTGCGATTAGCCAATCCTGGACGTTTTGTGCAAATTGCAATAGTTTATTGCGCTTGCATGGAATACAAGCAACACTGTAGCAATCTCTCGCACCGACTGGGATGGATTTCCTTCGATCATGGCCTTAATGTCACTTGAATCCTAGTCTTCTTAGGACGACCAGAGCGAGATGCATCATTGATGTCAAAATCTCCAGAACGAAATTTAACATACCATTTTTGGCATGCACGTTCTGTTAAGGCATTATCTCCATTGACACTGAATATTTTTCTATGAGTACTTGCAGCTCGTTTGTCTTTTTTAAAATAATACACCAAAATCTGATGCTATTCATTCCATATTCACAGCTATGCGGCATGCATAATACTGATGCTAGCCAATTCCTACTTCACAGACAGTACATAGAACATGTACTTTCAAATGTGAATTCAATTTACATACAAACACTGAGCATGCGATAGCTAATTTGCATGAAACTTGCACTGAAGCAAAAACCGAATGCACTTATTTGCCAACCTAATACTAATAAGTCGTCCGATAAAAAAAATTGTCAAAAATGTGACTGTCCTTAATAATATGGCACCCCACAATAGTCTAATCTAAAATAAGGAAAATTTGGAAACCATGAATATACATAGTAGGAGCCTTCTGGGATTCTAGCTCTTACACTCCTCGCACTATTTATTTTTTATTTTAATTTCTTAATAATAGAAACATCCCCTACGGAAGGAAATTTTGTTTTGTAATATTTTGTACATACATTGGTATATCAGAATTTGCTAATATATTTGTGTGTATGCCGGGTTTTGGGCGCGCTAACTAGAAAGTCATTTACGCCTTTTTCCCATGAACATAATTTTTCTACATATCTAGGATAAACATAACGAGATTTGAACCAGCGACTCTACGAATCAAGAACAAAAAAAATCTTTCTTTCTCGGATCTTGGGCAGGCCTCTTTGCAAGGGTTAAATGCTGATGTTTTCAAAATAAGTGTTTTCAAAAGCTTGGGTAATAAAGTTAGTTTTAGAATACTCCATATATTGAAATGATTCATAGGATTTGATCAGACGAGTTGTTCAGACGAGTTAGACAAAATTCTGTAGATTCCTGTATATCCAAATTCTCCAATAATCAGCACTTGATTCTCCTGATTAAATTCTCTGTGATTCTACATTATGATGTACTATATACAGGGTGTTGTTAATTTCATAGGGGTGATGGAATATGCGACTCTAAACATATTTGTTCCTATGAATGAGGGGTCGCAAATCAACCCCTTTCCCTGTTAAACTGTTGGAAAACATCAAACCACACCATGCCAAGACAATTGCCAATTGCGATTTATTCGTCATTACAGATACGGCTCCACATTGCGGCCATGTAAATCAACACACACTTGCATTCGATTTAACAGCGACCGACGTGATCTACGAAACACTTCTGGTTGCTCACGAGTCCGTTCGCTTGCTTCAGCCACTCGTGCCACTAAGTCTTCCTGCGACATGACAGGGGTGTCATAAATCAGTCTTCCCAGATGTCCTCAGAGGAAATGGTCCAGTGGACAACGTGGTGGCGAGGCCACAGGACCATCACGACTTATCCAGCGTATACCAAACGTCGCATTGAGGTGATCTAGTATACGTCGTGCGTAGTGTGGAGGTACACCATCTGCTTGGAACCACATACGTTGTCATAGTCGTAGAGGTACATCTTCCAACAATTCTGGTAGTACATTTGTTACACATGTCAGTTATCGAACGCTTTGAGACGATTGGGCAAAATGTAAGACCCCACCAGGATGTCATTCACTATTCCAGCCCACACATTTACAGAGAATCTGTTCTGATGAAGAGTGGCATGGTATTCGTGCGGATTTTGATACGCCCAAATGGGTCGATCGTGACTGTCGAACGCCTGATCTCTTGTAAAGCATTCCTCATCAGTAAAAGAACACACGCTGAAAATTCGGGCTGATCAATGGTCTGTTGAAGAACAACTGAGCGAATGCTTCACACACTGGATTAATCTAGAGGCGTGAGTGCCTGTACTCTTTGTACATGGAACGGATGTAATAAGTTCTCATGGATGATGTCCCAAGCTTTTCGACGGCTTCGCAAATGAAGTTGAGCGGCGATCATTCTTGTACTTGTGGATGGGTTCTACTTGATACACTGTAGGACAGTCTCTTCGGCATGAACAGTTCGCAGTGTTCGAGGCATTCCAGCGTTTGCCATGCTTGGCCCATTACACCTGTCTCTCGAAGGCTACGGTTAATTGCAGCAAACGTGCGTCTATCTGGACAACGTCTTGCTGGGAAACGCATCCTGTACAGTCGCTGTGCCTGTAGTCCATTCCCGTTAGCTGTGCCGTACATTAGATGATGTCGGCTAGCTCGGGCCAAGAATATTGTTCAGCCGTTGGGCAATGACACACGTACGTATTCCCAAACAATACGAATTATCTTACTCCCCAACCCCTAAATAACTCATGGACTGTGCGTCTTGGAAGCTTCCATTCTACGTATTAATGGGGTTTCGCCATTCATCTCCTATTCTCTTTTTCTTTTCTATTATCTTCGGACGTGCAATGCAGCCAGTTGCTGGGTAGCGATGCCCAATGTCAACCCCGTCTAACAGGGAAGGGGTTGATTTGCGACCCCCCATTCACAGGAACAACTATCGCATATATGCTTAGAATCGCATATTCTATCACCCTTATCAATTTTTGACATGAAATTTAACAATGTTGTATGCTTATATTCCGACTTACTTGATATCATGTACCCATATTTAGAAACCTAAATTCAAAGTTCTTTTAGAAGTTAAGCAATGACTTCTTATTTACTTCCAACTTGATTTTATGCTAAATATAGTCCGAACTCTTCTGTAATCCGAACCCTTCCGGTTTTTATTAGTTCGGATCAGAGCAAGTGGAAAGTATCATCAACTTCCCCATGCCTACCACCTTCCATAATGTCAAACCAATATATTTTAACATGATAACTGTTGACAAGAATAAGTGGCATCAACGATCTGGGAGTATTCATTGACAGCTAATTTAATTTTGACTTACATATTAAGCATTTAGAAAAGATTACAAAGATTATTGTAATCTCATTTCAAAAAAGGAAAACTCTTCATGTCTTTGAGAACACGTTATTTATTTAGAAAATATTAATTAGTTAATTAGTCTAATATAATTTCAGATTTTAGTTGATGACCAACAATAACAGATACTTTAAAATACAAAATTTTCATTATTTGGATATAAACATACGTCTATATATCTATACGTACAGTATACATACTCCAAAAATCAATCCAGATAAAATATACAGATGGAATATATATTACGAAATCTTCGTTTCGTTATATCGTTACTTTGAAAATTGCACAAATTAATTTCTGTAAATTTCAATATTCATTACATTATACATGAATCGATATTATGGTGAAATTCAAATTATTTTGGTGAAATTAAAAAAAAATATGTTCATTAAAATGTAAATTATACTTAAACTGTGCTAAAACGGTAAATATTTGTTCACCTTACTAAAGGAAATACACTGAAGCCAGATGATTGAGACCGTTTACAAAATGTAAGATTAAAAAATAAAGTTGATGATTGTCAGCCAAATAAACAGGAACACCAAAAAAGGCAAAAAGAGAACAATAACAGATGTAAAGAGATATTTCAGATTTCCCGGTGATAGAGAAGAGAGCTTTGTTAATGTCTTCAAACTTGACTTCCAGAATATGCCTCGTCTTCCGAAACTTCATGTGCTACTTCTTATCCAGCGAATGCTTCAAATGTCCCGTCATTAAATCGTTTTTATGACACTTTACCGCAGCATATTCTTCAGCAATATTGGACTGATGCGCGTAATTTCGAAGTCACCGTAGATGGACTGATTCTTCACAGTTGAAATAGTCCTTGAAGTAACAATTCTGAAAAGATTGGAGCTCACTCCATCTACTTCTGCAAATTTTCGCCCATGCTGCAATGCCGTAGAGATAATGTAGAATGGGTATCGATAAAGTTAAGGAAAAAGTCCCGGAACGGTCTAATATCTCGAAAAATACATGTCTCGACAAAAAAAATACATGTCTAATATTTTTGATAGCTATATATTGATGTAAAAATTAGCCCCCTGCAACACTCATAGGGGTAGGGTAGGGGGAAACTTTGAAATTTCAAACGGGAACCCTAATTTTTTTTTTTGCAGATTCGGATTCTACAGAAAAAAAATACATTAATTTTACCCAAAAATGTTTTAAATCTTTTATAGATGGCGCTGTAAGTGCAAAAAAGTGAAGCTAGTGCGAATATCTCGAGAAGATTAAAAAGGGGTTTGAAGGGGACTTCTCGTGAGGCAAAAGTCTGGTAATAGAGCGTTTAAATTCGAAAATTATTTGGTGTAGGTTAATGAAATTAAAACTATTATTACTAAGCAGGATAGGGTCTACTTGGTAGCGACATTTTCAGGTTTATGCAAGAAAGTGTTCATCAATTTTGGAAACTTATCTCCTAAACTATGAGAGATAGAGGCAGAGTGTCAATTGCAAAGTTGTAGAGCACCCTTCAATTACTTTAAATCGTATGTTAAAATCATTGCTTAATTGGGGGATAATTAAATAAAATATTGCTCAAAGGTACTTCAGTCATCTGCAGAGAAGCCCGTCGTTGGTACAGACTAGGTACAGACCAAACCACTAAATTGACAGGGAGAAGGCGGCATGAGTGATAGCCAGATTGTGATTGAATCAACACTATATTATCTTGGAAAAAATCACAGCAAATTGGCACTAATCTGACAGCAGAACACCAGCGATAGACTTCTCTCCAAGGCCAGCTACATAAATAGTCCCTGAAGCGAAAAAGTCACCGGCCATCTTAGTCCAAACAGCAATGTAACCTTCAACTAAATTCTATCCTTCATTTTAAGAGACCTCGGTTCCAGACTTTCCACCGCTACCCAGATATTATCGCTTCTCTCCCCCGGCCTACTTCCTTCAACGAAATTTTCTTCATTTAACCCCCTGTTTTGTGGATATCTCCGTTATCTCCAGTGAACTATTGCTTTTTATACTAATCATGTTCCTTTTTAAATTTTTTATATTATAATTATGCTTAAGTTTTACTCAAAACCGAATGATGTTTATCTTCAATCACAATGCTCTCATGTTTTTCAACTTTAGGATCAATGGATGAGAAAACTTTATCAAGCGTATTTCTTATCAAATTGTAATCTTCGGCATTCTGTGTGGCGACCACTTCTCCCATTTTCAAATGTATAACAAAACAAATCCAAGATGGAAACAATGATGTTATAGTTACTCGGACTAAGATGGCCAGGTGACTTTTCCTCCTTAGGGCCTGTTTATTTGGCTGGCTGTGCTTTTCTGCAAATGACGTGAAGCGTTTACCTACTTCAAGCAATTTTTTCTTTAATTCCCCCCCAATAAAACGATGATTTTAACATTCTATTTAAAGTAATTGAAAGGTGCTCTACAACTTTCCAACTGACACAATGCCCCTATCTGTTCATAGTTTAAGAGATAAGTTTCCAAATTCAGGGAGACTCTCTTGCATAAACTTGAAGATGTTACTACCAAGTAGCCCCTATCTTGCTTAGTAATAATATTTTTAATTTCATTAACTTACACCAATAGTTTTAGGATTAGTTATACGCTATATTACCAGTATTTTGCCTCTACCCTGTATTGTCTGAAATAACTCATCTTCATATATAAGACTTTTGGGCCATTTTCTGAGCAATTTTTGAACAGGAGGGATCTTAACGCCATCAAGTAGTGTATTTTTCTACTATGAGAAAAAGAATTTAACAGTGACACGTTATTTTTTTATCGTATTTAACAGTTGAAGGGTACGAATATTAACATTCTTACAATGTTCAAGGCATGTTCATATTTATTATAATGTATTCTAGAATGTATATTATGTAAAAACAAATATATTTTAAAACTAATACAAGCGTCTAATGAAGTAGCCAGTTTTATTTAAAGAACTCTCTAAAACCAAGAATGCGTCCACTTGTTGCGGGTATTTAGCGTTATATTATATTAATCAGGAAGACTGACATGTCTTTTCCAGGTTAGCCAGTCTTTCCACGAATAAACTGAGCGTTGTTCACTCAAAAGAAATCTGACTCCCCCCCTCCCCAAATGAACAAATATTTGAATTCTGTTGCGTACATGAGCGCGCGAGAGCAGGTTTTCCATCCATTCATCGTATTCAAAGGAGTATTCCATGTGCGCGCGTGAAAGTCAACAGTTATTGATGGAAGGCTAGCAAACACTTTTGTCGGGTGTTGCACGAATGGGAGGAAAAGACGTCACAGCGTTTGACATTAAATCTGCAGGGGACACTTTTAATAGTCCTTAACATGAGCGTTTAATTCCGAGCTTTCAAAAGGTTGAATTCTCGAGCGAAATCTCGTGCAATCTCATCGTTAATCTCGCTGCTCGCAATTACGACGTGAGATTTTAATCCTTTACCGCAAATGATGTTAACGTCACTTAACAGCAGCTCAGAGATCAACTATGGAACAGTGTGAAAAATTCTCCTAAGGTTAACGACTTTTAAAGTTCTCGTTTTATTTGCGCTCGAAGAGTCTCCTCCTCCTTCGCCTTCATCGACCGAAAATTAAACCTTTTATAACCTGCAAGAAACATGCCTTGAAAAGACCCAGGCTGTTTACAACCACACGGCCTGCAAACATTCAAACGGTAAAAGTTTTGGGAGGGAATAAAATTTAACAAGATAGAGAAAAATTAAATTGAAATGAAGATGATCTAACATCCTTCGCTCGCTTTAGGTAATTGGTAATATTAATCGGGATAACATCTGTTATTACAGTAAATGAAAGATCAGTAAGTGAGAGCCGCAATGGATTTGTTTGTTTCCATTAACCAAAATTTACATTTTATGCCTTTACAAAAAATTATAAGTTAATTATTGGCAAATAACCGCATTTTATTAGACAGTTTTATGCGTGATAATTAAGAATGCAGTCTGCTCATTGAGTCTTTGCTCCACCATTAAAGATTAATTGTTCCCTCAGGAATATAAAAGCCTTCGTAAGGACAGGCGAATGTGGATTAAAATGGGGACACACAAGATCTATATATGGCAGTTCCCTCCCCTGCTACCGGTCGCAGTCGGATTTCAGCCACAAATAGATTTGGCGTTTAAGGCATGCTGACGCAAGGCTTTCGTATCTCTCAATAAAAGAGAAAATAAAGAAATAAAATTCACATAAAATCACAGTAAACTCCGCGCTTTCCCTTAAGTGCCTGAGTTTTCATAAGATCTCAACAAATTCTATTCTAATCGTGGAGGCAGAGATATAATTGTGATTAAATCAGCTGTAAACTTGCAAAGGTCTCTAGGATCATGAAACTTTTTCCTTAAGGTATTTGTGTCGAGCTAGCTCACTGGCCAGCCGAAATTTTGTTTTTCATGCTATGGATAAGGTTAATAGAAGTAGTATTTTCAACATCGTATAAAACCAAAATCTTTAAACAAACAGATACCCCAAATATACACTACCCTATCAAAAGTCATGGGACACCATCACTTTAATAGAAACACTCAAAAATATACATATTTTAGTATTTTGTTGGTCCACCTTTTGCTGCTATCACAGCTTCTACTCTCTGGGGCATACAAGTTTTTGATACGTTTCGACAGGTAATTTTCGCCATTCTGCCATAAGTGTCTTGGACAGTGCGGTCACGGATTTCGGGCGTTCCGCACAAGCGCGCAATCGACGTTCCAACACGTCCCACAGACGTTCGATGGGTTCAGATCAGGACTCTGGGCAGGCCAGTCAAATTCTCGAACCCCCTTTTCATCAAACCATGTGCCTACCAGCCCTTGCTTTATGGCAAGGTGCGTTATCGTACTGAAACAGAAAAGGGCCATTGGCAAAGTGCTGCCAGAGAGATGGGAGTGCTGCGTTGCCCAGAATGTCTTGGTAACGCTCTGCGTGCAGATGTCCGTCCACAGAAACGATTGCACCCAACCCATACCTTGAAAAGCATTCCCACACAATCACCGACGCTCCGCCGAACTTTACCGTGGGCACAACACTGCTTGGCAGATAACATTCGCCGGGCTTTCGCCATACCCAAACCCATCCATCCGATTGTCAGATGGCGTACCGGGACTTATCACTCCATTCAACCATTCGCCATTGATCCAGAGTCCAATGTCGTCGCTCAACCATTCGCCAACAATTGTATCTCTTTAGAAGTCTAAAGCTCTTTGAGACATTCTTACAGCATTCACGCAAGCATAATTTTATAATAGCATACTCTGTCGTTATGTAGTGCTGGGAAGAATGCCAACATTAAAATTGCAAAGGAATGTCTCATTTTCATTCAAATCAGGGTTGTCCCATGAATTTTGATAGGGTAGTGTATAGTAGTAGCATAGAGTAAGGATTAAATTCTACGATTGCTCTTTATATCCGTAAATATTGAACGGGTCTTTATTTTGCGACCAATGACCCTTTTTGTTAAAAGATTGTTTGAGATCTCTAGGAACGGATGCGTTAAATAGCTGAAAAGATTGGACAGGCAAAAGGAACAACTCGAGCCATTTTATTTAATTCTAACTAAGTAAATACAAAAAGCTGCTTTTTTGAGAAATTAACAATATGAGGAGATATCAGAAAGTAACCCCATTTATTTTTTAACGCAGGAAATATTGTCACGGTGTAAAAGTTAACATAGCCAAAAAGAAGGCTGAGTACATGCACAGACATTGCATAACAATAATTGTTCTTGCGCACGCGCTACCACTCGTTTTCAAATGGCCGCCGCTATCACATCGTCTACTGTGGAAGAACCGCGAGCTGTTATAAAGTTTCTTTCCGCAAAAGGTAAGAAACCCTCTGGAATTCATGGAGAAATGGTAGTAGTTTAGGGTGTCGACTGTCTAGTCTATTCCAATATGCGCAAATGGCGTAAAATGTTTCGGGAAGGAAGAGTTAGACTTGCCAATAAACAGCGTTCTGGGCGGCCTGCGTCAGCGGCAATACCAGCCATTATCGAGGATATTAACAACACAATCAGAGAAAACCGTCGCATTTCCGTGAAAGAAGTGAATGAAACGTTTCAAATGTCCTATGGATCTGCATGGGATATGGTGCATGAGAACCTTGGATACCGTAAAGTCTGTTCGCGTTGGATTCCATAAAGTCTCACACCAAAGCAGACTGGTAACAAAATAGCCTGCATTCTGTAAGATCTGTTGTGTAAGAATAATGCGTTTCTAAATGGCATTGTCACAGGAGAGGAGTCTTGGGTCTTGCACTTCACACGTAAGAATAAAACTGCGTGCATGGTGTGGAAACATCCAAATTCTCCGGTTCGAAAAATAATTCAAAGCTTCTCTTTCAGATCGGAAGTTTTTTGTAATATGCAAGGCGCAGTTCCTGCCTCGTGGGTCGAACGCCAATGTCTCTACCTATTGTGAAAGCAGGTGAAGGGGTTAGCAGATGGAATCCTTCCATTTTAAGCAGTCCTTAAGCTAAGGAAGTCATCAAGAAGTCATTGTCCAGAGGGATGTACTTAGATTTAGATTCCTGAAGTGGGCCCCTCAAAAACAAACATGTCGTGAAATTTAAAACTGTTATTATAAATAAAACAAAATAGCCGGAAACTGTGGACACCAATATACAATATCGAAATAAAAGGAAAACACAAATCCACAAAGAATTTTTTTAAAGATTGAGATGTACATTTCGGAATTCATAATTCCTTCATTAGTGAGTGAAACACTGATAGTACCTGATGGAGTATTAAAATTCCCAAAATATTTTTGAAAAATTTCTATTTGTTAAAATGTTATAACCCAATACATTTTTTGGTACTTTTTTTGTTTAAAAAGCCATATCTCACGCTAATTTTTCAAAATCTACGAGGGTTGTGGCATAAGTCATGGCAACTATTTTTTTTCTTGTAGATATGTAAACGGATCACAAACGTATATGTGTCGTGTGGAAGTTCTGCAGGCATAGTGTGTAAGCAGAACAACAGATGGCTCTGTGATAGCTGGTAGTAGCGCAGCGAGAGCTGTGAAATCAGTCAGTTGGTGAGTGTCGTGCGACATGAAAGTAACCCGTGTTGAGCAGCGCGCTTACATCAAAATAGCCGTTCTCCGAGGGAGAAATGCGATGGAATGTCACAGTGAATTAGTGGAAGCCCTTGGGAATAATGCCCTACCATACCGTACAGAAGCACGGTGGGTAGGAAAGTTTCAGCAAGGACGTGTGTCAACCAGTGATGAGCAACGTTCGGGCTGATGGTATTCAGCGCCTGAGGCTGATGATATTCAGCGCCTCCCACATCGTTGGCAGCGTGTGATGACAGTAGCAGGGGACTACTTTGAGGGTCTTTAGGCCCAGGTTTGTCATGTCAACTTTATGTGTACTGTGTTGTCATTCTTTTGCACCGTGAAGGCCATATTGCCCTGTATACTACCGTAATTAATTCGTGTGTTACGATATTTCAGTGCTATTCATTGTCCACACATGTAGTTAACACCTTGTCCTTTCGTCTGTATATTCACATTTTCCAACCGGACTGGTATCTTCAAGAAAAAAAATAGTTGCCATGACTTTTGCCCCAACCCTCGTATTTGAAATTTTAAAGATAACAAGTAAAACGTATACAAGGTGTTCATAAAAAGAAGGATAATAAATACATAGTGTGATTCCATACATCAATCTAAGCAAAACGTTCCTTATCGAAAATGTCTAAAACTCAAAATTTAGAATGGTGCCATTACGTCATTTATGAACTTTCTGCACCAACACTTCACATAATGAACTGCCGAAGCCGACGATCTATACGATTATATCGCGTCGGTTTCGGAACTGCGCTATGCCACGAGAAAACGGTGGCAATTGACCTTTATCATAAACTCTCGTTCTCACACACTTTCTTAGCCTTCGTAGCCTTGACTACCCATGTGACCACATAAAAAATGGCGTCCCTTGGTCGTGTTGTAAGCATTTGTGATTTGAGTAAAATTCATTTTTTTACATTTTCCGTAGGTTTTTACTACTTTAAAGATTTTTATTATTATCTTTATTAATTTAACAAACATTATTAACCTGAAATTTGCAAAATATAATGATTTAAATGTTTGCTGATAAACTTTCATAATTTTAATTTCAGAGTCATTTCCAAATTACCTATAAAATTATTTTCTAATGATGTTTATTTATTTCTTCTGCTCACTCTGACAATTGGGAATACAACAATATTTAAGCATAGCAATAAAAATTTTGAACAACAGCAATTAAAACTTTCACTTACGATACAGTCAACAAATGCCGTTAACACGTCCAGTATCCGCCATTTGCATTTTGTAAAAAAACCAGTGACGTTTAGTGGTAACCAATCACAATACAGGGGATAAAGGTCAATTGTTGAGATTAAATGACCTTTTCCGCCAGCTTTTAGAAAACTTCGCGTGATATTTATTAGACCCTTAAAATTTGAGTTTTGAACATTTTGCTTAAGGAACTTTTAGTTTGTCATCATACAAAGGATCACGCTAGGTACTTTTATCCTTCATTTTATGAACACCCTGTATATTGCATAACAAAACATAAAAGAAAGAGAAAAAAAAATTTCTGCAAAAAAATACATTTTTAATAAAAAAATGAATTTTTTTTTAATGTTCTCAATCGATTTCAACGATTTTGAAAAAACACATTGAATCTGTATTTGTTAACGATTTAGAATTTGAAAAAAAAATTTGGTGATCTCTGTTTTTACGCGAATGGCATCAACTTTTGTCAAGCTATTCAATCGTACCACTGCTGCCCCTTTATGTCGCGAATGTTGGGAGCCAAGATTTCACCGGCCTAACATTGCGAATCGCGACATAGCTAGTTTTTTTTGTACAGCGACAGATGGCGCCACTGACCGTGACTTATCCGAATTCGCGACTTACAGGGGTAGCAATGTACTGTCCGCACGCCACGAGAAGACCGCTGAGTTGCTTAATGAAATCGTATGGTGTCGCTGTAGTTGCAGATCAGCCTACAGTTATAAAGAGACGAAAAGCGCTAAAATTAAGTAGCGCAAAAATAAGTACTGGCCGTGTTTCCAAACAAATGAAAACGTTTGCATGGAGAGGTAGATACCGGAGAAATATGAAAAAAATGAGAAGAAAATCGTTCTATTGTTTACGTCGATGAAACATGGATCGACCAGAGACAAATGAAAGTAAGAGACTGGCAGTGCCCTATTCATTTCGTTGAGCGCTACTGGTGCCACCGGAAGTGCAGCAATCGCCATGTCGCGAATGGCAAAAACCTGCGGCGGCATATGTTCTCAATGTAATTTCAGCTGTTTTTGTAGATGATTTCAGGAGGTATTAGTAAGCATAACCTGTTTTCTGATTTTTTTTAAAAAAACTTTATTGCATTAACTAACGATAACGTATACTTTTAATGACTTTCAACAGCCGATTCAATACCTTACGAATTTTTAAAAGAGCACGTACAACTCGCAACTCCTATCGTTATAATGGAGGCTTAGCCAGAGACAAGTGAAAGCATAGATGAAGAAAAATGAAAAAGCAAAGTTATTTCTTCATCCATGGAGAAAGTAAATGAAACTAGAGGAAGGATGAATTTTTTTTCCAATCTTAACTGATTTTTATTATTAAAAAAAGTTGATTCTTGTAACTGAATCAGTTTTTAATACCTAGTAAAGATTTTCATTTGTATCGCTAAATAAAAAGTAAATTTGAAGCCTCTTCATACAGCATTACCAATGGAGTTTCGAAAATAGCTTCAGTTACACAAAAAATTTATATTGATTTATTCTTTATTGATTTTTAAATATAATAAGTCGTGATAAGACTAAGCGTATATTTTCTCCACTTATTTTTTCTGTCAGCCGCTTGGTTTCATGGTGAAATCGAATATTACAATATGTGATGACAATAAGTCGAAGCACATGATCTGACGAAGGATTCAAATGAATGGCGAGTTAAATTAGTGAAAATATTAATTTTGTTTTTGTTAGAATTTTGATAGGCGTATTCAATTTAATTGCTATTTGCTCTCCTAGATTATAAAATTCACTCCTAATGATTTTTTCTGAAATTTTGCACAGGTTAACTACATCTTTCGATGGTGTGATAAGGCCTCTTTATTTCTTATTATTATTTCTTATTAAGGCTGTCGCAGCTCTGATATTGCTCTTTCAACGCTTCTTTACATTGAATGCAGATTATACATTTAATTGCAGACCTAGAAACGAATCCTGCCGAATCACAATATTTTGACAAGATTTTAATATCAGGGATTGGATAATATTGAGACGCATCATCTGATATGGATTCATGATTATATTCATCAGAGTTATACATGAATTAATGTTTTGTGCCCTGCACTCAATTTTAACCTGGTAAATTTAATGCCAATCAATTTGTCATTAATTTAATGTAATTAGTTTAATAAAAACTGCTGTATAATTTTGTTGCCGAAATAAAAGATGTATCTACTTTTTACGAAGAAGGTCATCCTTTGGAAATCTACAACGCAAATGTTTCGTTTTCTTATTTTTTGTTTAGCTTTGAAATAGCTATTATACACGGATGTAAGAGCTTGGTGCTTATTTCTTGAGTGACAGTTGTTTTTGGTTTTTTTTAATGTATTCATCACAATAAAAACGTTTATACCTATGTTTACTGAAATATCAGATTATATGCTATAAAAAATTTTAAAAGCTGCATTACAAAATTGTTTTAAAATAATAAAAAAATGCAATTTTAATTTTTGTTAATCTGATAATAATGGAATATTTGTAAAGGCGGGACATTTAAACTGGAAGGATATTTAAAAGTTTAATTGCTATCAATAAACAAACCTAACATAATTTGTCAAATATTAGCTAATTTATTTTAAAATTTTAAATTAAAAGAAAACCTGATAACCTAAAATATTTTTGAAAAGGAAGAAATAATTCTCAGTTCAATAAAATAATCAGATTATTGATCCAAATATTGTAATAAGCAATTAACTAATAATATAATTACTTGTGAACTGAAGTATTGGATCTTTAAAAAAAAAACGATTTGACCAATATGTATGAGAAAGTCGTCCACTTAGTTATTAGAAGGAGAGATTATAATTTGTACATCTCGTACAAATCAACAATAATTTGGATTATAATTAGTGACCTGTATATTTTATTTTATTAACTTTCAAATTATAATTTATAAAGGAGAATTTTCCTAGTTAATTGTTTAATATAACTCGTCCTCCTTTTCCATTTAAACTTTTTTTTAAAATTTATGTTTAAGAATAACTTTATTTATCACCAAATAACTTTTTATCGGATAGGCCGATTTGGATGATTATTTTTTGTTTAATAGAGCAAGTTCTTCTGGTGGTCCCATAATAAATTCATCCAGATATTCTAAGTAGATATTATAAAAAATAATTGTTTGCGATTGATTCACATGCATTGCCTCCGGCGATCAGCGTTTCTTGCCAATCCCGTCATGGCGGCGCGAAGGCACCACTAGAGGGGAGGTCACTGCCAGTCTCTTTCTTCATTTATCTCTGGGATCGACTCAAATTTGGCTGTTTTTCCCCCAACACTGAATAGATTCATCTGCAACTGCAGCGACCTCATACGAGCACATTAAGCAACTCAGCGGTCTTCTCATGACCTGCAAACAGTAACTCTTCATCAATCAACATTGACAGCAATAGGGAGCTTCCCTGTAAAGCAACTGTTTAAAGCAATTGTTTATAGGATTGAATAGCTTGATAAAAATTGATGGCATTCGCGTAAAAACAGAGATCACCAAAATTTTTTTTCAAATTCTAAATCGTTAATAAATAAAGATTAAATATGTTTTTTCAAAATTGTTGAAATCGATTGAGAACATTAAAAAAATCATTTTTTATTAGAAATTTATCTGTTTTACACACAAAAATTTTTTTTCTCATTCTTTTATATCTTTTACTTGTTATCTTTAAAATTTCAAATATATTTGAAAAAATTAACTTGAATATGATTTTTTAAACAAATGGAATTTTTTTTCAAAAATATTTTGGGAATTTCAATACTCCATTAGGTACTACCAAATGATAATAAAAGTTTTAAATTTCATGATATGTTTTTTTAGAGGGACCCACTTCAGGAATTCTTACCCAGATGCTGGAGATAATACAAACGTTAAATTTTTTTAGAATCGTTAGAAGTTTGTAACAAGAAGAATTCCTCCAACCTATTACTAAACAGTGACACAGGTCCCATGTCAGTCACTGATTGGTTAAGATTGGCGGAACTTTTTGCTTCCTTATTGGTCCATTCCTGTTCTTCCTCGTTTATCATGTAATAATACTTACTGTTTTAGATGTCGTTTATCATGTAATAATACGTGCAACAGATTTAGAGTAACCTTTATCCCTGAACTCTAACCGGGCCTAATGCATTCGATAGAGCATAAAAAAGATGAGTATACGCAAAAACATTTTACGCGCATTGAGCCATAGGCAATGGAGACGTTTAATTTTTAACCCATTTTGCTGATTGCCGGATCTAAAGAAGTCTCTACTGCGGCACCCCACAAACGAATTGTCTTATCATAAATTCTGCCTCCTCAGCTTCTTACTACTCCTACTTTAAAAAAAATTCATTTTCAATTTATCGGTGCAAATGGAGTCAGAGCCTTCTTTCTCTTATTTCCTCAAAGTTGACCTACTACCAACACTTCCCTTCAATGCTTGAACAATGGCAATTTTTAATCTGGTAGAACCGTCGATTACTTTTTCTGGATGACAGAGTATTGGAGGATCATCATTCCTTTATGTTTCTATACGTTGCTTTGTCCAAATTCTGTATGCATCAGCGAGAATTCTTCGGGAAGTTTCAGCGTGGATATTTTAACTGGCGAGGGGTGATAAAAGGAGCTATTGCTCTTTTGGATCTTCGCTGTTTCCTCTTGAGTGGATTGTGGGCTTTCCTCGTCACTTAATTCCTCTTCTATATCACCGTTCATCACTTTGATCATTTTTTGTAACTTGAAAAGAAATAAAAATTGGACCCATGTTAATAGGACTTTTTGTGTTTACCTTGATCTCTATAAATCCCCCTTAAAATGTTTTACACACGATTTGAATCACCCTGTATACAGTTGTATACTCCTCTATTATATTTCCTGTTCATCCAGCTCCAGCATCTTTTCGATGCATTTGTTAATTTTATTAAAATTTTGCGCATAGTTATCTTTTTTATGGTCTAACAAATGTATTACCTCCATTCTTTCAACACGCTGACACGATTCGAAAATTCGCTTAAAAGAAGACTGTGAAAAACACTACAGATTTCTGCCTTAACTGGAGGGGAGGAGGACAAAAAAGAAGCTCAAATTTATCTGGATGACAATCTCAGGTTACGCTGGATTAGCCATTCACCAGACGATAACATAGCACTCAGGAGTTTGTTTGGTTATTTTTTGTAAGTTGAGACATGTCAATGACAAAAGTTTCGTCCCTCCACTTTCTGCATCTGCAAAATTAATGAAAAGAAAAAAAAATTGCAGCAATTGTTGCAAGAATTTGTAAAAATACATGTTTCGGAAGAATTGAACTATAGTAATGATATATGCTGGATTATGGTAATGATATAGCTTGTGTACGATTTTATACAGGGCGGACGATTTAAGTGAACACTTTGAAATATCTCGAAAACTACGCATCGGATCAGAAAACGTTCTGAATGAAATTTGTTCGTCTCAAAAGGGCCTATCCAATGATACCAAAATTGACCCCCAACCCCTGGGGGATAACAAAAAAATCTTAAATAAGAAATAATACAATTTATTGCAGATTTGGATTCTCCAGGAAAAAATTTAAAAAAAACCAAAGAGGGTACACGAACGTTAAAAATACACGTCGGATCAATACATAAAAATATACGTGTTCAGTATTTTTAAAAAAGCTATCCGACGATACCAAAATCGACCCCCCCCCCACCTCTTCCCCCTCAAGGGTGGCGCGGGAGGGGGGGAGGCTACATTGAAATCTTCTCGGAACCCCCAATGTTTAATAGACTCAGATACTTCGACAAGAACTATGAAAGTGCGCCCAAAAGAAAGTGCTCTTCTACCATGATAATGCGCCTGCACACACCTTTCTGGTTGTTGCTACAAAACTACGTGACCTACTCTTAGAAGTGCTTCCACATGTGCCGTATTCGCCGGAATTGGCTTCTAGCGATTACTTATTCTTTTCATACTTAAAGAAATGGCTTGGTGGAGGAAGATTCACATCAAATGACGAAATCAAAGCTTAGACAATCGCTTACTTTGAAGAGTTGGACAAACCACATTATTACTGAGGGTATTAAAAAATTGGAAAGTTGTTGGTCCAAAGGTATTGAATTGCAAGGTAACTACATTGAAAAATGAATAAAAAGCTAAAAAAAAATCTCGTCTTCTTTGAACGACCCTCGTAATTAAGAATTTACAACCAACTTTGAAACAACCAAATGTACAAACAGTACATCCAATTTTGGCTCAAAAACGTTAGAAAATACGGGGTAAACGGAAATACCTTTAATAAAATCGTTTTCTTAACATACACTAAGCTGTCATTTTATTAGAAACACCTCACAAAATATGCAAAATGAGTGGCTGCCTGATTTTCATATCACATGGTCACAAATCGCGATATAAATATCTTGAAGCAATTTTTCTACTGCTAGTTAACCGTGAAATCACACCAAAAGATGGGGAAAACCAGTGATCTGAATGATTTCCAACGTGGCATGGTAGGCGCAAGATGGGTTGGAATGAGCATTTCAGAAACGGCGACTCTCCTGAACTTTTTACACACATCGGCCTCGGTGGCTCAGCGGTTGCGTGATCGCCTCTGATGCCCGAGTACGCGGGTTCGATCCCGGCCGAGGACGACGAGGATTTTTCAGGGGGAAATCCTGAGATCACGCACTTCCTTCGGAAGGGAAGTAAAGTCGTTGGTCCCGTGTAGTCGTTTGCCGGCTGCACGTTAAAGAACCCTTGCGAGGCAAAATTTGCGGCCCCTATAATGCCGTCCTGAAATGACCATAGCAGTTGAAAGGGACGTTAATACCAAACAAACCAAACCAAACCTTTCTACACACCACAGTTTCAAGAGTTTATCGAGAGTGGGCCAAGGAACAAAAAACATGTAGCCATCGTGAATCCTGTAGTCGGAAAACTCTTGTTGATGAAAGAGGCCGGAGGAGAAGGTCAAGATTTGTGCGCAAAAATAGAAAGGCAACAATCGCACACATTACTGCTCATTACAACTCAGGTAGCCAGAAAACAATATCAGGACGGATAACTACTTGCACCTTGACTCTAATGGGTTACCAAAGCCGAAGACCATCTCGGGTACCAGTGCTGCCAGAGAAGAACAAGAAAGCGTGCCTCTTGTCGGCATAACAGCACAAAGATTAGACCATTGGGGTTAGATAAAGGTTACCTGGTCAGATAAATCTGCTGCATCATGTTGATAGAAGACTTAGAATATGGCGTAAACAACAGGAAGCCATGGGCCCCTCGTGTTTGGTACGGGCATTGCAAAATGGAGGAGGAGTAATGGTGTGGGGGCTATTTTCTTGACATGAATTTGATCCTCTAATATTTGTAAGCGGTTGTTTGAACGCCAAAGCATACATTGTCGTAGATGAAGATCACACCTTCACGCTTACGGTTTATCCGCATGCAGATGACTCCTTCCAGCAGGATATTGCACTAGCGCATAGGGCCAGAATCACTATGGATTGGTTAAAGGAACATGACAGTGAGTTCTCCTTGATGAAGTAGTCGAATCAGTCCCCAGATCTTTGGGATGAGCTGGAAAGGATTGTTTGCTCCTGGCCTAAACCTTTATCAAATATCCGGGAATTACGTGAAGTTATCTCGTCTGTATGGGCGAACATTCCTGTTGAACGTTCTTAGCATGTCGTTGAATACCCAAACAAATACAGGCCGTTTGGAGGGCTAATGGAGGTTCAACACACTACTAACAGGTGTGCCTTATAAAACGTTCCGTTTTCAGTCGATCATTTTACTTTTTGAAAAAGAAACCTATCGATAGAATCTACTAGAGAAAAACGAAAATTTAATCGGATTTTTATCTTTCTGTGTATCTGTTTCCTAATTTTTTATGCTGAACTTTGACCCATAGATAGCATATCTAGGAAAATGTTTTTATTAACAATCAAACTTCTTGGGAAAAGTTAAAAAAGCTTTTTTGCACGCAAGCCTGCTTTGGTGATGTTGTGGAAGAGAATAAACTGTAGTTATAGTAACTGGCATTGTTATGGAAGGACAAGAGAAAAATTGAAAAAAAGCAATGCAATGGTGCGGGGATAGCCTCCATTATTACTTCAGACCAATGACATATATTAAAGATAGACTCCGAAACCAGCCGCAACAGGTGAAGCAAATTGGGAAGCTCCACCGCCCAGAACTGTCATGGCTAAACATGAAAGTGAGTGAAGATGATACAAAACACATGACTAAACATGAAAGTAGCTGATTAATAATTCTTTCACACGCCGATCACGGAGTGATAAGTTTATATTTTCGTTAACTTTGTATTTGAAGTACTTTATTATATTTTTATAAACAATTTTTCGATCATGATTTCAATTTCAATTTCGTTTTGATCGTCTTTCAGTTACGTATTTTCATTTTAGTTACGTATTTTTGATTTATGCTTGTGGAAAATGATTCCTGGTCCTTTTTCGTGTCTGTTTGTACAGTTGTACGCAGAATAACCTTGAGGAATGATTTTGAATTAATTATTCCTCGGGCCCAAAATCTTCAAAAACAAAGCAGCCAGACAGCTGCCTACACCACGTCTCACTCCTGTCCAGTACTGTCATGGCTTCAATTTGCTTCACTTTATTGGCGCTATTAACAATAGGATTCGGAGTCTATCTTTAAAATATGTCATTGCTTCAGACCCCGAGGCCAACGAGAGACAGGCCAGGGCACTCAAAAGTCACATGATCATCGGGGTCCGGCCAACAATTCATCCTTCATTGTCTCCATCTTGGATTTTAACAATCAGTATTTTTTCGTTTGTTGGAAACATCATCATCAAGAGGCCAAATTTAGGATTTATTATTGGTAGAAATACGATTAACAATAGCTGCTAGATGATGCGTAAAATTCAAAGCTCAGTGATTGTTGATTTAATGAAGTTATTGAATGATAGTCTTCGTTCAGAAACAATCGAATGTTTTATTCAAATTATTTATTAATTAGAAAATTACTTAAATTTCAAATTTTAAACTCAATTTATCGATGAAGGCAAGGAGATGGAGGGTCGGTCTTAGAAACATTCCTATACTACTTTTTAGGAAATGACAACAGTACGAGAATAATTATACACCGTATGCTCGCGTGTGATACCGTTATTTTTTCAATGCAGTAACACGTATTTTCAATTTTTTTTCATTAATAATGTTTTGATTTATTGTATTGCTGGAGACCTCGTTTCAATGTTAAAAGTACATATTTTACTTTATTGTATAATAAAGTATATTATAAAACATTATTTATATTTCTCTAAAGCTTTTGAAACAATTTTAACATTTAGAATAAGACATTGTAGCGTTGCGAGATCATAAACTTTTATTTGTATAAAATGCTTTGAATTTTTTTTTTAAATACATCTTTCATGTTTTAAATGATTATGTTTTTAATCATTATTCGCAAATAATCTTTTTCACTGATTACATAATTCTGATTTTTTCACTGACTATTATCATGCACTTGAAGTTTCACTTCGGTCAGGTGTCCCGTGAAACACAAGTTTTTTTAATTTAATCATTTATTTATTCAAAAAATATATCATATAATTCGTGAAGGCGTATTAGCCAATTGCTTTTAAATTAACAATACATTGTGCGTGGTTTTCTCACTAGGTGCGTCTTTGACGACTGTCTTTTACCAATGACCTCATATACGCAATTTGAATAATAGAGGAGGTCATGGTGCAGGGGATAAAAATGAAAAAAGTTTTTGATTTTATTCTGGCCGGAAAAAACGAATTTCGGTAAACAGTAATGAATAATTTCGGTAATGAGTAATGGGTTAAAAATTAATATTTTAGAAGAAGGGTTAGGTTTGGTTTGGTTTGGTTTGGTTTGCTATTAACGTCCTTTTCAACTGCCATGGTCATTTCAGGAGGGCGTTATAGGGGCCGCAAATTTTGCCTCGCAAGGGTTCTTTAACGTGCGACTACACGGGACCAACGGCTTTACTTCCCTTCCGAAGGAAGGGCGTGATCTCAGGATTTCCCCCTGAAAAATCCTCGTCGTCCTCGGCCGGGATCGAACCCGCGTACTCGGGCATCAGAGGCGACCACGCAACCGCTGAGCCACCGAGGCCGATAGAAGAAGGATTAGACGCCAAAGCGCGAAGCTAACGACTTTCAGACAAGAGATCATTTTCGACTTGCGATAATGAATTTTTTGGTTAATTTCAAAAGGCTAATATGAGTCGCCAATTTATGATTCATTTTTATCGTCGGTTTGTTCGAATTAAAGAAGAAGACTGATAGCTTCTTCAGTATACAAAATATTCCATGGCCATCCGTTGTCGACTTCCAACCGAACAAGAAATTGAGCGCGAACCTTTCTGATAACACAAAACGAAGGACACCCTACTGAACATCTCGTGCGTAACACGTTGGAGTTCTTGATTTTTTGTGCTGTTCTTTACTGTAATAAAGCGCCACTTGTTACCCTAATGGCAAATTTGAGTAGTTTGTTCCCTTCGCCAAAACAAATTCCATTGCTTCAAGAGCATTCATGCCAAGTCATTCTGATCATAGATCATATATATCAAATAGGTCATATTACCAATTCTTTTGAAAAATGTGGACTTCACTTATGTTCAGCTACTCCTCTGCAGAACGTTATCATCACAAGGATAAACAATGTGTATCACTAGAAAATAGGAAAGCATTTTGCTTGTGCCAGATGCTTAATGCTTCTTGTTGCAAGTAATTAGCTGCAATGTCAAGTTAATCTTTCCGAGTTAACGGGACATGATTGTCTAACTTTCATTTTTATAGAATTTCTTTGTACAGATTGGTTTATAACTCCCCCCCACCAGGAAATTAAACAGTCAACGATGTTTCTTAAGAAAACCCAAAATTCTCACCTCTTTGAATGACTTATTTGCAATGTCTACACGATTATCGTTTATTCATGACAATAAATCAATATTAATTTTTTATTTTCGTGTCTACAAAGAGCTTTGAAAAATCACTTTTGAATCGTAATTTAATCACATTTCTAAGAGGGAAAAAGTGTCTGAATAAATAATCCAAAAAGGTTTTCTAAAATTGAAATTCTTCTAACTCTTTACAAAATTTGGGGAAGATGATGAGTGGTCGGGGTGGGAGAGGACGAGGAATGGAAAGCAAAAATCTTTTGGAAAAAAACAAACTTCGATTGTCTTCTTTGAGCCTCAAAAACCTTTGGCAGGTTTCCGACCTTTGTATGATATATTTAAAAAAAAATAAAAATCGTGAAAATGCCAAACATAACTTCTTAGGCTTTGCAATGCTTTCGTAAAAAACGAGCATATAAAAGCAAAAGCGAGAGAAAGAGAATGGAGGGAGAAAAAATCCACAAACAAACCGATAAATCATTATTCGACTGTCTCTTCGTTCCACGAAGACATCTGTGTGGAGAGAATAAACAGGAGAAGTAGGAAGGAGGAAGAGCCCCGAAGGGAACTAGTGGCAGGGGAAGGAGGACAGTGTCATGGGAAGGGGTAAAAGTGCAGGTGTTGAGTGGGGCGTAAACCTACGACTGACAAGGAGGTCCAATAAAACAAAGGGAATCTGACACGACCCGTTGAGAGCGGGGTGAGTTTTGTTTTGGCCCTGATTGTAATCCTTTCAGGTGCCATGGCCTCACTCTGTCGACAGGGAACCCCCTGATAAATAAGCAATTTTCTCTCTCTTATGTGAGGGTAGCCATCGCAATTTGTTATTTAAATACTGAAAACAATAAAATCCACGTGTGACAGAAGCTTCTGATCCAATTACATTATATGTTTATATGTCTCTAACATACTGACAGCAAACGAAATTGAATATTAATTGCGTTCAATAAAAAAATCATCCATTTTTGATCAATTAAAGGAAAAGTATAAACGTGCTTTTTATAATATTATGCGTTTAGTTATATGTTGTTTCGTTTCGATGACTAAGGTTATCACTTATACTTTCGATCATCTACATTAGTGTTATGAAAGAAAACAGTTTTAGTAAATTATTATAACCACTGAGCTATTAATTGCAGGAAGCATACTAAGCAGGTATATGATATTAATATTATGGAATGGAAAAGGTTTTATCCAACTTTAGTTGTTGCAATAAAAGAATATGATTTATGAAAAATGGTACTGTAGTAAAATAAATATACGAGAAAACCTGCGAAAGGCGATTCGACTCAGCATTATCAGCGAATCATCTCGCAGAGATCTTAAAGTGTGAGTGTGCTGCCGTTAGATATTTGTGGAGAAAGTTCTTAAATCAAAAACATTTATTGAAGCGAGGATCCATTGCAGCTTCCTTATTTATAAAGGAGACCTTAAAATCCAAACGTTTACAAAAGAAATTTAGGCATTACAAAAGTTGTCCTTTTCAATGTAGGCCTCAATTACTTGCTCACAATTTAATTATGTGCACAACAAATAAGAATACAATTTCTATAACTGATAAAACATTTTCAAGAACATAAATACATTGTCGTAAATAATAATAATAATAATAATAATAATAATAATAATAATAATTATACATCAACATCTAGCTAACATCATACATCAACATCTAGCTAAGATACACAAGCTAAGGGACATTCACACTCCTTACTATAAATATATCCCCGACACTGTCTTAGAGAACACCACACATAAACTATATTTTGACAGAGCTATAATCACTGACAAAACTATCCCTCATAACAGACCAGACATTACACTAGTAGATAAGCAAAACAAAGTGACTTACATAATTGATATTTCCATCCCCAACACACACAATTTACAAAAGACATACACTGACAAAATCACTAAATATACGGATCTTGCACACGAAATAAAACGCCTTTGGGGAGTTAACAGAGTACACATTGTTCCTATCATTCTTTCCGCCACTGGGGTTATTCCACACACGCTACACAAAAGCCTGTCAACACTAAATTTAAACCCACACTTATACAAAACCTTACAGAAAGCCACAATTCTAAACACATGTCACATAGTAAGGAAATTCCTACACTCAAACATCAATACTCCCACGAGTGGATAACTTTCCCTCCCTCGCATTTGAGTCCCTTGGGCTTTGGCCCTCTTTTGGGTCCGCCTCTGGGATTGGCTTCCGGACTTGATCCGAGTTTGGTTTCCCCAACAATGACAATAATAATAATAATAATAATAATGTAACAACAACAGGAGTGTCCCACCGGATAAACCGGAAGGAAGAGCCCGATGTTGTCCCCCAAACAGGCCGAGGCCCAAAAACGGGGTTAATGAAACACGTATAATAAACTAAAACTATAGACTAATTAAAAAATAAGGAAAAGAAAATACGTAAGATAAATTAAGTAATTAATAAATGAAGTAAAAAAAAAAGAAAAAAATTGGTAAAAAATGATTGAATGGAACCTAAAAGCAAAGATAATAATAGAAATAATGAACAATAATAATAATAATGAACAATAATAATAATAATAATAATAATAATAATAATAATAATAATAATAATAATAAATTTATTTCAATGAACATCAATACAAACAAAAGAATAAAAATTATTAATGAACAGTTGAAAAAGGTGGCTACAAAAAGCATGTGCTTAACGTGGTAGCCCCTAGGAAAAGAAAAAAAAAATTAATAAGTAAAAAAGAAAGAAGGACATGATAAAAAATGGTACATCTAATAAAAAGAAAACAGAAACATCAATTACATCTTAGATAAAATCCACTTTTTTAAACTAGTTTTAAAAACTGCAGAATTCTTTAATAATCTTATTTCATTTGGAATTCTATTCCATAAAAAAATCATTTGATTCGTGATTTTTTTCAATCCAATTTCCTTATAAACTTTTGCTATTGTGAGGTTACTCTTCAGTCTTGTGTCGTAGTTATGAAAGTCACTGTTCATAGAGAAGCACACCTGTTTACAAATCAATTATCTAAACATATGAAAACCTAATAAATATGTGTGTATCTGATGTAGATTCAGAATTCCAGCTCTCGCAAACAAAGCTGTTGGAAAACCTTGTGCATAAGGGAGATTATAAGTAATTCTAATATATCTACTTTGCAATCGTGACAGGATCTTATTCAAAACTGATGTTGAGTCTCCCCAACAAATATTTGCGTATAAAAATATGGATATATAAAAGCATAATATAAAGCAATACAAACTTTGGTTGTTAAACAATTCCTACATCTTCTAACAATACCGACAATGGGTGAAACCTTTTTCAGAACATATTGTATATGTCTTGACCATCTTAAATTTTCGGTTAACCATAAACCCACCACTTTTAATTCACTTTTTCTATTCAACTCTTGATTGTTCAGAGTTAGCTTAAAATTTTCAAATAAGTTGTGATCATGCTTCTTTATTAGTTGGAAGATCATGAAAGCAGACTTATCAACATTTAACACAAGTTTATTATTTATCAACCATTCTTCGACATTCTTTAAAAAACAATTAGCTTTTAGCTGCAGGTCTACGATATTCTTAGACTTAAACAGAAGACTAACATCATCAGCATACATTACCAGTAACTCATTATTATAGGTCAGATCAAACAGATCATTCATAAATAATATAAAAAGTGTTGCGGACAATGCTGATCCCTGAGGGATACCAATCGCCAAAGGAATGGCTGAAGCCAATCTACCATTAATCGAAACAAAATTTTTCCTATTGTCTAGAAAAGAGGTTAACAGCTGCAGAATTGTGTCCCTAAGTCCATAAGAAGTAAGTTTGCATAGCAAAAGATCGTGTCGAACACTGTCAAATGCTTTCTGCATATCTAAAGATATTAAAATTGTTGCCATAGATTTATCTAATACTTCCGAAACGTAATCTTTGATTTTTAAGCATAAGTCAACCGTTCCCTTGCCATTTTGATAAGCAAATTGGTTGCTGTTAATCAGTTCCTTTTTGCTCAGAAATAGCAAAACTCTACCATTTAATAATTTTTCAAAGAGACGTGAGAAAACAGGCAATATAGTGATAGGTCTATAATTTTTTGGATTTGCCTTATCACCATTCTTATAAATGTATACTATTTTACCTAGTTTCCAACGTGAGGGAAAGATTCCACTGTTTATACACAAATTATAAATAATTGACAGAGGCAACAGAATCAAATCAGCGATTTCAATGATTACTTTCATAGAAATATTATCAATTCCATATGCCGTGTTTACATTCGTTTTCTTTATACAATTCAAGATTTCGCGACAAATATGTGTAAAGAACAGATATCTATAAGTGTTGAACAAAATCAAAGCGTTCTTTTATTTGGCATTGTATTTGCGCTGTCATTTTCATGTTACATAATTTTGCTGTGTAAATATTTAAATTTTGCAAGGGTGCTGTGCCCGGCGCAACCGAGCAGAGGCAATAAGCAAGATTAAACACCCATAGATTGTACGAAAGTAAATATATTTAATAACTCACATGTCCAGGATGTTGCCTTTGCATAGCAATTCTGCACGTTACGATTGAATGGAGGTATTACAAATGGAAATCATATTTAGATCCAGGCCTAGCTTGAACATTGAATGTGCTGTTCGCCTGCCCATTAATTGAAGTGTTGAAATTCCACTCGTTGCCGTTGCCAGGACAATCTTGCCTTCCAATCGAACAGTCGCTAGCACTTTTACCAACAAATATGATTTACCGGTTTCTCTAGGACCATCCAAGAAAAGTAGTCTCCTTTCTGGCGTATCGTTGCGTACCGCATTTAGTATGTGATTTTACACAATCAGCTGTTATCCATTTAAGAGAATAGTTTGATCCACCAACTCTTGCAATCTTGCCCAATAGTATGCAAGTCTCCAGCGATACCAGTGGATTTGAATCCTTGAACGCTTGAACTTCTTGATCAGCGAATTGATGCAATTGAGGCATCTCCGAAAATCCATGAGTCGGCGTTCATTGTTCGTCAGATATTGGTCCAAATCTCTTAATGTGAGATACAGCATTCGAAGACTGGTTGCATCTGAGTTGAGCTGATGCCGATAGTCTTCTGACAATGTGGTATTCCACATTCCCTTAGGTTGCGGGGAACTACAGTAAGCCAAAATGATTGCAAACAGATTGTCGAGTCATCTGAAAACCAATTGATTCACGCATGCAACGATGCCATTCTTCATCGTCCTCTAGCATCCCTAGAGCTTTTACTGACTTCTGGAAACTATCTTGCAATACAACCAATAACTCTTCGTGCGATACACCAATAACTTTTAAAAAAGGTAATTTTTATTTGTTTACTTTTGTTGCGTCAATTGTTTCACTTGCCAATGAAAAGTCCGGATTTGCGTGATATGACAGACTGAAAAAGCACTTTATATATAAGATTAATGAAATGTCCACAAGCGCCAGCGATTAAAGAATTATCCAACATTTTAAGGCATCATGATCTACAGTCCAAGAGCCCATTTAATTAACAGATAGGAAAGATTAATAGATGAAGACAACAGATCTCATTCGGCAAGACTGACCCAGAAAGTTTGGCTAGAAAATCTGCCCCATTCACCTTATTCCTTTGATCTTGCACCATTTGATTACCATTTTTCAGATCTCTGCAGCACTTTATTAGTGGTAAAATGATTCCAAAATATTGATAATGTCAACACAGGGCTTTCGGATTTCTTTGCATCACGGCCAAAGCTCTTTTATAAAGACGGCATTGAAAGTTCGGTTTAACGTCCTTTTTATAAAGATAGGTAAATGTGACAAACAATATTGCGATTATGTAATTCATTAAGAAATATAGTTTTCTGTTCAAACAGTGGTTATCTTCTTTAAAAAAAAACACATTATGGGGTCTCCCCAGTATATCATGAATACAGAGGATTGAGTACGTTACAACTAAACGATTTGCAAGCGTCATAAGTCTATGGGAAACTTCGTCGCCATGTTCGGTGATGTTCTATCTGGTACCCACGGTCTCGAACTTTGGCTCTGCATCGCAGTTTACATTCAATAAGACTTTGCCGCAGAGAATTTAGGTCGATCTGTGCCCACCCCTCTTCGTAGCCTTTCCATAGATCGTCCAATGTACGGGGTCGTCTACTTCCATGGGCGCGTTTCAGGGATAATCTATGGGGGATGCATCTGGAGATTTCGCGGGTATGTCTTCAAACGGAATTGAATGTATGCCCGTCTCCTCTTTCAATGTTCGCAAATGGGCGACCGTTGACTTGGACGTATAACTCGCAGCTTTTTCCTGATGCAACTATAGTAGGTTTCGGACGCTTAACCAGTCGGAGATTTTTGTAGATTATGTTGCGTACCGTTGACTGATTTTTTTTGGACAGCCCTTTGAGTTTTGGGATTTTCTGCAGAGATGAGACTTTGGCTACAACCTCCGGTGTTCTGCTTGGAGTGGGTTGTCTTGAGGGTCGACTTTCGTCCAGGTTGCTGGTATTGCGGTTTTTCTGTTTTTATTTAGTATGTTACACATTCCTGTCTTCGAGATGGTTTTATAATCATGGAATAGGACCACTTCGCGTCGGAAAGTGTATTTATAAACCTTTCCCAATATCTATCGATTTTTGGCGACATTCTCTTAGCTAGCGTTAGTACAACGATCAAGAATGATGAAGCGATGTCCCCTTTATAACTCTTCACGGCCGCGTAGCTCTGTCAACCACGTGGCTGGAGAATTTACTTATGTAAATCGTTTATTGTAGCGTACTCAACCGTCTGTATTTTTAGAAAAAAATTTCAATTGAGCGTGATTTTCTTTATCTTTTCTAATTTTTAAATAAACATTAATATACCTGGTATTTCAAATTACGAGATAATCTCATATTTAGAAAAATCAAAAATTTAAATCTATTTTTTCATAAAAAAATGAGCTTTCAATATGATTAAATAAATTTTCTCTATTTGACCTCTAATGAGTTTATTCGCGTGGACTTTCAGAGGCTCCGCAGCCGCTCCAGGAAAATAAAATAAACAAACATGAAATAAATAAATAAAAATAATAATAAATAATTAATAAAATAAATAAAAGCTACTGCGGCCTGTCGAGTGATCTGATACTCCCTGGAACGGAATGTCCGAGTGATTACTTGCCTAAGGGGCTCCGGCATAGAAATTGTTTGTATAAAAAGAGCTCCGTTAGTCAAAAAGGTTGAGAATTACTGCTCTAATGCTTTAGTTGAAAGCTTTCTCTATGTTTTCATCATTAAGAGCTATCTTATCTTAACTAATGATATCTCGAAAATAAGTCGATATTGGACTTATGACAAAAACCAATGAAAGGCCATCGACCAGCTTTATCTTTAACGTAGTAAGCAAACAGAATTTCCTTAGTGCTTCCACGTTTATAAATTTAATTTAAGAAGAGAACAAAACTTTTAAAATAACTTATATAAGAAACAATAGGAAACACTTTAGTAAATTCATATTATAGAAAATATATAATAATTATAACATCAACAATAACAATGTCGCGTCATGATTCTCCTGAGAGGATAGACAGCACATAAAAGGAACTTTCTCTCCCTGCAACATGTGTACATATATAAAACAAAAATTTCATTTATTCTCATGGAAAATTTAAGCCAGATAATAAATTCAAAGCTGCGAGGTTAACGGAAAAGACAATTGACATTTTTAATTCGTTTTCAAATAAAAAGTCTGGGTATACTCAAGACACACGCGCTTATACTTTAAGAACATTCTCTTTTGAAAATTATAAAGATTCGCAGGGAATTTATACTATTGTAACATATAGAAAGTATCCTTAAATTTTAAAGTTCAAATAAAATGAGTTGTTTTGATGAAATCCTGAGCTAATACATTACTCACAAAACAACCATAAATTCGTGATGTTCTCCAGTGCATCTTGCTTAGCAGTCGCTGAAAAGTAATTAGCACGTTTCAGGAAGTCTTTTAGAACGAGAAGAAAAAGGGAACCATCCATCAAACTAACGCCTTCTAATAAAGAAAAAATTTTCTTCGGTGCACTGTAGAATTTCAGATCTCTTATCTATATCGTTTTAGATCTCTTATCTATATATAATTTATATACAGGGTGATCAGAAAGTCGCTCCTTGATAAAGAAATTTAAGAAAATAAAAACTCAGTTAGATAAATAAGTACATTTTTTATTATATTCTTCATTTCAGAAACTTTTTCCATATATCCTTAATAACCTCAACATGTGCCCCCATCGTTGCTTGAAAAACATCCAGACGATATTCAAATTCTCGCCAAGTAATTGTCTTGATCCATTAATCCATCTTACGCGCTGTTTTCTTCTTCTTCTGTTTCTCTCAGTTTTTCCAAGCATGATCACTTTTTCCAGTCCATATTCTGCTCGCATCACGTGCCCAAACTATGAAAGCTGCTGTTTGGTGATCATGATCTCTACTGAGCAGCATACATTAACTTCATCCAGCGTTGATTTATTGGTTCTTCTTGCAGTTCATGGGATCCTGAATAGAATTTCAAATGTCTCACTATTATCTCAACATTAAACCACCAAAACTATTTTTTTAATCCTAATTAGTCTTCTGCAGATCCACAATTCGAAAGGGTCTATTTTCTTTATTTCGCATTTCCTGATTGTCCAACTTTCATACTCATACATTACCACAGGGAATACAAATGCTCAAACTATTCTAATTTTAGTTGCCATAGAGATATCAAAATACAATAGGTATTAGAATATGTTCATTGGAGATGAAATACGAGACATGAGCCGAAAATTCCAGGAAAATTACTATTCCACCTCAGCGGAGCAAGCTATGCTACTATTTCGCTGCATGCCACTTCCAGTGTTACTAAGGAACTATCGATGCTATTATCGTTGCCATTGAAACCTTGCTTGTGCGTTTTTGTGAAGTGGTGTATAGTATGATTCGCTGTCGGCGTTATGACTGGCTTGAATGAACAAACCAACTGAGTGAAATTTTGTTTAAACCTTTTGTTTAAATCTTTGGTCTTGCATAATGACAACGCACCGATCTTTCTTCGCTCGAGGTTCGTCAGTTTTTAACTTCCACGAACAACTTGTCGTTCCCCACTCCTTCACAGTGTGCGTCCGTCCGTCCGTCTGTCTGTTTGTCTGTCTGTTGGTGCTCTAGCGTTCGAACGCTTCCGAATTTTCGACTTCCGTTTTCGCCATACGACAACTTAGGGAAATCGGAAGACTGAGTTTGTTGGTGGAAAAAATCGATGAACTACTTCCGGTTAAAAAGGTCAAAAATAACGTAGGGGACCACGTTTTTCACTATACAATTTTTTTAATGGCCTGTGCATTGCCAAATGCTGTTCTCCCTTTGGCATTCCATAGCTAAAGCAGAGAAAAGGCTTGTGAATTAAGTGAAGACACGTGATGATCTTCCTTGATGGTCAATATCAGTCAAAACTGGTTCAATGATCTGTGGTTTAGTGGTACCATTATGGTTGATTTATTAGAAATTTTGGCGTCGACTACTAAGGTCATTTTTGCGCCTTTTACACAAGTTATATCTGTACGCAGCCCGGGAAAAACACGGACTCGAGAACTAAAAAAGCCTACTCCCTAGCCTTCTCGGCCACCTGGCCGGCGTACCAATATGGTCCACTGGAAACTTTCGTTGCTAAGATATGGCATGTACTATATCAAACAGCTTGGAATAACATATCATGGTTGAATATTAACATAAAATTAATGATAGTCGAAATAGGTTGATATAATTATCAATAGTTAATATAATTACTTAAGCCTTATATTATCAATAGTTAATTTGTGTTAGGCATATTTTAACAATAGTTAGTAGCTAATCATTCCTTCAATGGTACATGGTTACGTAGAAAAGCGTTGGCAATAGTTTATGAAGAAAAAATGACCCTGACACAGAACTCTTCAACAATTTAACGCTTATTTCATTAAATAGGAATGCTTAAAAATTAAAAGATTCGTATATGTTCTAATCTATAGAGAATTGCTACTTTATCCATTTAAGTTTTCAGGTAATTTTATTCAGTTTGAACTATACATTTCTCTTAGAAGTACATCTTGCTTAGCGACCAGAGGCTTCCTTAGCAACCTCATCTAATTCTTAACAACGAAAGGCTTCTTTAGAAATCAAATGCTTTCCTTTTTATTCTCTAATGCGTTAAAATCCTATCGGTCCTGGGCATATCGGTTGCCTGAGTTGTTACTTACACGACTTGGTTCCCTGGAATTATTTTTTATTCCCTGAAATGAAAAAAGAAGCTCATGGGAAAAAGACACTTGTGACGGTAGATGAGAATAAGAGGATAACGCAGAATACGCTGAAGGAAATGATAGAAACGACTTCCATAGATGCTTTCAAGCATTAAAGTCACACTGCATTAATGGGGTAGGAGACTCATTCGCGAAGGAGATATTAACCTATCAAAAACCTTCCGTGTATTTATTTGGTGCGTTTATTTGATTATACAGGGTGAGGTATTTATCTTGAGACAACTGCATATCTCGGAAACTAAGCATTGTACGAAAAAATGTCCAAAATCAAATGTGAATTATTTCGCGGGGAAAATTCATTAGTTAAAAAATTACATCCCCCCCCCCTTTGTGAGGGTGGCTGGGGGGGAGGGGATAACTTAGAAATCTTAAATAGGAACCCCTATTTTTAATGGTATATTCACTCTTTTATCTACTATTTGGTTCCATAGTAGTGGATTTAACCATCAACCACTGTGAAAGTCATGAATAATTTAACTGGAGAGTGATCACCATCTACCTATCAAGTATTCCGCCAGAATCAAACATTATAGGTTGTAGTCATATATAGCCATCCAGTGTTATTCCACTGAACCATCAAATTATGGAACATTCCGTTGCTGACTTTCTGATGATTTAAGTGAAAAGTTAAAGAGTTTATTAATTAGTATAGGTATATTGTTTTATTGCATTTTTACATAAGGAGGAGTTTTTATTGCATTTTCTAGAAGTTTTTATTAAATAAAAGTAAGGATAATTTTTTTTAAAAAAACACACTTTAACGTCATCTATTGGTAAAATCTTCATATAAAAATTGATTTAATTAATTGTCACTAATTGATCAATTATTTAGTGGATGTTTTAATTGATTCATGTATAGTCATCAGGAATAAGTAAGTGTGCAAAATTTCAAGTCAATCGGTTAATAGGAAATAACTTTAATATCGATTACAAAATTCCACCCAAACAAACAAAGCAGGTAGAATTAAGTGTGTTAAAAATTATAAATACTAACTGCCCTCTATAAAGATTTTTTAGCAATAGAGTAAGTTAATTTAATTTCAATAAATAAATTCCGGATAATGACCCCAAGCATATATCTCAAATAGTGAAAGAATTTCTCTCTTCCTCAAAAGTGCGTGTATTGGATTAGCCATCGGTTAAGCCCCATTTGGTCGCCTCCCATTTCGTCGCCCTCCCATTTGGTCGCCTCCCATTTGATCGCCTGTATACCATCGATGGGTACAGGAATACCATCGATGGTTCTTTTAATTTCTTTATCTCAATAAAATAGCATAAAATCACATAGATAAAGCTTAGACTACAACAGACATTTCATTACTGATAATTTGACAAATGTAAAAGTTGGGTTTAACAAAATTTATGCAAGACATTCAAAAGCATCGATTGTAAAACCAACAATTTCTCCAAATGCTTTGGACTTAACATGGTCCTTTTTTTTCCAATGGTGCAACCTGCTTTTGAAAAAAGTCTTTTTGACAAAGACCGGTCGCAATTGACCCTGACAAAACCTCCATGGACAAATGTCCCAATTTCAAAGACCAAAAATTAATAAATTAATTTTAAATTTATATATAATTTAAATGTATAAGAGACCCTAGTTAAAATTAATGATTTATATTAAAAAAAACTAATTGCACCATACAATTGAATACAGTACAAAGGAAAGAAACTGGATATGTTTCCATAATCCTACAACTGTCAAATTATTTTATCAAGTTATCAAGCATATCGTGCCTGTTTGTAACCCAAATGATTTTAATGGGGGAAATTAAAAGTTCAGTTACATGCATTTTTACACCAAAATTCAATTTAATTTTGGAACATTTGCCCCATAATCAAGCAACAGAAAGCAACTTCGACAAAAGCAACTGCCTCAACTTCATCGAGGCAGTTTGGAAGTTTATAGCCCTACATTGATTTGGAAAGCTTTCTCACTTGCACATCGACAAAAAAACACAACAGTACATCAATTTTCTTAATAAAAAGACAAGTAATCTTTATTCAGTTTAATATCTTCACTACAGGCTTTGGTTCGAGGCAGTTTGGAAGTAGGCCTATTTAGAAGTATCGATGTTTGGGAGAAGTTATTATCGATGTTGTTATTATCGACGATCGGCGACGAAATGGGAGGCGATCAAATGGGTCAGGTCAAAGGTCCAAATGGGAGGCGACCAAATGGCGCTGAAATGGCGACGAAATGGGAGGCGACCAAATGGGGCTTCACCTAGCCATCATAATCGCCGGATCTTAATCCCATTGAACACTTGTGAGACGTACTGGAAAGAAGATGCAAAGATAAACGAGCTAGAAATGAAGATGGTTTGGTTGGTTGGTTTGTTTGGTATTAACGTCCTTTTCAACTGCTATGGTCATTTCAGGACGGCGTTATAGGGGCCGCAAATTTTGCCTCGCAAGGGTTCTTTAACGTGCAGCCGGCAAACGACTACACGGGACCAACGGCTTTACTTCCCTTCCGAAGGAAGTGCGTGATCTCAGGATTTCCCCCTGAAAAATCCTCGTCGTCCTCGGCCGGGATCGAACTCGCGTACTCGGGCATCAGAGGCGATCACGCAGAAATGAAGATGAAAAACCTGAAATGTTTTGAGCAGAATAGGAGAAGGTTCCAAATGAAACTTTGGAGACATTGATTGATTCTATGCCATGTAGATGCAAGGCAGTCATTGTTCCGAAGGGCTATGCAAGAAAATATTAGCTTGTGAACACATAAATTGTTAATTTTAATCAATAAAAGTGTTTTTGAATTTAGCAGCAGAAACTTGCCAGTTACATCTGACTTTTTTGTACTTATAATAAATTTTAATAAAAAATTTCTCATGAATCTATCATTTTAATTTTTTAATATATTGTTTCTATTAAAATTTTCCAGAAATTTTGAACTTTTGAATTTTGAATTTTCCAGAAATTTTGAAATTTCTTATCCGTTTTATTTTATGGCCCAAAATTATGTTCGCTAGTTACATTTGGGCGCTACTATACAGTGACTTACTGATTGTTTATGTTGTTTTATAGCAAGTAATGATCTCCGTAAATAAACTCGCTTATAGGAATATATACGTAGAATTTTTTTTATTAATGTGTTGGTCTAGACCGAAAGTAACCTTTTAATTAAGAAAATTTTTGTAAAGGGTGACTAAAAAGTCTGTTACACCCTACCTACCTGTGCAGAAAGTAGGGATATCCCAAATCTGTTGCAGCCAGCAAATAGGAAGTCGTAGGAGACCTTCCAAGACCTGGTTATGCAAATTAGGTCATAAAATTTTTTTTCTCATAAACCTTAACAGATAGAAATCAGCTTCCAATTGCAAACTTGATCCGCATTCGATTATAAACACAATAAAAAGCGCTTCATAATTGGATGAATAGATCATCAAAAATGAAACAGAAACATTTCTCTATGCCAACCATGTCACATGTCCATCCATTCGAAAAGGCTGTTAGGAAGTCCGTCCAACATAGTGTTCAACTGTGCCTTGGGGCTCGTGGAGCACAATCCTGAGTTAGTTTTTGATTGCTGAGTAGACTCTGTATTTTCAATTTCGTTATTTACATGTGAAAAATAAATGTCAATCCTTTGAGTGATCTATTCATCCGATAATGATGTGGTTTATGTAGTGTGTTCATAATTAAATGCGGAACAAATTTGTAATTGTAAATTGATCCCTATCTGTTGCGATTAATGAGAAAAATTTTGTATATGCCTGATTATGACTTAATTCGTATAATCGGATCACCAACAGATAGCCCGGTCACGACTTCTTAGTTGTTGGCTGCAACTTATATGGGTATCTCCATTTTCTGTATAGTAAGAGGGATGCAACAGACTTTTTTGTCACCTTGTATAAAAAAATTTCATTTATTCAAAGAACAGTTTGGTTTTCACCATTATCACATTAATAACAGTGCTGCCAATCCAGATATTTTCTTTACCCTAAAATACAATAAATGCTATTGTAAAATATCCCAAATCTACCCTAAAATAGAATGAAGTGAAAAATGGTTTAGAATGAAATGCGAAATACTAAAGGAACGCACCTTCAAATCTATTAATGGATTAGTATCACAACAAAATATTATTTGTAGTTTCTGTATGATGTTTACCACTTATTTTCATAGTTGGTTCACATTTTACACAAGTGCTCTTACTGATATGCTAAGACAAATATGCATTAGGGCAGATAACTTTTTAGTTTTTAGAGAATTAAGGTGCTCAGTTTTGATGAGCTTCAATTGAGGAAATATTCATTCAATGGATACAAATGATACAATAGCCAAAGGCAGAATAATTTTTCCAAGCTTGGGAATAAATATTGTAGTTAGATGTAGTTGTTAAACTAAAAACATTCATCCAATTTGAGGTTAAATTATTGAAAACTACACAATCGAACAACGCGTAGAAATTTAAAAATTCACTTCAAAAGTCTGCTCATTTTGGGACACCCTTCATTATACAAAAAAAAGTAACACGGAAGTTCTTCGTAAACAAAAACTTACAGAAAGAAAATTGAAACTGACGAACATTGAAAGTCGGAACATTTTATAATCCGTGCTACTGTTTTTTGAATAATAAAGGGTGTCCCAAAATGAGCTGACAGTTTCGTAAAATTTTCACTAGTTTTGAAGTGAATTTTTACAATTTCTACGTATTGCTCGATTGTGTAGTTTTGCATAATTTAACCTCATTGTTTAATAATCACAGCATATAAAAATCTCTACTCTGGTTGTACCACAAAAAAATAGCGGCAAATTCAAAATGTCAGTTCATTTTGGGGCACCCTTTATGTTGTCTGAATTCATATTCACAAAGTTATCATTATCACACGAGTACATACATTCACCGGCCATTGAATTAGAAACCTTCTTTCAATATGGTAATGACCCTCCTTTGGCTGTAATTACAGAACATAAGCGGTTTGGCATGGACTCTACAAGGTGTTGCAATGCAGGTAAGGTAATCGCAGACCATGCATTCGTCAGAGAGACCTTCAGGTCCTGCAGAGTAGACGGAAGCGGATGCCTTCGACGAATGTCTCTTTCCAACATGTCCCAAACATTCTCGGATCAGATTTAATCCGGACTTTGCGCTGGCCACGGCAGATGTTGCAACTCGGTGTCATGTTCAGAAAACCACTCCTGAACAATTCTTACTCGATGGACAGTAGCATTGTCGTCCATGAAGAACCCGTCACCATTTGGGTACAAATGCACCATTGCAGGATGGACTTGATCTGCAACAATGTTCAGGTAGTCTTTGGCTTTCACCCGACTGTCAAGGAATATCAGGGGACCCTTGCCATACCAACAAAACATGGCCCATACCATGACACCTCCTCCTGCAGCTTGAACTGTGTTCACAACACATGAGGGGTCCATCTCTTTATGGGGCTGCCGCCAAATTCTCTGCCGGCCATCGGTGCAAAACAATGTGTAACGTGACTCGTCCGACCACATCACCTTTTTCCAGTCGTCCACTGTCCAGTCACACCGATCTTTACACCATTGCGGGCGAACTTTCCGGTTTGTTGCTGACGCCAGGGGCTTCCTCACTGGCATGCGACTTCCCATCCCTATTCGCTTCAACTCTCGGCGCATTGTTCTGGAGGAGATGGGTTGCGATGATCCTTCATTGAATTCTGCCGTCAGTTGCTCCACAGTAGACCTTCGGTTTTGCCGCACAATCCGTCTCTGACGACGTCGATCCCTGTCTGTGTTGATTGTTTTTGATCCACAATTCTGCCGTTTCGATAACTCTTGTGGATTCAGTTTCCAAGCATGAACACCTTGGAGACCTGACCTTTTGAGATACCGGTCAGTTGTACTGTTGTGGAAATCGTAGCTCCAGCTAGACGGGCTCCCACAATAACTCCTTTATGGAATTCAGACAGGTCTGCTGTTTTCCCCATTTTGCTCAACTTGAGCAGCTGCAGCCTGTTCCTACCCTGTACCTGCAGCTTGGAATGATCATGTACCTCACATGATTGCATTCATTTGCATATCACAATTTTTTTCGTGGACCCCTTCAAGTCGAATTCACCGGCTAAAACAGTGAGTGTAAAGAATACCAAGATAATGGCATGTCATGTAACAATCGATTTGTCAAGAAGGAATACCTTGTTACTTTCTGTACATCTATTAAGCATTACTGACATCGGCGTGCGCACGTGAAATCGCTTTGTCGACGCACGATTGCTCAAGTGCTCAAGTGCTTATTAATAGCGGAAGAATGGAGCTACTTATAAGGACCGATAGGTACTTATGTTTTCACAATGTGCGTCCGTCCGTCTGTCCGTCCGTCTGTCTGTCTGTTAGTGCTCTAGCTTTCGAACGCTTCCGAATTTTCGACTTCCGTTTTCGCCATTCGACAATTTAGGGAAATCTGAAGACTGAGTTTGTTGGTGGAAAAAATCGGTGAACTACTTCCGGTTCAAAAGGTCACAAATAATATAGGGGGCCACGTTTTTCACTATACAATTCCATATATAAATGGCCTGTGCACTGCCAAATGCTATTCTCTCTTTGGCATTCCATAGCTAAAGCAGAGAAAAGGCTTGTGAATTAAGTGAAGACACGTGATGATCTTCCTTGATGGTCAATATCAGTCAGAACTGGTTCAAGGGTATGTGGTTTAGTGGTACCATAATGGTCCACTGGAAAGTTTCAATGCTAAGATATGGCATGTATTATATCAAACAGCTTGAAATAACCAATGATATCTAAAACAACTGGATCGCTGACCCTATGCGCAGTCGGCAATGAAAAGTGAATCCAAAATACGTCATAAATGCTCCCGTCAGGTCATTGACTAGTAGCGTCAGGTGGCCTAAAAAGCAAGGTTAAATCCCTCATAAACGCTCATAAATTGACTAGTAGGTTAAATCCCTGAAAAACTCTCATTCCTCATAAACGATCCCTTCAGGTCACTGACTAGTAGCTTCAGGTGGCCTAGAATTACGGATTCAGGCCCGATTCACAAGAATGTCGTTATTAACGACGTCGAACTGTAACGATGTCGGTAAATTTTGCAATTTTACGATTTGTCTTGAATGCAATTCACAATACGCGTCGTTAGCCTTCTTAAACATAACGATGAGAAAATAGTAGTCTGATTTCGAGAGTACGGAAATGACGTCTTTGTCTGCTTGAAAACAGCCAATAAGAATCCCGACTACAGCGGAAGTAAGGAAAGTGGACAAAAGTCGAAAGCGAAAGCAACAATTTACTTCTTCGGAATTACAGTTGAGAATACGAAAAAAATAATAAAAACACTCTCTCTATCAATATCAAGTGCTAAAAAGTAGAAATTATTTTTATGAAAATATCAAATGCTGATAAAGAAGCGTTTGATAGAGAGAAATTCATTCGAAACTCAATACCTTTAGGCCGGGAAGGGGGGGCCCCCGGCCCGAGTGAACAATTTCGCCGATTTGCTCTTTCATTTATATATATCGACTGAGCCTCTCGATCGATTGAAATCACATTCCTAGAAAATCCACAGTATCGAATATGTTCGATTACTGATATTTCATCAATGCTGAGTCACGATAATCAAAACATCAGAATACGACGTCTTTTTTCGTCATGTGCAAGCCTTCCGCCATTTTAAACAAGCTCTGAGCTGTCGTTATTTAACGACACTAGTTAATGACGTTTTCGTTTGCGACAGGTTTTGTGAATAGCAATAAACGTTCTTAGATGCCGTAACGACGAAATGTTGTCGATAAGTCGCTAACGATGCTTTTGTGAATCCCGGCCTCAGTTCTCTCCCAGTGAGTCAGCGATCCAGTTGTTTTAGATATCATTGGTTTGGTTTGGTTTATTTGGTATTAACGTCCTTTTCAACTGCCATGGTCATTTCAGGACGGCGTTATAGGGGCCGCAAATTTTGCCTCGCAAGGGTTCTTTAACGTGCAGCCGGCAAACGACTACACGGGACCAACGGCTTTACTTCCCTTCCGAAGGAAGTGCGTGATCTCAGGATTTCCCCCTGAAAAATCCTCGTCGTCCTCGGCCGGGATCGAACCCGCGTACTCGGGCATCAGAGGCGATCACGCAACCGCTGAGCCACCAAGGCCGATAGATATCATTGGAAATAACATGTCATGGTTGAATATTAACGCAAAATTAATGATAGTTGAAATAGGTTCATTGGTATGTGGTTTCATGGAACCATTATGGTTCAGTGGAAACTTTTAAAGCTCGGATTTGGCGTGTAAAATATCAAACAACTTGAAATGACGTGTCATGAATGAATATAACATAAAATTAATTATTTTCGAAATTGGCTCAAACGCACCTGGTTTAATGGAACCATTATGGTTCATTTTAAACTTGCAATGCTAAAATATGGCATGTAATATATCAAACGACTTGGAATGGTGTATGAATGGTGAATGAATATGACGTAAAATGAATGATAGTCTAAATTTGTTCAAAGGCAGCTGGTTTAGCGGAACCATTATGGTTGATTGGAACTTTCAAAGCTGAAATATGGCATGTAATATATCAAACGACTTGGAATGATGTGCCATGAATGAATATAACGTGAAATATTGATAGTCGAAATTGGTTCAAAGACAGCTGGTTTAGTGGACCCATTATAGTTCTATGGGAACTTTTAATGCTAAAATATGGCATGTAATATATCAAACGACTTGGAATGATGTGTCATGATTGAATATAACGTAAAATTAATGATAGTCGAAATTGGTACCAAGGCAGCTGGTTTAGTGGACCCATTATGGTTGATTGGAACTTTCAAAGCTGAAATATGGCATGTAATATATCAAACGACTTGGAATGATGTGCCATGAGTGAATATAACGTGAAATATTGATAGTCGAAATTGGTTCAAAGACAGCTGGTTTAGTGGACCCATTATAGTTCTATGGGAACTTTTAATGCTAATATATGACATGTAATAAATCAAACGACTTGGAATGATGTGTAATGAATGAATATAACGTAAAATTAATGATAATCTAATTTGGTTCCATGATTCATGTTTTAATGACACCATTATGAAACCATTGGAAACTTTCAATGCTAAGATATGGCACGTAATTACTTATACCTTATATTATCAATAGTTAGTTTGCGTTAGGCAAATTTTAACAATAGCTAGTAGCTAAACATTCCTTCAATGGTACTTGCTTACGTAGAAAAACTTTGATAATAGTTTATGAAGAAAGAATTGACCCTTACATAGAAGGCTTTAACAATTAACGCTTATTTCATTAAATAGGAATGCTTAAAAATTAAAAGATTCGTATATGTTCTAATCTATAGAGAATTGCTACTTTCTCCATTTAACTTTTCAAGCAGTTTTATTCAGTTTGAACTATACACTTCCCTTAGAAGTACGTCTTGCTTAGCAATCAGAGGCTTCCTTAGCAACCTCATCTAATTCTTAACATCGAAAGGCTTTTTTACAAATCAAATGCTTTCTTTTTCGTTCTCGAATGCTTTAAAACCCTATCGGTCCTGGGCATTTCGGTTGCCTGACTTGTTGCCTGTATAAATCAGTCCGTCCTCTTCATAATTTCTACAGTTTTTGAGGTAGAAGGTTGAAATTCGGAATGTAGCTTAGTATGGGCATGCCCATGCACTATTTAGTTTGGTTTTATTGGTACACTGGGGTCGGAATTACGGGGGTGGCATTCAGCGAGGGCAACATATCTGTGTGCTACTTAGGTACGTAAAGGCGTGAAATTCGGTATCCAAATTCCTCTAGCAAGACGTACAGTATTATGAAGATTAGGCCCAATTGTTCCAGTGGGATCGAATTTGCGGGGGTAGCAGTCACTTGGTCCTTAGAATTATGGCAACATATGGCTTGCTATATATCATACGTTCGGAAATGATGAAAAAGGAAAGAACATACGAGGTTTTTTACATTTTATACATATTACATTCGAGAAAATCAATTTTTTTGATTAAAAAACTTGGGGAGAGGTAAAAAGTGCAGATAAAGGGGTAAAAATAGATGACCGCAGGATCTGACACTTGCCTTTTCCTACCCCGGGCCCTTAATTCTTCTTAATAAATATATAAATGTATTTCTGCTCCACTGCTAAAGCTCCTCCTTGGAATGTGTACAAGATTTTATTCAGGCTCTTAGAATTGAGAGTTCTTAGTAATTAACAATTTCTTGAAAATCTTTAAAAATGATCAGTAACTGGAGATAATGGAGCGTTAGCACACTATTGAGAAAGAGTGGAAAGACAACAGAGGAAGCAGTCCTTTAGTTCCGTGCTATACAGAGCAAAAGGTAAGCATGTCAACAGAAGAATGTGAATATTTTATCTATATTCTGTGTGAATGTGAATATTTGGGAAACTGAGATGCTGATAATGCGATGATTGAACGTTCGTTTCCAAGAATTATTAATAATGAGCATAAAATGATGATGCAGTGACAGGACATAAATAAGGCAGCGTCTATTCAGGAGGAAAAGGAGTCACACGTGTCTCCCTTCAGCTCTCTATCAAACGTTCAGACGACTGGCAAAAATTTATGTGACTGGAAAGGAAAGAGAAAGAACGAGTATTGGTCAAAGAAACTCTGCAGCTAAAACAGAAAAAGCTATACGGGCATTGGAAACATCTGAACAACGGGAGTTTCGAATAGAGCAAGAGGGTATAAGAGCTTCGACGTCAAGGGCAATAAAAACTTGGGTCTAAAGTATCCAGTGATGTTCCCCGGTGGTGAAGATGGATATCATTTTAATCTGAGGCAACTCAACAACAGGTTAAATAAAGTCCCGGTATATCACCTAGAATTCCTGTTTTTCGGATTTTTCTTAGGATGCATAGTCTCTTCGCTCTGTGTTGTATTGGTTGAGTTATTATTTAACCAATTTGGAGTTATAATTTAACTTCTCTGAGATTGTTCCGTTTACCTACAAGTGTAATTATCCTGGGCAACATGTGTTAATTACTTTTCTGCGCTTAACTTTTTGTAATAAACAGCTATTCGATTAAATAATACATAAAACGAATACAGCTTTAAAATTTATTTAATTAGGTTTATCTGCATATTATTTTAAGTTTACAATCTTTTTTTATTTTATTAAACAAGTATTTGTAAAGCGTTTAATGCTGTTAAATTTACATTGATTGCCATTCATTATAGAGTAATTGAATGGGTGTCTGGAAGAAGGGCATATGTTACAATTTTAAAATTTTACAGGAAACCCCAAAAACTAAAGGCTTCTCATTTCGTGATCGTAATCATTGCGAAATTCATAAATGCTTTTCTTCCATTTTTTAACTTTCAAAAAGTACAGGTACAGTCAACCAAAGGAAATAATCCACACGAGTTTACTACTTAATATTACATTTCATGCTAATGTGTTGTTTTAATAGCTCTTTTAATTATAATTATTTAAATTTAATAATCTTAATAATGTTAACTCTAAATGTAATATTAAATTATTAAAAATAAATTAATATTGAAACGGTAAAACTTAGAGTAAAATTCAAGTGTGGATTATTTCCCTTTGACGACTGTACTATCATGGAATTATAGTGATTAGAAAAAAGGAAGAGGCTTGAAAGGGAAAGCATTCTCACAGTCATTTATTCATCAAAACAAAAATATGATAAAGATTCAAAATTCAAAATTTCTTAATCGCAAATGTTTTTATATTTGCGACTAAGTTTGTAACATCATATTTTAACTTTTACCATTTCTTATACAGTGACTCTACGGCGCATTAGATTGTCGTGCCATCTGGGCGATGTCATCAGTCATGATGATGCGAATTCAGCGGCAATTGACAAACTATTTCTTTTAGCCACTGTAGTTTAGGCTCATTGCAGCTAGCTAGTAGCACTGTCGCCATTTTACCCTAAAATACCCTAAAAAGATATATTTTACCGAAATTTACGGTAAAATCCCTAAAATTGGCAGCACTGATAAATAAAGAAAAATTTCGTATAAGTGACTTTACTTACGATATAAGTAAATTGCATTTCTTCGTTTGTGATGATTTCTACTTTAAAATAATAATACTCTTATAGGAAAGGCAAAATTCGCGAAATACTTCAGCAGATCTGGTCTTCATTTGAGGAGCCAAAATTAAAAAATTGAAAAAATAGCTGTTTTTGAAAAATTCAAACAATTTATCAAGAATGCTACTGCAAAAGAATTCAGTTTTCTCTCTAAAAAAGTAATTTAATGAGGATAGCCGTCTTACATATGTATTAAAAGAATTTAAATCTTTTTTAAAGATCTCGTTTCGAAAGTTAGCTAATAAATTTTTAAGGGAATATGTAAAGGGGAAAAAATTCGCCACAAATTACCTCGCTGTATTATTCATTTCTTTTTTCAGTTCGTTTATTGGGTGAGTTTTATTGACAATATTAATAAAGCATCAGAAATTTTCATCAACTTGATTGATAAAACAGCACGAATTAAACGATTCATAATAGGAATTTTAACGCTTCCCGTCGTTCCTTCTTTCCGTTTTCCTGTTTTCGGAAATTCAATCTTCTAATTATAACCACACGAAAAAGAAAAAAAGACTGTAGGAGGAGGTAGGCGGAGAGAGGGAAGGGATGGGAAGGGACGGGGGAAGGGAGAAATTAGGCCTGCGCAATTTCAAGAGTTCCGTTTTTGTCTGAAAGTAATTAGAAACAAACACCCGCGTGAGGGAGCGGTGAAAAGGGAGGAGGTGGGTAAACGACCGTAGGTAATGGGGATGGCGAACGGAGGGTAAAGAGGGGGAAGGTTGTCGAGAAAAACTCTTAAATCTGAAATTGAGTGAAACAGGAAATAAAGGGAATGATATTTATGACTCCATGGCGAAAAGCGTTTTTCGTTGTTTGATGGAAAATATGCTTGCGGCCTATTTCGGATAATGTTTTTTTCTCCTTTCTCTCACTCTTTCTCTCTCTCTCCATGGTTTCTCTTTCTTTTTTGCTTTCACGTGAAACGATAATTTCTTGCTTTGATGAAGCGTGATTGGCCGGAAGCAACGAAAACCGTTTTGACGCCTGCGCATTAGCGTCATCTAGAGACCAACGGTTCTTATCAACAGTGTCAGATGAGAAAAGAGCGAGAGCACACACACACACTAAAAGAAAGAATGTATAGACGAAAAAAATCGACACAATTTGCAAAAAAAAAAAAAATTAAATTAAATTATTAACAAGATTTTTTTATTTACTGTATATGATGACTCTATCTAGATTGAAAGAAATCATCTTTTTTCCCTCTGAAATTATCTTTTATTTTCTATATTTTTTATTATAAAAACAGAGTTGATTAACAAAATAATGAATTTTACAATCTTTTCCCCCTTCGTGTTTCCTGGTAAGTTTTCGGTTGATTGGCCGTCTTCCCTGCAGTATCGCTACGCATTATTGGTAGCTCAAGCTTCTCGCTTAAGATTGCTCTATGATCTAAGCACAAATCAGAAGTTCAAACAAAAATTAAGTTTTCCTTCAGGGAATAGGTTTTCTTTTATCAGGATCCTAATACAGGTCGAAAGGGCGAATTTAAACAATAACCCAAACTACGTAATCTGAACTTTTTTTTTACCGTAACTAAAAAAAACAAAAAAAAACAAAAAAAACAAAAAAAAAACAGTTGAGAATGCGCAAGCTTGCATTACCAGATAACGAACTTAAGAAGTCCCCGGAAGTTTTATTTCAGTTTAGTATTTTATTTTCTTTGGTAGCTGAATTATAATAATTATTAATAAAGAAGTGTCCTTTCGGAAGCTGCTCTTGACTATCTCCGTTACTAATGATATATTTGATAAAAAACCAACCAAACGCTGTGAATAAAAAATATGATGAAAAGAAACTCCTCTTGTCCACAAAACATGACAAGAATTACGCTACTTTAAAATCATGATGATTATAATTTTAAAAGACACTTAATGACCGTTTCGAGTAAAATCTGAGAGTAAGTGGCAGCAGGTGTCGGTGCAAACATCCCCTCTCCAATACCATTTCTGGTAGCTGACTAGTTGTCATTTTTACAGCTGTTTCGAATGAGTTTTCCAAAATTAAAAATGCTGTTTGTAGAAGTAAGAATACAATTCGCAGAATTAAAATTGTAGTTTGCAAAATAAAAAATGTACCTTGCGAATTAAAAAAAAGCAGCTTGTGGAATTTTTTAATCCATAGAGGAGATATTCAGCAAGCTAAAATATGGGAGATTAAATGGGGCAAAAGGCAAATAAAAAGGATAAAAAATAGGTAATAAAGAGATAATACTTTTTTTTTATTTCGCAAGCTGCATTTTTAACTCTGCAGACTGCATTTTTATTTGCATTACTGCTAATAATTCGCTATCAGTGGTTAGTTTATAATTCTTATTTTTATTCTTATTCTTATTGACGGCTAAGGTCCCGAGAAGTCCCTTTGGCACTTATTCTACCTGGGGAATATTGCGCCGATCCACAAACATGCTAAGGCTGCTTCTCTAAGGTAGCAAGTTAGCTCTTAACATGTTCTTGGTGAATTGCTTGACGTGGGAAATGAGACAAAAGCTTGAGTGTCATATGTGTTCTAATACAACACATTCAAAAAGTATATGGTTAACTATTTCTTCTTCCAAATTTCACTTTCTTCCACAGGTAATACTATACTGTAGAGCCATTTCCTAAATTGATAATGTCATGTTAAAAAGCCTATTCTAATTCTTATCCTGCTTCAGCTAAGTTGTAGAATTTGGGATGTTAACTTGCTGAAAGATACATTAACCATGAGCTTTGCATGTTTTTGTTTGATGGTCTGTTTCCATCCCTTTAATCGTCTCTTTAAGCATTTAAACTTTTATTTCCCTTGATGCAGTTTTCCTTGAAATACCACAGAAAGGTTCCGGGCCGAAAGGTAATTTTGCAGCACCTTGCTTTGCAAATAAACATGCATTTCAAGTACAGGTCGCGGAATTTTTCCTTCCCTTTTCTATTTGTAATAATAATATGTTTGAAGAGTTTCTTCCGCTTAATTATTATCTTCTCTTCGAGTTGAATTTCATTAATGCATTTGATGGTTTAAAATAAGGAGGATTCTCGACTTGCGAATCGGGAGTCTGCTCTGCCAGCTGAGCTGATTTGTTGCTTCATGGACGTATTTGCGGTTCATTGTCCACGGTAGCTCAATTGGTAAGAGCGGTGCCAGCGAATGGCATGGTCCCTGGTTCGAGTCCAGTTCGCGGAATTTTTCCTTCCCTTTTCTATTTGTATTTATATCTACTGGAGTTAAGAAGAGTACCCTTTCTATTGCTCTTGTTGCGGTTGTTGACATTGCAGCTGTAATCCCCAAACATGCTATCCTCTGAAGGGTAGCTAGTCTGATCCTCTCAGACTTTTGCTCTGTCGTCTGCCACCATAAAAGAACAGCATATGTTACAATGGGCCTGATGATCATGGTATATAATCAGTGTGCCAAGTTCGTATTCAGTCCCATGATTTACCAAGAACTCTTCTGCTAAATAGCAGTCCAAGTTTATCTTTATTATCTAAGTGATGATTCCAAGTCAAGTTATTGGCCAATTACTCCCAGATATTTGACTCCTTTCATCCGTTTGATTTTCTGTCCAAAAGGACATGGTGTTTGATCAGCTAAGAATGCCTCCCTTCTGCGGGTAAATAGTACTAGTGTGGTTTTTTGAGGATTTACCCGCAAATTCCTGCTCACTTCAACTTTGTTCAAATCGCCCTGCATGAAGTCTAGCAGTGTCAACTTATCAAGTCCGGTTATGTAGATCACGATTTCATCCGCATATCCTTGAGTGTAAATTCTTCGAACGTTGAGTTCAGAAAAGGGTCATCCACTACCAGGTTCTATAACAGGCAAGAGCAATTTCATTATGTGCCAGAGTCTTCTCTATCCTCACTACAAGTTGATGCAGCTCTATCTCTGTTGATTTGCCTGGTTGGTAGGCAAAATGATTGTTGTGTATCAGTTTAGTGCCTCCCACCACAACTCTAGTCTGCCTTTCATTCATATTTTCCATGCACTTAAGTATGAAAGAGGATAGACTTATGGAACAGAAATTTTTTTACCTTAACTTTCCTCCATAGTCTAGGAATGTATCCAAGGGCCAAACTAGCTCTATAGATTGTGCATAGGATATCTGAGACCATATCTGCTATTTTATGTAATAGAACAGGCATGATTCCATCAAACTCTGGGGAATTGTATTGTTCAAATGAGTTGATAGTCCATACAATTTGTTGTTTTGTAATATTTGCCATAGCAGCATTCCAGTTTGCCGAAGTTATCCTTTCGATAGGACCGACGAAGTCTAGGAGTCTTGAATATTTGATGAAGTCTAGATTCCTCAGCATTTTTCTGAACTACTTCGCAAAATTTCCTTCAAAATTATGGTTTACTGTCCTGTCAGCTTTATTGATCAGTGAGTGCTTCTTTGTATGCTCGCCATTCGTTAGTTATTTTAGCTTTTTTGAAAGGTTATTCTATCTGTCCACTCTGTTGAGCAAGGCCATTGTTCCATCATACACATTAGTGTTTGCTCTTTCTTCTCAGCAATGGACTGTTTTTAATGGTATAATTGATTAATTACCTGTTGCAGTCTTCTAAGATAATTACTGCACACTTCTAAGTCATAAGTATTTTTCAGATGGAAAACTTTAAGAGAAAGTTCTTGAAATCCTCTCTAAATTGTATCCAGTTTTGGATCCCTGAATGTTCTCACCCAGTTTTTATTTCGAAGTGTATATGTTGATGAGCAGCCATTGATGATTTCTTATCAGCACGTCAGTTGTTAATCCATTTACCTAGGTTATGTCTCTTAGCACTCTACTTACCGTAGTAATGAAGGTTGGTTTTTTTTCCTGACGTAATTAAATATATCTAGATTATCTTCTAGTTTAAAATCCAATATTAACTTGCCTTTAAGTTGATGTTAGAGCTGTTCCGGGCTGTATGGTAAGCGTTTGCATCTTATTCAAGGACTAAGTTGGAGTGATGCTTAACAGTCTCTGCAGGATTTCATTAATTGATGCTTCTACTTCGAATGGTAAGCATCCCGAGCCAAAAGGAAATTCTCGGTCTTTACCATGTATTTGAAGAGTAATTTTAATTTTCGTCAAGTCTCTAGAACAAAGCATTGCATATATTGGCAGCGCATTAATATTTTTTCCAATTAGTATACAAGCTCGAGGAGATAAGCAAGAATAATTTACGATTACCTTACCTCCACTTTCAGCCAAGCCTTTGATAGCCCCCTTGTAGATCCAAGATTTTTGAATCAGAATTATGTGGATACCCTCAGTCAGGAAGACTCTGCTGAGGTTGGAGGCCGCCAGTCGTTTATCCTGCAAGTTCGCCTGAAGGCACCTCAGTATCCATCGGCACGGGTTCGTCCTTGGGCCTTAAATATTCAACTCAAAACCTGGTGGAAAAACCTTCCTCGGAGAGTAAAGGCTGTAATAAAAGCAAAGGGAGGTTCAACTCTAAAGGTTTTAATTACAGGGCGATCCAAAAATTGCATTAAGCATTTTATTCCTAGACACTAAAAATGACATCCGAGTACATCTATATTAAATGGATATGGGGACCTACATTTTGACATACTTGACGAAACCTGGTGTTTGTTGATGTCACAACATATACATTGAAAAAAAAGTGACCTCCAATCCAATATTGTGAATGTTGAAGATGGCAGCTAAGTTCGTCGTGCAGCCCAAAATGTTTTTCATTCACGAACTATGTACATTTTAATATTACAAATGGCGTACTAATGGCGATTTCACGAGTTGATTTTTCACTAATGTGGCTCACAATGATAACTCTTATCTGAAAGTCTGACAACTTACTACTTTTCGGCATGCTGGCTCTTGGAGTCAACGCCTATTAGCTACTGTTACATTTATTTTACATCACAAATAAAGGAGTGCATCATGGAAGTTGAAAAAGAATAAAATAGTGGTGTTCAGATATTAAGATTCTGTGAATTTAATGAATTTACATGTAGCTTTATTTTTTTTAATAATTACCTCGATCCATTACATGAAAATTTCTAAAACTGAAAATAAAGTGTAAAATTGTTGAAGAAAAATTGTTATGCTCGAAAAATTTGGATCTTGCATATTATCAAAGGTACAATTTGGAGTTCCATTTGGTCATGAGGAAATCATTATTTTCTTAGGTGAAATAGACTTAACCGTTTTCAAGTAGAATTCGCAAAGTCTTTTATTAAAAATGAGTGAAAGCTTTTTAACGTAAATGAATAAGGAGCTTGAAACATAAGTGGTAAAATTTAAAACACGTTAAGCATTAGGAAAGGAAATTTAATAATTTGTGCTCTAGAAACTATGATACCATTAATTATTCTGAAGATTTTAAAGTCCGCCTGAAGCATTCGAGAGAATCGGCATAATTTTCAATACCTTTCAGAAAAAATAAAGGCAAGTCCACCAAATGAGAACTCTAGAAAACCTCGCTTTCCATAACATGTCATTGAGATTCCAAAGCCTTAATAATTTCAAACTTTATTTCAAATAAGGTAATAATTGTATTAAGTAATAACAGAGTTCGGAATTCCAAGAACCGATGGTTTTTAACAGCAAATTAACGGGAATAAAAGCAAGCACTTTCATCTGGTTGTAGATTCCATTAATTTTGGAAGTCTTATTGGTAGAAATTCTGTTCAGTACCGAATTCTGCTTGCTAAGAGCGAGTCAATTTGCCATTCAGAATGGACGGCGGCGATGTAAAAGCTGAGACTTCTTTCATTTGGAAAAAATTAGGTGGCTATTCGAGCAAACATATGTCTTCAGAATCTGTGTATTTTTAGGCTGGATATCGTCAGTTCCGCTCTGTCAAATATTTTTGATTTTTGACATATTTTTTGATAAGCTTAAACGGATAAATAATTGGAATTAAGAGCACCCTTTAATGATAAAAATAGCAATTCGATGGAGTTAAATTTTGCTTTGTTCGCTTTTGCCTCTTCAGATAATTTCTAAAGATTATTCGAATTTATCATTCGAATAATGATTCGAATTTATCTTTTTCAAGCGTGCAACTTGAATGATTTCCAGTTCAAATATCTACAATGGGACCTCACTAATTAGAGCCATCTTTTGGAAAAGAGATGCTTGATCATAAAGACGAAATATTGCCTTAAAGAGGATCAACACACGACTGGATGAAGTTGGCGGCTCGCTTTATTAACTGGGATAATTTTTTATCAAATGTTTACGTACAGGAATATTACATAAAGAAATAACATGCTTACAAACTTCTACAATTTTTAATTTCTCTACTTTAAAGAGCTTAAAAGCAAGAGTCAAAACGCGTTAAATCATAATATTTATTAAAATCATCATAATAGAGGGTTATTCAAAATGATGTACGGTATTTTAAAATACTTTAATAAACTCATTTCTAAACATACGCTTACCAGAACGGGTTTGAAATGAAGGAAACCTCAAATATTTTCAAATTTCTCATGGCCGGTGGCGCTGCTATCGCTGTATAACTCAAAATGGTGTCTCAGCAAGAAAAGGCGTTTTGTATCCTGCAATATGCGAAAAGTGAGTCTGTAATTTTAGTCCAGGATGATTTTCGTAAACATTTTGGAAAGGATTGTCACACTGATAAAAGCATCCGTAAGTGGGGTTTTGTAAAAGACAATGTGTTTGTGCCACCGCTAGCAGATAACTTGGACGACCGGAGAACACGCATTTGTAATGCTCTCGAGTTAATAACACCAGATATACTCAAACGCGTTTGGCAAGAGCTGGACTATCGTCTGGACATTGTCCGCATGACTCGAAGAAGTCACATAGAACGTTTATAATGTTATAACAAGAAAATATTTGACTTTTCCTTCATTTATTGCAAATATTCGTATGACGTATGGGCCAGCGAACGGAAATGGACTAGGAAATGATTCAACTGCTGAATCGACAAACCATTGAGCGTGTGCACCGCCAGATTTGCGAAAGTTGTTCTGTCAGTGCTAGCAGATGTGATGTGGGTTAGGTTAGGTTAGGTTAGGTTAGGTTAGGTTAGGTTAGGATAGGTTATGGATATCTGCAAGCTCTGCGTTTGTAAAGCGATGAACGCTGTTGTAAATCCCAGCGGGGAAATGATGCCTTTATTCCCAGATGTGATTAAACGCGTCATTTCCGGACAAATATTCAATGGCGGAAAATGCTTATACTGGTACCCTCTACTACCCTTTAAAATTTTGCCAGATATTTTCCGAGTACCCTGTAGAAGAACTCGTACCTTTAAAGAAAAATTAAATGTTTTGATTTTAAAATATAGTAAACAAAAATCTGAAATTTTTAAATATTCATGGTATTTTTCTACTGAAACGAAATGCGAAGGCTGCTTTTTTATTATTCGCTTTCATTCAATTTTAATATAGGTGAGTATGATCTTTTTCAAATTACTCCCACTACAAATGGATTCGGTCGTTTAAATTTATCTTCCGAGATACAATTTAAAATCGCTCCATGAAGCCATGACCCGTTGCCAGTGCTTTAATACAGCATCGCACTCATTGAACGCAATCACGAGTCTTATTTTTTTTTAGGAATTAATTAGCTTAACCCATGCGAATGATATATGCACAAAAAATAGAAATCTACTGTGAATGCATTTACAATTGACAATTTTTAAAATAAAATTTAAAAAAAAGCCAAAACATAAGAAACGACAAATAAAATAATAAAATCGAACCTTTAAAAAATTAACACGTAATCTCATGTATACGGTATCGAAAAAGAAATGAGGCACCCAGAAACAAAAGTTGTTAAGTCAAGGAATTTGCGAAATCCGGATAAGTGCATAATTTATAGTCTGATTAATAGTACTGTACATGTGCTAAATTAGTACAGGATCAGACAACATTCAGTCCGTCATGTAATACGCTTGTCATATTGAATGGTATTCAGTTTCCGAAAGAAACTGTTAAGTCTGTATTTTTGTATGCTACCCTGAAACATCTTCTTGGAAGTCACCAAATGAAGTTATTAGCTGCCTGAAATTGTATGAGGCTAACAAAATTGATAAAACAGTCAGAGAACTGCATGTTTTCATGGACAGCTGTGCATCACAGGGTAAAAAAAAAACCAGTTGTGTGTCTTTATTTTGGCTTCATCTTGCTTAAGCGCGTTTTCTGAAAGTTTGTCTATACTCCCAGGGCACTATTTCATGCCGATAGACAGAATTTTTGGCAATATTGAGAAGCAGCAGCCAAAAGATAAAGTCTTAGTCAATTCTCCACGGGTCATATTGATCATACAAGAAACCTGTTAATGTATTTTATGTAAAACGACCACTCACTGACAAAAGAAAAAATGATGGCACTCCAGTCTTTGAGGTCTATGATTTCACAGCTGCCTTTGAACAAATCCTGATAAGAAGTGTTTCTGATTTTTCTTCAATTCGAAGTGTATGCTCCCAGAGAGGCAGCGTACCTGAAGTTTGTCACACTGTCATCTACAATTTTTCGTCGCCAATCACTTTTAAGAGAGGTGTGATAATGCAAACCTTAAAGAAGACGTACGATGATGCGCAACTGACTCCAGAAAGTTTTCGCCTGATTAAGATAGCAAAATATGATGCTGTCCGTTTACTGCTGGAGCAGAAGGAACAATATTTTATGACACGATGTTGTATGGAAATGATGTGGAAGATGATGTAGTAGAGATGGAATGATGGTGGATGAAAATAAAAGTCATAAAACGTGTCTATGATAATTTGTTATTTTTTTGTAGTGGAAAAATTGAAATGTTAAGGATCGGAAGTTGTTAAGTGAAGAGACTTAACGACTTTTCACTCATTTTATGTTAAAAGTTGTTACGTCATCATTATAAAAAGTTGTGGTACATGTGCTGCTTAGCTCATAGGTGAAAAACATTGTAACACAATATCTTTCACTTCTAAACCAATCTAGAAAACAAATTTCTTTGATCCTCATATATTGATTCCTTGGTATTTCAAAACTGTTTTGAAAATTTTAACTAGCTCTCCTGTAAAATTTCGGAAAAGTGACTTAGCAACTTTTATTTCTGGGTGCTTTAATTTATCTAAAATTTCCTATTCTTCTTCCCCCTCGTGGCCGGATATGATAAAACGTTGCGAACATCACAATGTCTACAACCATTATCTAATGTACAGACAATGTCTATAACGCACTTGTGAGAGGACTATTTCAATGTTTTTCTGTTAACTGAGAACCAATCAGGGCAATCCTTTTGTGTTGACGTCTATCAATCTTAATATAGGAAATGATGATAACGCTTGCTTAATGAAATACCGGTAATTTAAATTTTCAAATTTAAAAAGTCTTAAATGTCAACACCCAAGCAAATTTGGTTACATTATATGATAGAATTATGTGAGAAAAATTGATAATGTTGTTATAAATAAACGGGCGTTATGGTCTTTGCTTTGCTATATTAATGATTATTATATTTTTATTTTGAAGATATGACTAGAGCGACTTGTGGTAACGAGACGTGAGCTAGGGAACAAACCAAACCTTTCTGTTTTCAAAACTTTATCCCTAATGTCAACTATGTTCATGAGTCTTGCGTAAAACAAAAGGGACAAACCTCAGGGGGTGATTCCTCACAAGAAAAGTAACAAAAAAGTTCATATCAACGTGCGTTCGTAAATGCATAGTTTCCATTAAAATGCCAATCTTTGGACAAGGATTATTGGAGATCAACTGCTTAGAGTATTTGTTTTTCCAGGACGTCTGAACGGAAAAACGTATCTGGAATTCCTGCAGAACGTTCTGCCTGTGTTGCTGAGAAAATTAGAAAATAATAATAACAAGTACGAGCAATTGTTATTGGCAATTACAGCTACTAGCAATTGTTCGTACTTGTTATTATTTTCTTATTCGCTCATCATGTTCCAACCAATCACAACCATTTAGCCAACTTCGTTTAGCAATTTTCCTTATTTTGTATCCATCCCATCAATGAATTTGTGTCCAACCAATCAATGACTGTTTATACCAACATAATCTGTATATAAAAAGGCATCTTGCGTGCCTCTTCATTTTGTGGAAGACCTCTTTGGTTTAGTCAGGCTTCTTGCCTATTTCAGTGTATTTAATGTAGAATTTATTCCGGAAGGGGGAGAATCGTGTAAGCACTGCTTACGTCCCACCTGAACGAATGTACACTTAACTGTTCAATTGTCGATTGCCTCTTCATTTGTGTCATTGATAAAGCCAGTAATAAAAGGCGAAACCGGTCGAATCCTGTGTGTTTTTCCCGATATGTACTGCAAAGCTTCCATCAACTTCATCAAGCAGCACAGTACAGAGAACTCTCCATTTTACAATATGACTGACATCATCTACAAGTTGTTCCATCTGAAGAGGAAGCTTGCTGCTAATATACATAATGTTTGGTATAACCAGGTATGCCTTCGTGAACGTCTTAATCCGAAATACGCCCAAATTTCCATCCGCTGTTACTCACCCGCAGCCCGGGCTGCCAAATCTACCGGTATCCGCGTATGGGTGACTAAAGCCACGGACCTCCTAGACAAGACGTAAGAACGCCTCAATGGACAGCTGTACGACCTCCATCTGCAGGTCGCCGCCATCGTCCCGTCAGACATCCTTGTGTCTCTGATCGACGAGGATGAAACCAGACTCCAGTCGTTTAAAGTCCACAAGTATACTACAATCTGCAAGAAACTCGATATCCTACGACAACCTCCGAAGCCCATCCGAGTTGCTACCACTCCTGATATTTTCACCTTCCATTCAAATGTGGTCAATCTGACACCGATGTTGAAAGCGCCCTCCTCAACAAAGGACTGAAGTATTCCATCGAGAAGAAACCATCCGCAACGAGCTCCATTCCTTAGTCTCCGATACCGAACGTGCCATTCTACAGATCCCAGCTACAGACAGACCCGCCAACCGTCGACGGAACCCTGATTCGAAAAGTTTTTCACGAAGCCCGACAACCCAAACTAAGACCACCGAACTTGAGTCCTCCACCGCCATTAAGAAGAAACTAACGAAGACGACGCCATCATCACCAAGGCCGACAAAGGCAACACCTCTGTGGTGATTCACCGTAATGACTACATCAACAAGGTATTCGATTTCCTTGCTTCCCATACTTTTGTTTCCCTATCCTCCGACCCCACCTCCAAATATCACAGATCCATCATTTCCACTATCAACAAATCCCCTCACTTCAAATACCTCCGTCGTCTGATCCCTCCCAACCGATGTTCCCCCACCCTCAATGCCTTCATCAAAGCCCATAAACCAAATATGCCCATCCGTCATGTAGTCAATACACTCCTGCCCAACGGCGTGCCAAATCCATTTCCAAATTAAAACCTTAAGCTCCTCCCTAATAGCTATAATGTCATCAATTCCTTACACCTAACTAAAAAGCTTGCCGACTTCCACACAAACCCCCATCGCCATCGCCACATTGTTCAACTCCTTCTCCCCCCATGCACAGTTCACATTTGAGTCCGAATCCAATAACTCGATCCCCTTCCTCGACGTGATTGTCTCCCGTAACCCACAAACGATCGACTTTCCTTCAACTCTTTCAATCTGATCCACGCATCCCACAAACTTGCCTTCTTCCGTTTTCTTGTTGATCGTGCCCTTAACCTTCCCCTAAGCCCTTCCGACAGATCCAAAGAGTTCCACAATATCCACTTCCGCGCATCCACCAACGGGTACTGCCACTCCACTATTTCCAGCCTTATACACTCCCGAAAACGTCCCTTACGCCGTCCCCTCCTCCCGGCTACAAAACCTAGCAAATGGTTATCTATTCCTTTCCTCAGTCCTCATTGCTACCGTCCTTCCAAGTTCCTCCCGCTTTCTTCAACCTACGTGTTTCTTTCCGCACACCCCCACATTCCCTGAACCCACCTTTACCTCGTACCCATGACATATACTCCCAATTTGGTGTCTACAAGTGCTTAGTCAGTGCGATAGTTACTACATTGGTTTCAGCTCTTGCAATTTCGCCATCAGATACAAGAAGCACATCGCTTCTTACTTAAAGAAAGGTAAGAAGTCAAAATATGTCATCCACCTTCTGGACAATGGGCATAAGCCCTTCAACCGGGACGACATTATGTCCGTTGTTCACCGTTCTAATGACCCCTTCAAGACTGTCGTTTTAGAAGCAATAGAATTCTGCAAAACCAAGAGTGATTCCCCTGATAAACTCATCAATTTTCAAATAATATTCGACGTCCATTCCATGCTGTTGCCCATTGCCGACCTGATTTAACTATTCTTTTTTTTTTTATTATTGTGTGAATGCCTTTTCTATTTATTAATTCATTTGCTCTCTGTATTATTTAATTCTCTGTAATGTTACCATGTATTTTACTGGCAATTGTTCGTACTTGTTATTATTTTCTTATTCGCTCATCATATTCCAACCAATCATAACCATTTAGCCAACTTCGTTCAGCAATTTTCCTTATTTTGTATCTATCCAATCAATGAATTTGCGTCCAACCAATCTATGATTTTGTATCCACCAATCAATGACTGTTTATACCAACATAATCTGTATATAAAAAAGTTTCTTGCGTGCCTCTTCATTTGTATCCTTGATAAAGCCAGGAATAAAAGGCGAAACCGGTCGAAATTCTGTGTGTTTTCTTTCCCGATATGTACTGCAAGGCCTCCATCAACTTCATCCGTTGAGTTTTAATTGTAGGGGCACCTCAAAAATGTTCTGTATGCGGAGCCAGTTCCAGATTTGTGTGGAGACACTTGAACAGTATATCAAATGCAGTCTATGACGCTATTCGGGTACAGGCTAGAACATTCGAACGAGTGCTGCAATCCAGTATGCGACGTGTGAACGCTTGCATTGCATTCCAAGGAAGCCGCAGTAATGTCATGTTCTATAGTAATTGCTCTCTTACAGACAAATTGTCCATTTCCGGACATATGAGATTTTTTTTTGGTCTTTTTCTGGCCAAGAATCACGCCCTGAAGTTTGTCGCTATTGTTTTAGTTAGGTACCGTAAACTGTTCTGTCTGAGCAATTGCTTTTCTCCAAGCCTGTGGGAAAGAGACCAAGGAATCGGCTAGAACCAGGTGGCTAGACTTTATGGAGAATCCGGGTTCAAATCTCTTGGGTATTACGATTAATGACATGCGCCTGATGGCAGAAGATCGCGATCACTGTGGAGATCTCCTATGGGGTTGCGGCTCTAACGGATAAGCGGGCTTGAAAAGTAAATAATTAAGTATAAAAATAATTTTGCATCATTGTGATGATTATAAATGATGGCAGCAGGTACCTACTGTTACCCAAACTATTCCATAAGATATACAAGATGTTGTGTGGATTAAGGAGAGTTAGATAAGGAAAATTCGAGAGAGAAAAGTTTAATCAGTGATAAAAATAAAGTACATTTGGCTATGAAAGATCTTAAAAAAGAGAGGAAGAGATTACTTACTTATTTTTCAAGCCCGCTTATCCGTTAGGGTCGCGGGGGCAGCAACCCTATGGAGGATATCCAGTGCTCGCGATCTTCCGCTATCAGGCGCATGTCCTCAGTAGTAATACCCAAGCGACTCGAACCCAAATTCTCCACCTGGTTCTAGGCCGATCCCTTGGTCTCTTACCTATCGGCTTGGAAAATAGAAACTGCCTAGGAACATCAATTTATGGTTTCCGTATCACGTGACTATACAAACGCAACTGAGATCTCTCAATGCGGAGAAGTAGCGGCTCAACACCTAAAGACTCCCTTATTGTGCTGCTGTGCACATTATTTAGTAGGGGATCACCTGGCACATCTCTCAGGAGTCTCATTTCGGGTGCTTGCACCCGCGATCGCACTCTTTCTGTCATCACCCATGACCATAGGTGAGAATGGGGACAAAGATAGATTTGAAAACAGAGCTTTCATTTGTTTCCCAGCTCACGTTTCGTTACCGCGGATCGCCACAGTTCATGTCTGACACAGCTCGCTGCAATGATCTGAGCATGCAATTTTCTATCATGCAGCTCATCACTCGTGAATGCAGTCGTAAATATTTTTAAGAGTTAAATTTCTTTTGAAGGTTTGTTATTACTCAAATATGTTATATAATTTAATTAAGGTCCAGAGGTTTTAAACCATGTGAAATATAATATTTTAAGTTGTGTCATGTAACCAGTCGTATTCGTATTGTTATTCGTATGAAATTTTATCTCTCATCTTATTTTTATTTACGCCAATTTCATTCCTTATTAAGAGCAATACAAACTTTTAACCATTATGATGCGGTGCTCCTGTTTCATTATTGAAGTTAATATTCGCCTCGTTATTGGCTAGATTTTTTTTTCCTTTCCCTTGCTTTCAGGAAACTTCTTATTGCGAAGTTATCGACGTTGCAATAGCATGGAGAGAAACTTGGAATTGCAATTATTGTCATTTTCATTTCGGACTCACTAATTAAAATTCCCCCCCCCCCTCCCCCAACTTCAGCCAAACTTAAGACCACTTCTGACAACCCCCCTCTTTCCTTGACCACCCTTTCCCCTCCTTCCCTCATTTTCCTTTTGCCCTCTTCTTTCTCTCCTCCCAGTGCTGAAATATCAATATTAATCGCGCACCATTAAAACCCTTCTTAATGATACAACAACGCTTAAAAGAGACTCCTTAAAGAGAATTACGGCTTGGAAGTCTTCTTCCCTAGAATGTAATTCTACACCCACAGAAAAAGAAGAATAATTTTTTATGAATATTAGTCTGTATTAACTACTCAAGAGCACTCATTTCATAGGATATTAAATGTATACAAAACTCTATGTGCAAAAATTACTATATAAAAGTCACACCTTATGTGCAAAAATCTACTCTGGTAAAGATAATGTGTTATGTAATCAGAGTGCCCTCAAAGTCGGTATTATAAGAAATATATGAAATGTTGCAGACGTAGAATACCATTGTTTAATAGAAATGCTTTTTCCTACTTGAAACAAAGCTATAATATCACTATATTACAGCAATACTTGAAAAATCTATTATTTCAGTAAACCGTGGTTCCCATTAGCAGAAAACGAGCACAGAAACCAGGAGTATGTGTCTGCCTTTTTGTACTTTCTGCTCCTGGAGGTGTCCTACACGGCAGAAACCGAAAAGGACGAGACAGCAGAAGTCTGCTACCCAAGCGCCATCCTTTGTTGTAATTTGGCATTCTTGCCCACCACAATTGCACTGCACCGAAGCCGTCGATCGTTCTAAACAGGACAGCATTATAGGGGCCGCAAATTTTGCCTCGCAAGGGTTCTTTAACGTGCAGCCGGCAAACGACTACACGGGACTAAGGGCTTTACTTCCCTTCCGAAGGAAGTGCGTGATCTCAGGATTTCCCCCTGAAAAATCGTCGTCGTCCTCGGCCGGGATCGAACCTACGTATACGGGCATCAGATCACGTAACCACTGAGCCACCGAGGCCGATCACAGTTCGTTCATACCTCATCAATCATCATAAGCCTATAGAATTTTTGTATTCAATTGTTGTTTACTCAGTATTTTATTTGATTAATTCAAGTGTATTAATAAATATACATTTCACACATCTTCTAGTAGCGTTTGCGCATCAATTTTCTTTCTCGGCCTCTTCCCTTTGTGAGCTGAGCGTCCGACATTTTACTTTGCATGAGAGAGGACCACTGTGACGTCACTGCAGAGAATATGTTCTATTGGCTGAGCAACCGTTTCTGCCCTGCTTTTGCCACAAAAGCTGAACTCAGCCCAACTCCAAAAAGCAGAAATTTTCAGTCGGGCAGAAGAGACGAAAACAGGAAGTGGACGCCATAAAATTTTTCTGTTTTGTGATTTCTGCTGTTGTTTTTACGCATGTGGGAACCACGCTTCAGTGATATGACTACAAACCAAACTACACGATCAATACTCTATCAGAAATTTCTAGTAGATAAAATCTGAGAATAAATCCAACATAGATGAGCAATTCATAATCTTACTTTGGTGAAATGTATAGTAGCAACAATTTATAAAATATTAAGAAATATTAATATATTTTAGAATTTATCTACTTCTGCTTAACTGATAGTGTATTCATGAGGGGAGGGGGTTACTAACCAAAAATTGGAAAGTAAAAAAATTATGATGCCAAAGAAAATTTGATGATTTTCCTTCCTGAAACAAAGCTATGCACTAAACATTGCTATACTACACGTGTATTCTCAATCTGCAACATTTCAATATTTCCTATGAGACGGGGCTTTTGAGAAATCATGTTTATAAATAATGCCATAGGTTTAGAGATTGAAAAATCTAATAAATTAGGGTTCGTAAGTTATAGGGAAAAAAAGTTAATTTTATTAATTTAGCAATGTCTAAAAAGCGTAGTGAAAAAGCACCGCTTCAATACATAATAGTTTGTAGAAGTAAATGTGAATAATTCTTCCATTGAATTTAAGTTTTAACATTGCTATTCCAATTATTAAAAAAGGAGGATTCTGATAAATTTGGAGCATGCGAATTTTAAGAAAAAAAAAGATCCTTATGCAAAAGAAGAAAATAAGAAAATCATAGAGAAAAATGAAGTTATAATTAAATTTCGAGCATTCTTCGTTAAAAAAATATTCTTTAAAGCATTCTGAAAAATGAATGGGTTTTTTTTTCTTGCAGACTTCGTGCAAATTGCAATAAATATTTTTGCCTCAAGCAAATTTCTTTCTTTGATTTAACGAAAAACTACGCTTTTACAAATTTAAACGACCTCAGGTGGACTATTTTCTCGGAAGGAAGTGGAAGGAACGTGCTAGTTCACTCGAGCTTGCAAAATGAACCCTTTTCCTTCCCTGCAAAGGTCTCGGTGTGCACGTGTACACGTTCGGTTCGCGCCTTTTCCCAACGGGGACCCATCCGACGGGGGGTCGGTTGTACCTCATTAGCAAGCCACGTCGAACTCCAACGCTTTTGCCGCGATAAAGTAAAGGCCGTTTAAAGCAGACAGAAAGAGAGAGAGAGAGAGAGAGTCATCCGAGAAACGGTCACATGACGCCATCCCCACAGCCACGTCTGATTGGCTCGCATCAAGTTGTTGAGTAGAATGCCCGCTTATTGATGAACAAGTTCTGGCGAAGGTTAACAACACCAGGAAAAAGTGGGGAAAATAACGCAATACAATGCAGTTTCAAAAACCATTCCGCCAAATTGAGTTTGCATCGATGCTAAGTGGAGGCCGCCAGTGAAGACTCTCAATCGTCTCTCTCACCACACTCAAACGGTGATTAGTAAAGTTATACCAAACTCCTGCAAATTCGGAATTCTAATTTGGGAAGGATTAGTTTAAAACCTTTTCCTGTCATACAAAATAAACCATTTAGAGTCATCGGAATATTGAAAAAGCAAACAAGGATTTAAGAATGAAGTTAAATATTTCAAAATTTTACTGATATCCAAATAGTAGAAGAATTTGGACATTTATTGAGTTAATTTGAAACTTATTCGGTTTCTTAGATAAAAAGGTTACCAAATATATTTTTTAATTGCAAGCGTAATAACTATATAGAATTCAAAATACAGGGTGTTCCAAATTGATGTGTACACTTTTTGAAACTTTATAACTCAGTAACGAAATGAGACAGAAATATAAGGTTGTTGTATTTTATTCCTTAAACTTCCTTAAGCCCGTACATGTTCAAAATGTCCACCTTCTGCCAAAGTATACTCCCAACACCGACGTCGAACAGAGCGACATACCGATTGCATTATAGCTAATGGAATATCATTGATGGAATGTTCAATCTGATCTCTTAATTCCGTCAGTGTTTGTGAGTTTGTGGCGTACACCATGTTCTTTAAAGTTCCCCAAAGGTAGAAGTCGAGAGGGGTTAAATCGGGAGATCGAGGCGGGAACTCCGTAGCACTTCCGACCTTTCAACATATCTTTCATCGTTTCTTCGGCTTCAAACTTGTCTCGGAGTTTTGTTATTGTTACCCTTGTTGGCGATGGTGTACCAAATTCAACCCTCCAACGTCGTTGAACCTCAATAACATTCTCCACGTTCCAATAACACTTCAGTATCCACTTACGTTCATCAAATGAAAGTCTCACCGCCATTTTGGTTTATAAACAAATGAACAAAAATGAACGTGTTGCTATGCTTTTCCAGCGCCGTCTGGTTCATATACAACAAACCTTTTATTTCTATCATTTCATTGCTGAGCTATAACGTTTCAAAGCGTGTATACATCAATTTGGGACACTCTGTACATGTATTACAAAGCGGATATTACATTTCTTCTCAAATTAATCAACATGGTTATGAATCAACAAATCTTCTACTGCTTATAATATCATCTTTTCGTCCCTGATTGCTATGGTTATGAATGAAGTAATGACAACTTGTCTAGAAAATGTCAACTAGTTTATTTACCGGGACTACATTGTTACAATATAATCTTCTGTCATGTCCTACACCTCTTTCCAAATTGGTGCGAGCCGCTGCCCAAGTTATGTGAAACTCAACAACGAACTGTAATTTTGTAAACCAAGCCTCCCAGTTTCCTAAGTGGACGTAGGTTCCATCGAGAAGTCCTGGTCAAGCTCAGTTTGTTCGTCTTAAAAGGAATAATCATCTTGCGTAGCGATTATCGAATGAGAGATCTCGGTCCACATGTAAGGCACAGACCCATCTGGCAATCCATTTCTGTAGGATACTATTGTTATAGCATCCGGAAAGCTACGGTTATAGTCACTTGCTCTTTCACTTTGTACAACCAGTTGTTGCTCCAATCTTCTTAACGTACTCTAGAACGTAGCAGATTGAGTTATTGAGAGTAATAACTTGGCCACACAAGGACATTTTCAGGATGGGCATTGCCTTGTACAGTAAAAAGTAACATTTGACTCTTTTGCCCTTCCTGCCACAATTTTATTTCAAACCTACATATAACAGATATTTTTGTGAATATTATTCTTATTTTTGTCCATACTATTTGAAATATCGTATATCTGAACAAAGCGAAAGTATCGATAATTCCCATATTTTTATATTTAAAATTGTAATCACTATGTTATTTCCTTTAAGTTTTCCAGACGATAAATTTTAGGAATGAGTAGATTTAACTATTCAGCATGATAAATTAATTTACCACAGGAATCACAGATAGTACATTAAAGATAACATGCTTAGCAGTGCTTAAACATAAAATGTATATGAGAATTCCAAGAAAAGTATAAACATAAGAAAACAACAGAAAGAATATATTTTATTCTTTGTTTTTATATAATAACCGAGAAATTTTGCTTCAAACTGAAATGTTGAATAGTAAGGAAGAATTAACGAGCACCCTATAATAAAAAAGAACACCGCTTTTCTGTGCACATTTTGCCACTTTTATTGTGAATTCCACTGAATTTATATAAATTTTTTCTAAAACTGAGCATATTTTAATAAATAAATCCATCATGATCTTTATTGCAGATTATAACACAAGGAAAGCAGAGACAGGGATGTAGATAAGCAATATGGTAATTTAATATGTGCTATTGCATAGCGTAATATTTTTAAAACTGACGGAACTCAAATGGTACATCTTACCACATCCTCCATACAGCCCGGTTCTCTCCCTTTGCGACTATCACCTTTTTGAACAATTAGAAGAGTTCTTGGGAGGGCTCCAATGAGGAAGTGAAAAAGGCTGTCTTGACGTGGTTTCGACATCAGCCAGAAGATATCTACAGAACCGGTATCCAAATGCTCCTAGAACGCTGGAAAAAATGTGTAGAGAAGCAAGGAGAGTTCTTTGAGAAATAACTGGTGGGTGTATTTTTTTTGTAGTTTCCTGATTTTATAAAAAATAAAGTCCAGGTCAAATTTGAACGCCCCTCGCACTTTACCAATAATGTCTGTTACATGGGTTACTCAGCAAAAAATATACATAAGGAAAAGGAGAAAAAATCAAAACAAGATCATGTTGTAAAATTTTATGCACAGTTGCCTGGTCAATACCTGTTTCTGTTGCCAACTCCTGTAAAGGCAATCGTCTTATTTTCTCTAAACATTGTGCGATCACCACAAGAGCAACATCGTAGGGCTTCCTGTACGAGACATGTCGGTACTTTTTACTTCACGTTAGAAAGCTGCTACCCATTTTACAACAATTCTGTATGGGAGTGAAAGATCTCCAACAGCTTCTACGAGTTGTATGTGACATTCCCTCGCGTTTTGACCGCGAAATACTGCTTTTTTTTACGTACGCACATTGTTCTAGCCGACTCGCATCCGTTAGGAAGACCCGTGTGATTTGGACCATCGTGTAAATCGAACCAGCCTTATTTTGCACAATTGCACGTTAGATGGCGCCACTCTCCTGATTGAAAAATGACCATAGCCCTTCCTAGAAGCGTATGAAAAACACGGGTTGTATTGCTTGAGTTATCGGTGAAAATATATCAAATTTTCTCTTTTGGTATGGGCTCATGTTATTTTGAGGTAAGATAGTTTTTGTGTATGTAACTATAAGTGTCAGTGCCGGTATGTATCAGGGATAGGTTAAAGAAAAGGGGTCTATGTACTTGTTAATAGGCATGGTTTTAGTTGGAAAGGTTTTGAAGTTTGCTCGCCATTTTTGATTTTAGAATTGTTGGCGTATTGTGTAATTTGGACGTTATGTACTTTGTGTAAATTGGACGTTTTTTTTTGACATATCCAACTCAGTGGCTTATTTAGCGGGGTTTCCTGGTTGCCCAGAAACTCCCCTCTTTTAAAAGAGGGGCGCCAAAAATAGGAAAAAGTATTTATTAAAAATAACTTTCTAACCGCGTATAAACAGGCAGTGTGCACATTTCAATACAGAGTTTTTTAAGTAGAACAATATGTCCACGTGCACAGCGTTTGTTTATTGTTGAACGGTTCGCTGTCCGCGGATGCTATATGACCCTAACAGTGCGTTATTGGAGAGTCCTAACGGCAAAATTAAAAGATCGTTAATTGACCCCTTGATGTTCTTGTTCTTCCCTTCTTGAAACACGGGTGCATTCTCTTCTGAAAGGAGAGACACAAAACTGAAAGGACATTCTGCAGTGGTGAAATATGATCTTAAAAATGTTTAGATGACCAGGCAGGACTAGGAGCATGCTAATAAGTTGCCAAGTATCGCGGATGGACAGTTAAAACAGTTATTTTTTAGGCTTTTTATTGTGCTTTCCATAACACGCTGTGAAAGTGAACGGGCATTTAGCACATCACGTAGAGTCAAAACTCAGTGTAAGGTCAACTATGACAAATAATCGTTTAAATTATTTAGCGTTGTTGCACATTCACAATGATGCTAACACACAAGAAATTTTGTCAACAACTGGTTCCAAGAGTATTCACGGACATGAACTGGCCTCCGCAAAGCCCTGACCTCAATCCCATTCAGAATCTGTGGGATGTCCTGGAGAGGTCATTGAGAAGTGAACCGACTCTTCCTTCATCACTGGACGATCTTGGCGGGAAATTGATGTTATTGTGGCCAAAAATAAGTGTCGAGACCTTGGTACAATCAATGCTAAGACGAATGCGTGCTGTCATTCATTCGTGGGAAAGGCGGCCTTCCAAAATATTACTGCATGCGACTTTTTTTTTTGGTCAGGCAGTGTATGTAAAATGAAAATTTAAACATAAAATCGGTTAATGAAAAAATAGTCCTTTTTGCCAAAATAAAAAAACTAAGGGATTTTTATTTTAACCATTAGTCTTGTTTTTAAAATCATTAACTAAAGTTACATAGGGGCGCCGAAATTATGTTAGAAACCCCCATTGTAAAATCCTGGCTACGCCACTGCAACTTGCAAAAATCTTGTATTTGAAACTTAATATTCACTCTAGTATACTGTATCAACTTTTTAAATATATAACCCACACGTTATTTAATTAAGATATAAGCTCATCTCATCTAATACGTTTCATAGGGTGCCTAAAATTAACTACAAGAGCCGAAAGGAAAAGCAAAAACAAGTAAACACATAAGTTAAAACAGAGTTTCTTCTATTAGTCGGCCTATTGTGTAATTGGACCACCTGGTTCAATTTACGCTACCCATTGTGTAATTCGGACCGAATGCAAAAAATTTTAAATTTCATATGAAACCCATATCATTTTAGCATTCCATAAAAATAGTGCACCAAAAGTTAGCCCGAAATGTCCATTATACACCTACGTTTGAAAATTCGAGCTACGTCATTTTGAATAGAAATTACAGCCTTTATCCCTTAGGGGGTCCAAATTACACGGGTCTCCCTTACATGACCACTGACTTTAGCGTATCCCTTCTTCCGTCCTTCTGCACCTTCTAGCGGCATCAAAAAATACTATACGTCTCAGTGTCATTGCTACATGTGGATGGCGGTTTAGGATTCCACTGAAAAAACTGTTGCCATGGCTTTGTAAATGACCCTCGTATTACAGACGTTCGGGATAAAGACACTCTTAGGGTGTGTCTAAAAATTCCGACCGGTCGCCACCAGTCTAAGCCCGTCACAAAGCTCATTTTGGAGCCACCAGTGACTGACTCGAAATTTTGACTATGTCGCGACCGGCCGCATTATGAATCGAAGGTCGTCCGAATCGGGAGAAAATTTAAAATGCGGGTATGCCTGCATCGTTCCCGCGTCGATCGGACATAGTCAAAATTTCGAGTCAGTCACTGTTGGCTCCAAAATGAGCTTTGTGACGGCCTCAACAGTGACTGAACTGTTGGCTCAAAAATTTCGCGACCGGTCGGACTTTTTAGACATACCCTTATACAGTTCGGCCAATGAAATACTCTCAACTTACTATCAGCTTTGTACAACCAACAGCAGGATTAATTTATTCACATGATCTGTAAATAACGTATGTTTGCTATTGGTTGAAAGTACATACAACGTTCGCATGCTCGCGGTTGTAATGTAGAAATTCACGCAGTGGAATGAAAACAATATAAATAAATGATTACCTAAATCAGAAGTACTGAGCTACACACAATAGGGTTGCAACTAATAATAATAATTTTATTTAAATAAGTTAAATTAGAATGAAATTCAAAATTAGAGAAGAATGCATTTAAATAATTAACAGTAAATATTGTCGCCAAGCTCTGGCACACGATATTGTAGCATAAACTATCAAATAGCACTCTTTATACAAATGCTCTACTAATTACGTTATTAATTAGAGATAGTTTTCTAATTGTACTATAATTAGTTTTGTCGCAATTATGTCAAACTAGACCATAAATTCAAACATTTAAATGAAACTCTTAAATTGCTTATAATCTAAAAGTTACCTAAAAGAAAAATTAAGCAAATTCGAAAATAACGCTAAATAGTAATTCTTTACATGGGCCTACTCCGTTTATACACTGCTCAAAACATTTAAAGGAACACTTCTATTAAGCAGCGTGCAGAAGCTGATACGAATAGTATGGACAAAATCGCTGTATGTGATCATTAAAAGACGGTTTATTTAACAATAGAATGCATTATTGAAACAACTGGTGAAGAAACAAAGAAAAAAACAGGAAACTGCAGGATCCCTGCCTAAAACAAAGTGAAATGTCCTTTGGACGTTGTGAGGAGAATGCCCTGTTTCTTCCAGAGACAAATGAAAGTAATTTCTGGTTACTTTCATTTGTCTCTGGTTTCTTCCAGGGATCAGTTTTTGCACCACTCAGTAATGTGTATGCCTACCATGGGCTGCAGTAACCTCCATGCACCTTCGAGGCATGCTCCGTATCAGTCGACGGATGTGATCTTGGGGAAGCCGGTTCCATTCCTCAGTAAGTGCCTGGATGAGCTGTTGTAGTGTTTCTGGAGCTGAAGGGTGGTGTCGAATTAGCCTGTCAAGCATGTCCCAAAGATGTTCAAGGGGATTTAGGTCTGGACTCATTGCAGGCCACCTCATGGTCTGAATGCCATGCACCCGTAGGAATTCTTGAGTGACAGTGTGTGGACGAGCATTAACTTGCATCAGAAGGAATCCAGGCCCCATGCCATGTGCAGCAACAATCACATGTTCTTCCAGAATGTCACGAATGTAAACGTCAGCGGTCATTCGCCCTCGGACGACCACAAGATCCGTTCGATGGTCTATTGAGATGCCAGCCCAAACCATAATGGAACAACATCCCATTCGGTCAGTCTCACAAACTGTTGCGTCGGTGTTTCGTTCACCACGTCGTCTGCAGACACGTAGATGGCCATCACAGCGGGTCAGGCGGAATCTTGACTCGTCTGTGAAGAGAACAGAACGCCAGTGGCGAAGCTGCCAGATGACATGTTGATGTGCAAACTCTAGTCGCGCCTATATGTTCTGGCGGGTTAGCCTAGGCACTCGATTTGGTCGTCTGGCTCTCAAGCCAACTTCACGTAATCTGTTCCGGATTGTTTGATCTGAAACAGCAGGTCTTTTCTCAGGTCTCTGGCCGTTTAGGTTCTTCGGCGCAGGGCACAAGTCCGCACATAACGATCTTGATTGGCAGTTGTTGAGCGTCGGCGACCTTGCCCAGCTCTTCGTGTGTACTGGCCAGTCGCCTGGAATCGTGTCCACAGTCGGAAAATGACGGAAGAGGACACATTGAGGGCATTTGCCACAGTCCGAATTGATTGACTCGTTTGGAGCAATGTTATGGCTCTCGCAGCTTCTACTGCTTCAAGATGCCTTCGTGGCATGTCAGAGCACTAACAACAACGTTCCAGGAATGCCTACACCTTCTAATGTTCGACCGTTATCTCCAAGCAAAGAGTGTACTGGCATGTAACCACTTTGTTTTCCGGGAGGTTATATTGCTATGCAAATTTCCCAGAACACAATGTGTTGGCTTCAACCATTTCCTATGAGGGAATTTTTTTTGATTCGTCAATATGAATTTTTACAATATTAATTCTAAACTTTTTTCATGTGTTCATTTTTTCTGTACATTCATTCACATCCAGATATTCCCAAGCTTCATCAAAAAAGAGCCCGAGCAAGACCGGGTATACCAGTTAGTTTAATTATATTTTAATAACATTTCAGAAATAAAACAAGATTCTTCCACGAATTTTCCTTCAGAATATGACCTTTCGCATTTCGCATTTTTCTTCGAAATATAATTTTCGAATCATACCTCTAGGAAAAAAATATTGCTGGCCATTAAGCTTTAATTTATCAAAAGAGGAAACAAACCATCTATGCACAATAATTTTTTCGAAGCAAATTTAGAATAATGATTTAGAAGTTTAATTCCACACAGTTAGGAATCTTTAGTCGTAAATTTGAAAAAGAATTATAAAGTATTTCTAATTGTTTATCTGACTACTTAAAATAATAAATCTTTCAACCAAAATCATCTAGTTAACGATCTGTTCCTAACCCGACAATGTAATATTAATAGCTCATGAATGTTCGATGAGTATTTATTACATACCATATCTCAGATGTTTAATTTATTTACACGCCATACCGAAATAATTTAATTTATTTTCATTAATAAATCTCTCTTGTTCCATTTCTTAGGATCATGAATATTTGTTTGTTTACCGTACTTTCAATGATTGTTTTGGAGGCCAAAGACATGGTAATCGTAAGTGGATGTTCTAAGACATCCTAATGTACGAGAATGTGCAGATCTTAAATCTTTCGGGCTACACGAGGGCAGGAATTATCATCCAGAAGGACAACACCATTTGTGAGTTTCTTGATGCGGGCACGTAAACACTGCGTTGTAAGTCTGCATATCGATCAGCATTGATGCTGACATTCTTAAATTCTAAGAGCAGCCTGCAGATTATCTTTGGACGGATTGTCTACCATAAACGCCATCTTCCAACTGAATAAGAACTCTTAGAAAGAAACAAACAGCCACCAACATGCGTGACAGAAGTTTCACTAAAATTAACCAATGCATATAAGCGACTGCTTTCCGTTTCTAGGCGATACCTTCGCGACTGCGCAGTTCAAACATGTTTCAATTGAACAATCCTTGTACATCAACATCTCTGGAAGTAATGAAGTATTCGATTGTGTACATCATTAGAAAAGCATTTATCCGATAAAAATGCTGTCGAATTTCCGGAAAAGGTGATAATCCGTTCATGAAAGATCAGGAGAATAAGCAGGATGTGGCATAGTTTCGTATTCCAACTGACAGATTTGCTGCGTAGTCATCAACAAGTAAGCGATCGTGCGATACTTTGAAGTAATAGGGTACCATATATTTTGATAATTGATTATTTTTTGCATTGATCTGGTTTTATGTTTTGAGCCCAAGGAAGGATATATTAAATGATATCAGCAGAGGATTACTTCTCAATAAACATTAAGTTCTGTGTATGGATTGGTGGCCTCGGAGTTCTTCTAGAGGAACGTCTGCAAGAGCCGAATTTATACAATTGTCGTATAATATCCAATTTTCGTCAGCAATGATAATACGTTGCAAAATTCTATCCTGTTTTCTTCTTTGGAGGAGAAAAGAATACACTTCCAATTATTGTACTTTGTTCTGATTGGCGAGTTAGAGTGCCACCAACCTTCCGAGCTTCAGTACCTTCCCTATTATCCTGAAGTGTCTTAGATCTCTCGTACCGTCTGGTGTTTTGCTTCGATTTTATCTTTTAGGGTCAATGAAGAAAGGACGATGATTAAGGGGTTCATATTGCAGACTCATATCTCTGGACCTAAACTGGACTCTACCAAATGCCGCATTAATCTTTTCGGCTGCAGCCAATGCAGAATTCCCCATAGAGAAATACTGTCCTTATTTGACTTGGTTCCATAACAAACGTTGATTAACAATATTCACTCTTCGACGTTTGCTTCATGCAACAATTATCATTGCATCACCCCCGTGTTGCTTTGTCAAAAGACACCAAAAATTTAAATAGAGAAAGATTCTACTTTGCAAGGGGAAGAATTCATTACGGAGACGCGTTTCTGTCTCAGACCATCCTCAATCACATTATATCAAGACTATCGACAATCGACAATTTATTTTTTTTATTTTTTATTTATTTATTTAAAGGGTTAGAGATACAACAACACGCCCTACTGGGATCGGTATGATCATAGACCGACAAGTTAGAACCCAGAGGACGTAACATAATAAATAAAAAACAATAAATGGGTTAGTAATACCACAGCTTACTATATTGGTATTACCAATACAGTAGGCTGTGGTAATATACAATCAAATAATGGTGTATCGGTGTTCGAATGAAACTGAAATATAGCTCCCATAATCTCACTCTTCAAAAACATTTACCAAAGGAAACACATTGATCTAGACGAGAAGCCTCATCTAAAAGGATCATCCACAGTATGAAAGAAAAAAATTACTTCCCCTTGTTGAAGGGTAATTTGATTGGCGACTTTCTGATCTAGAAGCATGCCACTAATGACAGCTTACACACAAGAAAACCTACGAAATCCAGTGATCCAGAAAGAAGACATTATCGATATCATCGAAATTGACATCAAGGATATATGTCTTGAATTACGGTGTTTTTTCCTATATAGGCAACAGTAATATTTGTCATTGTTTGTTTACAAATTTTTTAATTTTCATGACCATTCATCTAGAAGGAATTATTTTCGGTATTCGTTTTCGGAGCAGTCATAAATTAGATCTCTCGGAACATCTTTGTAAAGTATAAAATACAAAAAAAAAAAACAATAAAAAAAACGCGCACACACACAAACTCCAGTTATCCACTATTCCATTTTTATTGTTTTATCTTAATATCTTGTAGTACAGATTGAAATTAAAAAAGCGAAATTCATGTTTCATAAATCTACTGTACCTCATAAATCTAAGGGCCATAAGCTGAAATATTTACTCAAGTCAATTACTTTGCGGTTTTGTTTCAAATTCCAGAAATTTTCAAATTAAATCAAAAAAATATATTTATTATTCATCATGATAATTTTTTCTTTTCCAATGTTGTTTCGAGGGAAAAATAACACTCATTTGCATTTGCGTCTTTAGATTAACTTTGTTGATTTTAATAACGGTGTGAGTGCCTTTCTCTTTTATTCATAGGCAGTTTGAAAAGCAGATGTCTTTTCCAAACCGTGTTGTTTTAACGTAATTTCATATCTCTAAAAACATGTTTAATATTTGTTCTCTTGCAAATCTGACAGAGAAAAGCTTGTAAACTAAATAACTTTCTTGCAGAAGAAGGGAAAAAAGTAACCTTGAGCATAGTACTTAATAAAAAAGGAAAACTTACTCTGCCAGAACTTGTTCTTAAGCAGCAATTTTTTTTTCTTTGTTATTTTAAGAGAAACTAAAACATTTAAAAAAAATTACTGTTTCTTCTGTATTTCATTTCAGTGCATAAAGAATTTGTTTATCTTAAAGAGAATCCTAGAAGACCGTATATAAATTTACCAGAGAGAAAACTTTCAGCTGCAGTGTTTTCCCTTTTTTTTAAACCTTCACAGGAAGATACTACTTTATTTTTTTAAATAGCAAACTAAAGTCCTCAGAGATTGCTTTGTTTATAAATTTTTACAACAAATGTAAAAGTTCAGCAACACTGTGGATACCTAGGTATGTAAACAAAGGTCAAATCGTTTTCCATGAGTGGTTTTTATATATCATCTATATAAACAGCTCCTATGAAAAGTGATTTGACCTTTTTATTTTAACATTTTTATGTTGTTTGTTTTCTCTTTTAATGGCTAAGAGCTGTAAGCTGTACTATATAATGGATTAGATTGGGGTTTTCTGATTAGCTAGGAACCGTGAATCCCCTTCTTTTTTTAATGTAGGTAAAGGGGACCCCATACGTTTTGAAAGCTTTGTTTCCTGTGTAGTAACTATGCTTGAGAAGTAGGTCGAGATATCATAAAAGCTGTAATAAACACTGGCCTTACAAAATAGTGTATTTCAAATAGTTTTAATTATGCTACGAACATTGCGTTTATGATTCTATGGTCCCTCAGGGATTCGCGGACTCTAAATTTGGGAATCTTTGGATTTTCTAATAAAACACTATTCCATTTCACTCATAAATCGAGAAGTTGTTAGGAGCCAGAGTAGAATATCGTGCTGTAATGATTTTAAAGTAAGCTAAATTTGGCGCAACAAATCGATATAATAACATAATCTATCGAGCAATCATCATAATTTTATTTGACAAAATTTATCGCATTACGAGTTTACCAACATAATTGTAGAGTTTTAACTTATGAGTTTTAACTAAAGTATTCAATATAGAGTTTTAACTTATGTAAACTTACATCTCACCCTATGAAACACCGAACATCTAAAAAAAAACACAGTTCAGTTCCAAAAAGATCAACGGGTATTAAAACTTGCATATAATTTTTGGGAGAAAAATTAGTAAAGATTTACATAGTTTCTGTTAAATAATTATGTGTACACTCACGACTGGCATGCGACGTCCCTGTCATATCAGACACAGTCATTATACTCATTGGTTATATGTAGCTATAAAAAAAAGGTATTTACAATCAATTCGCATTATAATATTATAAAATTTGTATAGTTATTATGATATATTAATTATTTTAAAATATGTTGAAATTAGTATGCCTACGATAAGTATGAAATTTTGTATTAAAGCTCAAAAATAATGATATACCCGTATATGACGTAGGCCGTAAAATTCTCATAGCCCAGACTGATATTTCGAAGGCTTCTGACACCGTGTCTCGTACTCAACTTCTTTATGATTTAGCTTGTCTTGGTGTAACCGATGATTACATGGGACTATAGCTGCCGCCACGTAAGTTGAACGATCTTTTTGACATGCGCAGTAAGTCTTCTCATCAATATGCTTTGTCTGGATTTTACCCATGATGCACTTGTTCAACTATAGTAAAGGCGGAGATATCGTTGAAACGTGGAAAGCCTACTAAAAGTCATAATATAATACAAATTGCCTTCGAATCGACTATGCTGCGTCATTTTTTAATTTATTAATTTATTAATTTCGTTTATTAATTTCATTTATCTATTTAAAAAAAACGAAAATAGAAACTAAATATAAATACGAAAACAATGTTTGAAAACGAAAGCCGGTGCTTTCATGGAATAACTAAGCGATTTAAAGAATAATAATTGGATGTTCTATGAGGATTTTTATACACGCCATACCTCAGATGTTTAAATTATTGATGAAAAATAGGAAAGAAAATTCCACAGCCTGGGATCGAACCAGGAACCTTCTGCTCACCGTGCAGATGCGCCAGCCAATTGCGCCACTGCGGACATGGAAGCATTACGCTATCTACATGCCCTTAGGGCTGGCTGGAGCAAAACAAAACCCTCCTAGAACATCCAATATTATTCTTTAACGATTATTACGCCAGTAGGAAAGATAGTCCCAGCCTGCGAACTGGGTACTGCTCCAGCCAGCCCTAAGGGCATGTAGATAGCGTAATGCTTCCATGTCCGCAGTGGCGCAATTGGCTGGTGCATCTGCACGGTGAGCAGAAGGTTCCTGGTTCGATCCCAGGCTGTGGAATTTTCTTTCCTATTTTTCATCAATAATTTAAGCGATTTACTTCCCGTTAACGTCTATTGGCTGAGGTTAGAAATGACGTCATCCTGTCGTTCAACTTATGTGGCAGCAGCTATACTGAATGATTATTTCAAGAATCGTCATAATATCATTAGCCTAAACCTTTAATTAGTAATCCTTCCACTCGTGGAATCGTTCAAGGCTCGGGAGTAGGTCCTCTCTTGTATGCCGTTTCGACGGCTTCTCTTTTCAGCCACCATTTTGACTGTAGGATATGGAGTTACGTGGACGGTAACTGCTTATTTGCAACATACTTCCCTCATGAGCACGATGAGGTCTTAGTGCTACTCCAGCAAGACTTGAAATACATGACCCAATGGTATTTGAATAAATTTTGAACCTGGTTTAAAGTTGAACCTGGTAGCAGACTTCCAACAAGATCCTTGGCATAAATTTTGAACCTGGTTTAAAGTTTAATAAACTTATTGATAATAACATCTATGTGTTACATCAGAAGATCTATTTGGTAAAGAAGATGAAATCTACTCGTATATTGATGGTTTCCCAAATGTGTCATCTTATCACCGCAGTTATAATGATTTTTCGGGCCAGGTTCCCGTCTCCCGTTGGGCTTTCAACCGTGACAACTTGGTTGTCTTTAAGACACCTTGAGACAGCTTGGCTGTCCAGGTGTCTGCGATATCCCAATTTGTAGAGGCGTCGGCCATGATAGTCGAGGTTCCTGGTTTGAATCCAGGTCGCAGAATTTTTCCTTCCATTTTTCAATCGAAAAATCATTACCTATGCTTGGAGAGCATCTCCAGTTAATAATTATTATTACCGCAGCAATAGTCCGAAAGATTGCCTATGGAGCCATTTTCTGGTCATCAACCGCCACAGCAAATCTTAAGAGACTCAAAACAGCGTATAACCGTATTATTAGGATAGCCTTCAAATTAGAAAGACTGGAGTCAGTGACCAACACTTGTCATAAACTTAAACTCCCGACTTTGACTCATATCAGTAACATAGCTCTTACGTCAGAACTGTCAGATGCTATACGTAATGACATCCATCCCGCAGCGTTCACTAAGGCTTGCTTCGAGTCCAGTCTCGAATACCGACAGACCCGCAGATAATTATTTGTGGTCCCTATAAAACTGGCCACCTTCAAATCAGAGCGCTTTCCTTATAGCGCGATTGCCCTTTGGAATAATCTTCCCTATGAACTAAGATCTAAGGTCTATCAATGTGTCTCAAATTTTTGTGTGACTTCTTGCAAATATTATAAACGCTTATTGCAAAACCATTACATGGATATTTCTTAATCCTAGTTTGATTTTTTTTTCGACTCCGTTATCTGTTGGTAACGCTAGTCTGCTAATGTTGTATGTGAATTTTTATGAACTATTAGCCTATATCGGCTTTAGATACCGCCTCTAATTTACTCCTTTGTGAGTGCTCCAATAATAATAATAATAATAATAATAATAATAATAATAATAATGATAATGATAATAATAAAAATAATAATACCATGCTAAAATTATCAGAATCATAAAAGAGTTTGGAAAAAGGGGAAGTTCAACATTACGACTATTCAGCGAAGCAAATGCTTTAATATAATTGCACTTTTTTGGAAAATAATAACGATATTTAGTCATCGCCTATCATTAAACAGTATTTATTTTACTAAGATTTTTTATGCAGTAGCCTCTTTATATCAGTTTTTTCCTATCATTTTTTTGGTATAGTGTGTGCATGAGAAACATAGAGTTTTAAATTAAAGATCTGTTTTAATTTTTACTTTAATTTATCGAAAACAGATATTTTTGAAAAAATATCTATGGGAATATTAAAAAATTATAGCATGCATTTTCTTCTATAATAAGTTTATTGAAGAAAAAAAAATTTCAGGATCTATTCTTAGAAAATAAGTTTTTTAACGATAATGTTTCCTAGTTGCATATAGGAAAGGCAATATTAACAGATAGATTTTTCATGTCAAGAGTGCTTTTAAGTTGGCGATAGCGTAATTACCGATTTTCATGCATAATGAATGAGAATTTTTCAAAATCAGCCAGTCGTAAATATACAGCGTTACTTAAGTTCATGCGGGATTTCGAAGCTCAGTATTTCACGTAAACGGCAGGGGGGCACATCAGTGAAAAGTAAATATCCAAGCTTTTGCCTGTCTTACAAATGTTTGAAATGTCCTCCCCTGGTGACTCGACAAATGTCAATCTTGTAGTCTAGTTGATTCTACGCTTGTTCAAACATATCATCATCGTTAATGTACCTGCTGATGGGTGAGTCCTTGACGAAGCTTTGGGAAAATTCTTGATAAAGAAGGCACGTAAAACTTACCTTTTACATACCTCAAAGGAAAACGTCACATGGAGTCAGGTATTCTGCAAAAAGAGCCGAGTCCTTATCCGTGTCTATTGGCAGCGCACGCTAATGCGCGAGAGCGTATTTTCCTCCTCAATCGTTCACATGCTGTCCAGAGAGTCTTCAACGGGGATTACGCGGATGTCTAAAAAACCCTCGCATTCGTTCACAGGATTACAGAACTCTGCCTCCAAGTGCACGAAAATTTAGCAGGTACAGTTGCGTGCACTCTTCGTGCGAAGTCAATCCAGCAGGGCGCCAAGCGAGTCCGGCGATACAAGTTAGGTTAGGCTATATTTTTTCCCGTTAATAATTTCGTTATTGATGAAAAATAGGAAAGAAAATTCCACAGCCTGGATTCGAACCAGGAACCTTCGGCCAAAGCGCAAACCTATGGCGCATTATGCTATTTACATGCCCTTTGGACTTGATTAGAGCAGTTACCTAATACGCAGGCTGGGACTATTCATTAAAGAATAGCTGAAGATGGATCCGTGAGGTTTTTAATCATACGCCTTACCTCTCGAATCCATCTTTAATAATTTCCTCGTTTAGGTTGCATTTCTTTAATGAAACTGAAATCACTGATCAAATTAGGGCTTACATTAAATAAAAATTACTGTTTAAGAACACGGATTTAAATGACCGTATTTAAAACATGCCATCATACGAAAAAAATCGAAAGCAATGAAATTAGAAACCACTAAAATTATATAGCCGATTACAGCAGGAAAAAGTGAATTTTTAAAATTTATAAACTTCTTCACTTCTATAATTACATTGAATTCGAAAGAAAAGTATCCATTACAATTTGTGAAGCTCTATTTGTTCCTTAATATAATTAAATTCATTTTTTTAAAAAAGTCTACGAATAGATTCACACCAATTCATGATCGCGTTGTCCAATATACTGTATCCCTATGCACGATAATGCCTGGACCACGTGACGCGTGCAGTAGAATACGCTGTTCAACCATGGATGAAAGAAATTGGGTGGACCACTCCCCAGGAAGTCTTAAAGCTCCTAATCTAGAGCTTTAGGAAGTTTGATTTTCCAGCGACATCTGGATATTTGCGTGAAAACTAGCATCTGTCGTCCGTTTAGGGAGAAGAGAAAGCACTGTCCGTAGTTAATGGTTATTTTTGACATATGCTAGGAGACCAGAAACGGCTGAGATTTTTTCGAAACATGTACTATACAGGGTGGACCGAAAAAACTCGCCACTGAAAATTTCTAAGTCCAATGGAAACGGCCCACAAAGGGGTGAGCGATTCTAGAAGGAAGAACTCTAGCATTTAGATATTCAATAAAAGAGACAATGATCTAAAAACTGTACAATTTGTTGATTATTTAAGATTATGTTCACCTCGTCTAGAAATCGACTCGTTCCATTTAACGTTAACGCCTGCCTTAATTAATGGTAGCGTTCTTCCTTCTAGAATCGCTCACCCCTTTATGAACAGTTTCCATTGGACTTAGAAATTTTCAGTGGCGAGTTTTTTTTTGGTCCACCCTGTATATTTAGAACATGTGTAGAGTTATGATTTAAGGAAGATATCTTTTCTATTTTCATTTTAATATTTTTTTAATGTAGGGCAAAAATATAATTTTTAGACGCAAAACTTTATACATACAGGGTATATCTGAAACTCTGTCACAAACTTGGAGGGGAGGTAGTATGGGTGATTCTAAGCAAAAAGGTTCATATGAACATGGGACCGAATTTGAAGATAACTGAGATATGAACAGAAATAAAAATGCCGCCACCAAGAACAACAAGTTAATAACTCAAGTTCTGTAAAGCCTAGATTAATGAAATTTTGACTGCGTAACCATGGTTTCGGTAGAGTTCACGCAAGAATCCAGAGGGCGCCACTGAAAAAAAGATTCACGCTCGACCCATAGGAGTCGACCATCCAGTATCTTTCATCCATGGTTTAGCGTTCAGGTTCCAAGGTCTATAAAGACGTTAAAGTTCAATCCAACACTGCTGCCCCCCTTATATCTTGTACAGAGGGTAGATTATCGCAGAACGATATTCTGCAGCACTTACTCCTTCGAGGGAGTTTTGCGCCATCCCAGTAACTAACGACTTCTACGAGATGGCAGTAGCAGCCGGGACCGACGGCTTAACGTGCCCTCCGAAGCTCGGGGGGGTTCATGATGGAAGAACTGCTGGCGGACGAACAAACCAGTGGCTATCACCAGCTGCTGGACATTCAGCACTGGTCACTCAGCAAATGGGTCAGACTAAAGTCCCCCAACAGCTCTGCCCCAAATAGCCGTCCCACCCAGTAGTGGTCCTCAAGCCACTGGCTGTCACCCAGCCAGCAGCTGGCCGCGCCTGAAGCTGCTTAACTCCATCGATCAGCGAGCCAACCGACGAGACAACCAGGCCACGGCCACCCCTGCTGCCCCCTAGTGAAGGAATAAATAACTACACCACTGTATCTTTCACAAACAAAACTCATAAGTTTCTCACCCATGCGAGAATTTGCTACTGTATGACCGGATTTCGCGATCCATATACACCAAGCTTACAATAAGATATGAAGAATTTTTAAAAAGGGTTATTTTTATGCTAATTGATCTATAAAACTTTTCTTCACTTCAAACCGTTTAAAATTTGACCAAAAGAGCTCAAAATTTTCAGTTTTCCCTCATCCCTCAAAAAACCTGGAGAACATTTATAATAAACTGAAACGCATAATCTATCTTGTCTTAGAAGCTGTAAAGATTTCTGAAAATTTTAAATTTAATTAAGTCTTTTTATTAACCATTCAAATTATTTTACAAGTAAACGAAAGTTCGATACTTGATTAAAAAGAAATAGCGTGACTTCATTGACTTGTTATATCTTTAATAACTGATAAAAAAATAAACAATGACGAAAATATTTTATGTGTATTGCTCATAAATTTTATCTTTGAAAATGGAATTCAAAAGGTTGAGAATAGAGCGAGATATATGAGAACACTTTCATAATCTAAAGAGCAACTGTTATGGTAATTATTGATTACAAAAAATAATTATCTTTAGACTCATACCGTTTAGCAAATGAGAATGCATAAAATGATGAGAGATAATATTCAAGGCCAATAACCTACGAAGAAATGGAAACTAAACAACGGGAGCATAAAGCAATTGCATCCACTTCCTCGTTTCGATTGGCCTTGACGAAAGATAAAGTCAATCCCAATCTTCACGAGAGCAAAAAGAAAAATGGGAATTAATCTGACTTTGAATTCTGCAGACATAAAAAATTCCAATTACCGACAGGTCTGAAATTACAGTGCAATCAACTGATGAAAATCAGTGAAGCCTAAAACAAAAATTTCAGCGAGAAAGAGTGTTGCCATTGGATAATCAAAAACTTCTACCTTATTTATTGTCCGTGCGCCAATCATAATTATTCAGTTTTTAAAAATTGAACATAGAATGATGATAAGACCCTGAAAAAATCTGACGTTTCGGATAGAGACTATCCTTTGTCAAAGCAAAAAGTAAAAGTGATAACAGAGCATTAGAAGACCTATTATATACAGATAAAATAGGGAAAAAAGAAATTATTAGCGTGGGAGAAGAACAGGAAGCCAATGGGAAGCCTGGAAATGAAAGAGAAGACGTGCTGGGATAGAACAAGAACGAGCCTAATGAGAGACGATGAAAGGGCAATGAAGAAAGTGCATACTGAATGACAAGAGAAACACATAAAAATAGGAATGAAAATATTCAGGAGAAAAAGGATTTTTTTTCAAACCACAATTCCATTGTGTTTTACTAGAAGCCCAACAAAGTTAATTCGTAGAGTCATGACAGCTGAAAAAAACTTTATGAGTTGCGCTTCATGACAGCGCAACCGCAAATCTCTAAGACTAATTAATAGTTTCCTTACAATTAAGATTTGAAATCAGGGAGGTTTCATGTGGATACCCTGTATTGTTGCAGGCAGAAAAAGTCAGTGAGTTAAGTGAAAAGAAATTATCGGTGAGTGTATGGAGGAAATGCACGTGATGGAGAAAAAAATTCAAGTATGGTTCAAAAAATTCTAGCGAGTGGAAGGTTTCAAAAAATGGCAGATCTTAAAGAGGAAGTGAAAGAAATTTCAGCGGGTTTTCAGAGAAGTTCAAGGAAATTAATTTGACACCCACACAACAGTGCATCGACCATTGCTTAAGTGGCTTCGTTTGCATTCTTAGAAAATACAAATTCATCAACATTTGAGGCTTTTATAGAGGTTTATGTGTGTCAAATAATTTGTTTTGTAAACCCTTGTATATCCTTTAGTTGCATTTTCCTACCATTCTTTTTGTACTAACAAGGGAACCCCAGATAGCCTTTTTTGCGCGCAAGCACACCGTGGAAGCGATAGCGTTGCGCGGCAGTGAAGCGCCCCGGAAGTGCGCAGAGTTTAAAAAACATGGCGGAAAGAGGGGAAGCAAACTTGTTAGCGGCGATCGACAAAGAATTGCAGTTAGAGCACTGTTATTAAGCATAAAACCTTAATTTTGCTGTACTATTATTCGTCTTGAAATAATTTATAAGATGAGATAGGTATCCATAAATACTATTTTTATTTAAAATTATAAAGCACCGCGATACATACCCCCTCACCAACGCAACGTATTACTCAACGTTGCACATGAAGCCAGCCCCGTGTTTGATTACCGAATTATTTAATAAAATTAAATAATAAATTAAGGAAATGGTTATTAATTACTCTAGACATTTTGTACTGGAAGGCAATTAGCTAATTGTAATAATCTATTTTAAAAACTAACTAAGTTTGTTTAGAAATTTGAGAAGCCATTCAATTGCCATCTGCTGCTGTCTATTTCATCTGAATTGGATTGTGCTTATTGCTGTGAGTAGTGGAAGAAAGAAGTTCCGTTAAGCGCATTAATACACCGCTTTAACAATGGATTCTTGTATGAATGTGTGCTCAAATTTCTTCGTTTTCGTGGTTTATTTTGAAAGAAACAAGAATCCGCACTCTCTTATTTTGCAAGCATCTACTGTAGCTTCAATTGAGTAACATATTTCAATGTGGTGGAAATCTGTGACATACATGTTCGAGGGATTCCTTTGTAAGTTCTGATAACATGTAGAAGGTTCAAACATAACACCCTGTATTTAATGATCTATTAAGCAGTGGCGTCGACGGATATTGATAATTTAAAATTTATGAAAGAACTAAAAGATTAGCAGTCATCGCTCGGGTTGTTTGAATATATACAGGTTGTTTATGGTCAATTTTACAATAACTAAATTTGACATTTTTGCCAACTTCACTAACTGCACAGGGTTTAATTCACCCATGATTTCTCCGTGTTTATTTCAAGGAAAAAATCCGTTGTATGAAAAATACGTGGTTTTTCACTCATAAAATCCGCGCAACCGCTGCAAGTCATTAAAACCCGATAAAAACTCTATTCACCGGTTTAAGATGGTTTATTTAGCTCGGGTTGGTTGAATGAGGGGTAAATTTGTTTAGGTAAATTTTTGAATAATTATTAAGGCTTTTTTTACATTAAACTTAATATTTTAAATTTAAATGTGGGTAGTCTCCTTTTAATGGGGAAAATCGTAAAATTAAAATTTAATAAAAACAAAAAGATAAAGTCACCAATCTTGAAAACCGATGAAGAAACTTGTGAGATTGGTTTTTAAACTCCTTAGATCAATAATATTGAACTTAATAATTGAAAATGCAAAATGTGAATGTATTATCGCTATACAGTTACAAAGCCAATATGCAGGGTATCGTCGAAGACTCTTTTGTAGACAACATTTTTGTTTTTCTACCAGAGGCGTAAGTGAAAATGTGTTCTGGAGAAGTAATGCGTGAGCATGCTATAGTTGTCCAAATGAAAAGCACGGACTCCAAATTGGCTCCGCTACCTTTTAATAATTGTCCTTGCGCTTTGTAGATCGTCATCGTTTATTTTTTTTAATTTTAATAATTCTCAGTGGTAAGAGTGGATTGTTGGTTATTGTTGGCTTGTCATATTGTTGTAGGTAGTATATATATTAAAATTTTTGATATATATAGTTGAATTTATAAATTTAAATATATATTGTTGCATGAAAAATAGGTGGTTTTCACGCATAAAACAAGTGCAACCAACACCACCTCAACTCAAAGCCTGAGCGCGAAAATTTCATACATTGTTATATCATCATATGGAGTCATGTTTAATCGTATTTTTACCAATAATAAGCCCTAAATTATGACTCCGCATGATGATGTAACAATATATGAAATTTTCGCTCTCAGGCTTTGAGTAGAGGTGGTGTTGGTGCAACCCGCAGAAATCCATGACAAAGTAGTGAAAAACCTTTCCTGGACTATTAAAGCATCGGAAAAAATGGATGCCAATCGGTTTCGCGGTTGTAGTCATTATTGCGAATATGTACACAGACAGACAGATAGACAAACATTGACTTTTATCAATATAGATTTATTTATTTCCATTTTGGAAAATTGGAAACAATGAAATAAATTAAATATTTATATTGGATGATATAATTTTTAATGTCAATGATTATTCGGCGTTTTTGATGGAAAAGTTCGATGTTGATCCTTGACTTTAGTTCGTAGATTTTGGTTTACACTCGTTTTGTTGACTAGGGTCAATATTGCCAGATTTAGTAATTTTTTTAAAGCCCTTGTCCTTTATTGGACATTGTTAAATAATGCAGAAAACAATGAAAAAAAGGACAAGCACTTTAAAAAAATTACTAAATCTGGCAACACTGACTAGAGTGCTGATGCACAAAATTTAGTGTTGGCGTTGGTTCTAGGAGAATGAAAAGTTACTGAATGTTGATTCTCTTGTTTATTGATGAGAATGTATTGTCAAAATACACTTAAAGCTAGTATGCATTGTGTTTAGCTTCCAAGACTCTTTTTGTAGGATATTTTTGACTGACCCACCAGGAACTTGATGAAAAGCACGGATTCTCAAAATTGAATCCCGCTACTTTTAATGACTGTCCTTGCGTTTTGTTGATGGTCATACCGTTAATGCAAGCCGAATTGGAGCTGAGGCGCTTTTGTGTCTTCGTGGGTTTCGTTTACTCTAAAAGCCTCATGTGGAACGTGTCTTGTATGTCTTTGTGCACGTTGTTCAATTGTTTCTCTTTGTCTTGCTTCAGTCATACTTTCTCTGTTCTTTTGCTGACGAATACTTCTTGCTATTTCATTCTGCTTTTTCATTCGCTCTCGATTCTGCTACACTCTCTCATTCTCTTTAGACGGTTTGTTGTTTCTTCCAATAACTCGATCGCTCGGTTTTAGATGCACGCCTTGTAGCTGAGGTTCTCCTTCCAAAAGCACTTTTTCGTCGACGTATAATCGGTTAACAACAAAGAAACTCGAATCTGAGGACAATTTTTTTTAAAGGCTAATAATTCTGTAGCACCTGCTTCAGTGAGAAATACGTTGCATTGTTAATGTTCCTCTTCAAATTTCACCTTGTTGCAACAATTAGAGAGGCTTATTATAAAAATAATTCTCCAACACGCAGATTATTGAGAAATTCATTATAATGTAAATATATTTCTTTTTAAATTTCTTATTGTTGCAACAACGAGAGACATACTGCAAAAAATATCTTTACCTTAAATATGGCTAAACAAAATTTCAACATTAATTCAAGATAACTCGACGAATACACAAGTTTAGAGGGGGAAAAACTTGAATAAAAAAATGTAAAGCGAGGGTTATACTGAATAAAAATAACACATGACTTCATATCAGGTGTCAATAATAACTGAAAAATTATATAAATGAAAGAAAAAAATATTAAATCATCTGCGCCTAGATTTGGACTTGCGACCATCAGATCCACGCGCTTTTCACTCATATAACCTGTGCAACCCGGAAATCCTTGGCAAAGTAGTGAAAAACCTTTCCCGGAATTTGTTAAAGCATCAAGAAAAGTTTGATGCCCGTTGGTTTCGCGGTTGTAGTGATTATATACACACAGACAGGCAGACAGACAGACACAGACACAGATTGACCGCTATATATTTATTCATCAACAATAATAATCATCCCTCGGTAAAACTAATTGTTTGGTGAAACAATTAAGCAATTCGTATTACAACCAATGTTACCGACTTGTGGAAGGACGGACTGAAATGAATTTATGCCCTTAGAACGCGTTTTAGTGAACCGATTTGAAAATTTTTCCTTTAACATTTACTATCATAGATAATGAGAATGTGTATCAACTTTTATCTCTCTGGCTTTTACGTTTAAAAAAACTTTAGATGGGTCAGAGAGAATGGAATGGAGGAAAGAGAGTCGTCAATGAGATGCTGATGTTTCCTTAGGATACTTTTGATACTGTTAAAGGTTCTATGATACGAAAGAACTAGCGTAGGCGTTGCGATCGCTGGAGAAAGTTTAGGATTGGTATTAGCTCAGGAATTAGTGTTTATACATACAGTCCGGTGCAAAATGATAAGGCCAGGTGATAAACTCCATTTATTGAATCACATATGTTTACATGATAATAGTGTTTACTATCATTGTACACATACAGGATAATAAAACGTAAACAACGATATAAGCATAATCGTAGCATGAGAAGTAATTTTTCTCTTTTTAGTGTGGTGCAAAATTATAAGGTCGTTAAGAACAATGTAATCTGTATCTCAAATTAACACTGTTTTATTTTGATATCATGCCTCCTTTCGTTTTAAGGACGTCAATGCAACGTCCAGTCATGGATTCTGAGAGTTTTTTAAGTTCTTCTAGCGAAAGTTCATCCCATGCTTGCTGGATAGCATCCTTCAACTTCTGTCTATTGTCGAAATGAATACTTTGACTATCTTTTCGATAAATACAACGAACTATGATTCCTTAGATGTTTTCTACTGGATGTAAGTCCGGGCTAATGGCTGGCCATTCCAAAACAGTGATGCCATTGTCCGTAAACCACTTCTTCGTGTCACTTGCTGTGTGGATAGACTCATTATCTTGCTGAAAAATGTATTTTTCTCCAGCAATTCCAGCTGTATCTGGGAGGAGACAGTTTTGTAGAGTATTAATGTAGTTACGGCTATTCTGTCGACCTTCCAGAAACGCCAGTTTTAGCTTTCCATCTGCTGCAAACCCAGCCCAAACCATCAGTGAACCACCACCTTGTTGACGTTTGGAAAAATACACAGGCTGATATCATTCCAGTACACGTTTATGCCGTCTGGTCCATCTATACTCAATTTTTGCTTATCGCTAAAGATGACTTTGGGCCAATCTGTACGATTCTTAACATGTTCTTCGGCAAAGTGATCTCGAGCACCTTTATGATGCTGTTTCAATGATGTCATCGGCTTGGGCTTCACGTATTTCAAGATGCTTGGTGAATGTAAAGTCCTTCGAATGGTCCAAACAGATACACCTGACTGCATCTCTGCTTCAATTTCTTTTGCACATTTTCCTTGCGTACTTGCTTTCCGGATGATCATTCTTTCTTGGCGTGGAGTTAGTTTCTTAGGTCGTCCACTTGTTAGGGTTTTAGCATCATCTAAAACCCTGCTAACGACGGTACAGATGCATGTAACATGTATGTCACACGCAATAACTTTTGAAAGCATTAACCTAGAGGGTTAAAATTTTTTACTAACGTAGGCTCTATATAGAGGACGGAGCGAAAAATATAGCGAATCCTTTAGGGTGGACCAAACCATGTGCTTTTCTGGTTTCCTCAACTGATTTCCTTTCAAGTCTATGGAGTTTTGATTGCGTTTGAGCAATTTGTGACGTCAGAGTTTGACTGTTTGGCGTTAGAATTTAAAGAACTCTATTTGAAGTATAGTGGCTAGAAGAATAGTGTGGCAGCGAGCGTTCAAATCTGATTCCTCGAATGATGATGCCGCCAGATGGCAGCTACATCAACATAGTCGCTAAACATCCAGAGCTTTACATCAATAAGGCTCCATTAATTTCTTCGTAAAAGTTATAAATTTGATTTATTATTTCATTTTCATTCCAGAACATTAAATAATATACCATTTTAATAATATTTCGACCTTCCCCTCTTTTTGTTTTTTAATTTAGAGATGATTTTGCAGTATTTTTTAATTTCAAATGATTTTATTCTTTTTCAGTTATCATATAGTGAAATACACGACCGTTTCACACCGAGTTATTTTCTTTAGATAAGTTTTTTGATTTCTTCATCTGATTTTAGTTTTGCAGTAAAATAGCAGCGCTTCCCTTCTTATTGTTGCATTCTAAAATTTCAAGAACCACTTTTCTGTCTATATTTCTCATTTATTTTTTTCTTTATGTAAAATCTAAGAAATTCAGAATAATTTTTAAAAAGTCCTTATTTTTAAATAACGAAAAGCAATCAAAACAGCTTTAAATACAAATTTCTTATATATCTTCCTTTCTTTAAAAATAAGAAACTTTTTTTCAAAACTATTAACCTAAAATATCTGATATTTAATATTTTATCATCACATAAAAAAGTAATTTGGTTATTATTCATGTGATAAATTAATTTTATATGAAAAAAGATATTCTCTTTGTATATCTATATATTTTTCAATATTGTGCATTCCACATAGGAAAACTTCCGAGTTACAGGAGCGAACGCCTCATCTCTTGAATTTTTTCTCCTGAAACATCTGGGAAAATTCATTTTTTATCATGTGCACGGTACCCAGCTGTGTACAGCATTATATTATTATTAGATTTTACGTTGATATTTTATTAGACTTAATTTAGCAGATCTATGTTTAATGATTAATTACTCAAAATGTAATTTCTCTAGCTCGGAAGGGCTCATATTCCATGCTTTATCTTATTAAGGATGGATACCTTCATCCATCTCTGATCTTATATTTCAACTTATTTATAACAGCAGATATTTTTCATTTATTTTAACGTTAAAGAGCATTCTCAAGTTCTGTGGAAGACAATTACCTGAAATACACAAAATTTTTATAGCCACTATAATATGAAGTATAGCGAATCCTCCCGCTACTGCTCGTAAAATTTTGATGCCATAACTTTTGAAAGGATTGACCTTGAGGCTTGAAATTTTCTACACACGTAGGCCCTATACAGAGGACGGTGAGAAAAATATAGCGACCTTGTATGAATTTCATGGTTCCTTTTTTATCTTTTGAACAAAGAGGGCAAAAATCCTGAAATTTCGTAAATTTGCAGTGCGCTCCTAAAAAAATAAAACCAATATATAGGGTCTTTATAATTAAAGTTCCATTTTGACATGGCCATAAAAAAAACTACTGGACCAAAAGCTATAATACTTGGTAATATTATACAAGAGGGCATGGTAAGTTCATACCCAACAAAAAAAAATAGTTCAAAAGGTCACCACCAGCATGGAATGGCGCTCTATGCAATATTCGTATACGAAATTAGACACGAAGATACAGGTTAATAAGTCTTTTAATCGTTACTATAATTAGTTACATGTTGAATGTAGCCTCCACCATTTACTGAAAGTAGGTTCCACCGTTCGTGTGGTTCTAAAAAAAATTGCAAATATACAAAAAAGGTAATATAGGCCCCAGCAGAGTCCCACAGGCCCCAAACAGAAACAACGCTACAACTTTTAAACGAAAAAGTCTAGAAATCTGAAATTTTGTTTACTTATAGAAAATTACTTAAAAATTTAGCTAATATATACTAAGAACTGGTATAAGACTCTTGGATCTCGACAGGGGCCCTGAGCCCACAGTCACAACTCAAGCTATAATTTTTGAACCGGACCACCAGAAATCTGAATTCTTTCATATTTATGGTGTGTTACTTAAAATTTTAGCTCTTTTACACTAAAACTTATATAGTCCTCTGGGGCCTAAACACAAACAGAGCTATAATGTTTGAACGAAAAGGCTTAGAAATCTGAAAATTTGTATACGTACAGTAGTTTACTAAAGTATTTAGCTAATATACACGAAAAATTGGTATAAGGCTCTTAGGTCTCCACAGGGGCCTTGAAGTCCAAATCACAAATAAGCTTTAACATCTGAATAATAAAGAGGCCTAAAAACTTGAAGTTTTATATTTTTATAGTGCGTTACTTAAAAATTATAGACAATATACAAGAAGAATGGTATAGGCCTCGGGGCCCCTGGCGGCCTCAAATACAATTGAAGCTATAAAATTGAACGGAAAGCCCTACGGTCCTAAAATTTTGTTTAATCATAGTGTGGTATTTAAAATTTTAGCTAATCTATATTAAAAATACTATGATTCTCTTGGCAGGAGCCTTGCGGCCTCAATCTCAAATCAAGCTACTGTATAAATTTAAAGCCAGAAGTTCAGAAACCTGAAATGTTTTATATTTATAATGTGTTGCTTAAAATTTTAGCTATTATACACTAAAATTGATATAGTCCTCTGAGGCCTCGGCAGGGGCCGCGAGGCTCCAAATACAAATCAAGCCATAACTTTTGTACGAAAAGGCCTAAGAACCTGAAATTTTGTATTTGTGCCCCTCCACTTATTATTATAGTCACGAGCCGCTACTGCTCATAACATTTTGATGCTAACTCCCTTTTATCGTTGGATAAGGATGCCTTAACTAATTTTTTTTAGTACCATACTTCTCTCTCTGCTTAAGGAGATTATTGACTACAGTGTTAGACCTGTTTATCTTCCTTCCAATTTCTCTAGATTTGCAACAATTGCACTTTGTTCTGCAGGAGATAGGAGTTTTTATTTAGGCATGGTTTTACAGTAAACTTCCACCGCTTTGAATGCAATGTGGGATAAGGTAATTGTATAGAATGGAAATATGCAAAACCAGAGGCTCGTGTACGCTTTACTCATGAAGGGGTGTCAATAAATCTACTGTCAACCGCATGGCCTTATCATTTGGCATCATAGAATAATGAGAAACCCCACTTCTCATATTAAATATCGTGTAATAGATTTAATGTATTTATTTTTCCTATATTGTTTCAAATCATATATTTGTTACTAACTATTATTATCATATGAAAATATTATGTGATTCAATAAATGGATTTTATCACCTGGCCTTATCATTTTGCACCGGACTGTAGAAGCGCGTATTACAGATTTGGTATAACATCTTTCTTTAAGGGAATGGGTGAGTGCGTTGGCATGGAAGTCCTTATCAGATTGATTAGTGCAGATTCTATGGATGCGAGTTTATTATTTATCCATGCAACGGCGCGGATGGCAGCTGTGATCGCGATTTTTGATCATTTATTTTTCATCTCAGGGTATTTACGATATATGTAGATATGCTATACATCATTCGAAACACGAAGTCGTGGCTCCCGACGACCGCGTTCAAGCGAATCCATAGTGTATCAATCAAAATTTCTCGATTTCTTCTGAAGAAAAATATTATTAGGAAGAGCATTTCCTAAACTTGGGCAGTTGTACAAAGAAGAAGTTATTTCAACAGCTATGCCCCTAATAAAAGCAAATTAAAATCAAAAATTATCTAAAGCAATAAATATTGTGTAAGTACTAGTGCTGGTCGACCGGCTTCTCAGTTTTTATTTTTTAAGTTATACGATTATTATGTAATCATTTTTTTGTAAACACATAGTTCTTAATCATGAAAAGGAATGAAGTACGAGGATAGCCCAGAATATAATTCACCACAATTTTTTCTTCAACAATTATTTATTGAACACAATGAAACTTATACACACGAAAGAATGATTTTTCTTCTACACTCCTATTTTTCCACAATCTCCGTCCCGTTCTATGGCCTTCCTCCAGCGAGACACAAGGGCGTGTATGCCCTGTCGATATCAGTCTTTGTTCTGTTCACGCAGCCATGTCTTCACTGTGCGAATCATCTCTTCATCATCATCAAAAAGTCTTCCACGAATAGCATTCTTCAATGGCCCAAACCAGTGAAAGTCTGAGGGTGCTAGGTCAGGGCTCTAGGTTGGATGGGGTAACACTGTCCAACCCTGTTTCGTGATGTGTTCTGACGTCCTCAAAATGGTGTGAGGGCGAGCGTTATCGTGTTGAAGCAAACACTCAGCTGGGTTGTTATGGCGTCCAAGTCGCTCGAAGCGCTTCATGAGATTGGTTAATGTGTTCACATATGCTTCAGAATTAATGGTGCTGCCTCTCGGCATCACCTCAATGAGTATAACACCATCACAGTCCCAAAACACAGTGGTGATGACCTTACTAGCAGAAGCAGTTGCTTTGAATTTTTTCTTCTGTGGAGTGCGCGGATGACGCCATTCCATCGATTGTCGTTTTGTTTCGGGCTCAAAATGGTGCACCCAGGTTTCGTCAGCTGTCACAATCCGGGACAAGAAGGCTTCCCCTTCAGCTTCAAAACGTTGCAGCAACTCAGAAGAAATGTTTTTTCTCAGAGCTTTGTGTTCCTTCGTAAGACAGCGCGGAACCCATCGTGAACACGTTTTTTGTGTAATCAAGAGCACGGATGATTTCACGCACACTTCCTTTGCTGATTGACAGCTCCAGCACCAACCGCCGACAGAATGAGCGCATCAGCACGCTGCATCTTGTCAAGTGTGACAGCCGAGGATGGCCGCCCCGACCGCAGCAAATCTTGGAGCTCCGCCGAACCGCTTTCTGATGGCCTCACCCTCTGTGTCCAGCGACTAACCGTACTTTTGTCGACTACAGATGCTCCATAAACTGCACATAAACGTTTGTGAATGTTTCCAACAGTTTCTTTTTCCGCAGTGAGAAATTCAATGACGACACGCTGCTTGTAACGTACATCACTTACAGACGCCATATTGTTCCCTTGATGCAAGTACGCTATCTGTCGGAAGAAACAAACTTTGCGCGTGCACTCCGAAAACTTCAAATAATGCATATCTCAAGTTTCTCATTGTACTATTGTTGGAGACGGAGAAAATTACTTTCTGGACTACCCTCGTAATTTGCTAATACCTTGCGATAATTAGCAAGAATATTTAGTGCTAATCAACTTCTTGTTATCAGTTACTATCGAGGATGAATGAAGAATTATTACTTCTTCAAAGACCAAAGTTTGGTTACATGAAAAGACAAAATAAAAGTCTTTTACCCAACAAGTAGACAAAAATATTACAGGGAAGACTTGTATGTTACTGTTATTTATCATGTTCTGAGTTTTGAAATTTTTTTGAATTTTTAGTAAATTCCAAACTCAAATACGCCCATTTCAAATACAAATCAGCCAAGCTTCGAGAAGGTTTTTGAGTTTTACCAACGCAAATACTGAGAAAGACTGCCATAGGCATGTTCAAATAGTCATACTTCCATTTTAGATTTGGTTGGTTTATTGTTTCACAAAATGGAGTGATATTTTACTCAAGATAAACAGTAATTTTTATCATGAGAGTTACAAGTAATACTGAAATGCGTATAAATATTGGTATATCAGTGGTAACTTTTCATCTCATCACACACCACCGTAGTGGCGAATTCTCCCTCTTGAAACTTTCCGTTTCTTACTTTTGTTCATGCATTTAAGCTTCTGCTACAACAAAAAATTTTCTTTTGAAATCCTTTGTTTGCCTGCTTTTTTAAGTCAAAACACCATCAGAATTAATTATTAAATAATAAAGTGGAAAATCTGAGGTTAAATTGGTTTACTCGCAGATTATTAATAAATACAGAATGGGAAAAAAGACAAAACTTGTTTTCCCGAAAGACCATTATTTATAAAAAGTTGAAGTCAAAGAGAAAAAAATTCCAAGATATCGTCCCAGTTGTTGGCAAGAATTCCGCACTAAGCTGCTTTTCTTTATTTGCTTTTATATCAGCAAATACTCCACATAATCTGAGAGAGCAGACATTTATTTAAAGACATAAAAGCATTGCGATGAAGACAGCCGCCGTAGTTCATCTAAAAAGATACGAAGACTATTTATGCAAAGCGAATGAAATCAAACTTTTCGTCGGCATTCTTTTTTAAACACATCTTTAAAGCAAAAGAATTCGAAAACAAGATAAGAGGCTTTCGAGATTTATTTCAAAGTAAAAGAGTCTGTTTCATTTACCGGCATACGTTTATTTACAATTCTCAACCGATATAAAGTGCATAATGAATTCTTCTCGGTGTCTAAAATTGATTTTCTTCCATCGTTTCCATTTTCTTTTCTTTCTTTTTCCTTTTTTTTTCTTTTTTTGGCCTAAACCGCGCCATGCATTGGAATTGAAATCCGATAGGAAAACCAAGACGAGGTTTTGCCAGCAGAAGACTAAGATGAAACCGATTTTGAATAAAAAAATTTATCCCTTATAATTATTAGATTTTAAAATTTACTGATAGAAAAAGCCAAAATTTATGACTTTTTTTCAAAATTATATTGAGTTATGCACGCGTTTGAGACTATCTGTTCAGTTTAAAACAGTACGTTAGACTGCGAACTGGAAATCATTATTAATCTCTGTAAAAAAGATCTTTCCCAATTCCAATACAAATATTAATTTATTTAATTAAAGAAGTAATATAGATAATTTGTTTTAAAATCCTTCTCTATAATGATACTAAGTGAAATAAATAAAAAATGTAAATAATTACATAAATAAGTTCACCAATTTGTGTTCTAATTATTGGTAATGTGATGAAGATTTTTTGAAAGGAAATCTTGAAGATTAATTTTTGATGAAGCATATAATGAAGAGTACCTTGAAGATGTTGAAATGAAGTTCTGGAAGCTCACTTTGGGAAGAACTTCATCAATTCTATACCATTATTCCTGTGGTACATACAGCCCACCAAGCTTTTTTAACCCATTGGAGAACAGTAGTAACATCTCTTGGTGGTTGTGGAAGGCGGCATATCTGTCTCCCTATGTGGTACCATACCGACAGCTTTGGTGATCTGATTGGCCAAGATTTGTTGTGCTGGATTCCAAAGGGCGATAATTACAGCCGTCCATTTGGCTTAATACCTGTTGTAAAGGAATGTTAACGTAAAAACAGTGTACTGAAGGGGGGATATAGATAATCAAAACACTGGCTTTTGATATAATAAATTTTATTAATATATGTATAACAAATACTTATAAGTAATAAAAATCATAGTTGAAAGGAAAAACAAAGTACGCAGTGGAATTTATCTGGGAGAACAAAATCAAACAAGAAAGTTTTGCCTTTCATTTCTTATTTACTTACTAGAAGCGAACCCACCCGATTGTATAATCGGGAAATAACCCATTCTGAGATAACCCATTGTTAGATTTTTTTCTTTGTTGTGACAAAGTCCACCGTCGCTGATTTGATATAAATGATAATTAACATAAGCCATGCCATATGTCGTGTACGTTAAGCTTAGTTTCACAAAACGAAAATAATTCCACATAAGGTAAGTCTCTTCCTGATTAATATTTTAACGGTAAGTATTCTTCACTAAGGTTTCGTTAAACTTTAGATTAATTGGTTGAATTCTTTTCTTGATAGGGAGGACCACTGGTTTCGACCATCAAAAGGGTGTCTATCGAAAACAAGGTTACTTCCTCCACGAACTAGATAATCAAATAACATATAAATAATATTCAGTTTAATGTCTCAATGTACGATATTTTCTTAACACATGTTCAACACTAGATAAATAATCCTATGACACTGTAAAATAAAATTCCAAAGTTAAATATCAATATTCCAATTGGAAACTTCCTTGTAAATAGATTTCAATAAAACTATTAATAAAGTCTTGATATGCAGTTATAATTTCTTGAGACACAATAATTAAAGTTTAGATGAGAAATAAAACCTAGTTCTCAATACGCAATTAACTAGGAATATAAAGCATAAGATACACGTTTAAATAAAGAATATTTGACACCAAAAGAGAATTCTGATTCAACATATTGTAAGTCGTCTTTTGTTCTTGTTAATAAAAGCTGCCAATCCTTCAGATAAGTAAGCCATAACTTTGTAGCTCGAAAATCCTCAAACTAAATAAATATCATATTCAGCGAACAATTTCCAGCTCGCAAAATTTAACTGCCAATGTGTAAGGCCTTGATACGGATAAGGATATACAATTTAACTATTTAATTGAGTTAATCTTGGAAAAATAATTATTTCTTTCTCCTGCGGGTATTTAATTAATCCTGGTTTATCGTTAACATAAAGTTCGCAACCATTATCTGGGCTTTCTTTTGAGAGATTAGCGTTTTTGCTCACCTTGATATCTGCCACGTAGTTTAGTCTATTAGTCTCTGGAGTCGCACTTTTCCTGGCCGCTTTGGAGACTTCATATTTAATTTCGTCTCTCCTCTGTTCCAACACTTACAGCACAATTTCTCTTCGCTTCTCTCGGGCGACATATTCAACGCCTATTCAAAATCCCGCTTCGCTCTCTCCCCCGTTGTTTACATGAAGCATGAACCCAGTACTCTTTCTTCAATCACTTCCCTCCTTTATCTAATCCGTGTTTACCGCCCTCTGTTGAGGTTTTCCAAAATCTTTTATTGATTATTATTCTGTTTTTCCACCCGATCTCAGCTTTCGAGTGTAACACCTGTACTGGATAAAGTGTGACATGGTAGTCGCAAGAGTGTATGTTTATGCACCCGGAAATTATATTTAATACTAGAAGCGAACCCACCCGATTGTATAATCGGGAAATAACCCATTGTTAGATAACCCATTGTTAGATTTTTTTTCTTTGTTGTGACAAAGTCCACCGTCGCTGATTTTATAGAAATAATTAATCTTGATTTTATTATGTCTCTTATAATATTTCCTTATTGATTATTGTTTCATTGTAGTGCCTCTTTTTAGTATTGTAGCTCGCAACAATTAAGGTTTTCCAGGAGAATTTTGTTGAATGTTTGAAATGAGTTGTCTCTGGGCTTTTGAGGTGGTATGAGTTTAGGTTCAGCTTGGAGATGTTGTTATTAAGCCAGTTTGTGCTGTTCTCTTTTCAGAGATGGTTAATAGTTAATCTATAAGGGTATGTGGCATAGCCTGTTCATTTAATTGCCCAGGCTGAGTTTACTTACGTCTTCAGAGTTATCAAGGAATGTGGAAATTCCTGTGGATTGTGTCTGGTGGAATTTCGAATAGAAGACGCCATAATGGATTCATGGATTTCACTTACTGAACGGAAGTATATGTAGAATTTAATTGCATATTGGCCTTAGTGATCCCCCCCCCCCCTTCATTTCGAATTGCATATTGAGTATAACGTAATACAAGTGATGGTCTTAATTTTTTAATCTGTGGAAGCTTTCCTCCCAAGATTATTAAGTAGCGGAAGAATGAAGCTACTTATTGTTTTCACAATGTCCGTCTGTCTGTCCGTCCGTCCCCTTCATAATTTCCGCATTTTTTGAGTTAGAAGGTCGAAATTCGGAATGTAGCTTACTATGGGCATGTACATCTTCACTATTTAGTTTGGTTTTGATTGGCCCACTGGGGTCAGAGTTTCGGGGACAGAAGTTAGAGGGGACCAAAAGGTCTACACGTATTTATGCATATAAAGGAGTGAAATTCGGTATACAGATTCCTCTAAGAAAGATCAACATCACTGTAAAGTTTGGGCCGAATTGTCCCAATAGAGTCGGAATTGTGGGGGTGGCAATCACTTGGTCTTTAGAAATTTATGGCAACATATAGGCTGTGATATATCATTCGATCCAAAATAATGAGAAAGGAAAGAATATAGGGTTCTTCTATATTTTCTAAATACAAGGTTCGAGAAAATCAATTTTTGATTTAAAAAATGGAGGGTTAAAAAGTGCACATGAAGAAATAAAAAAATAGATGAACTCAGAGCTTCCGCTACTTTCCTATACCTTCCTCGGGAGGCTTAATTTCTTGTTTTGTATTGGTATAACCTTGTCATGAGGAGGAGCATGTATCATATCAAACGGTGAAGTTTGATAGAGAAGTGGGCTGAGGAACTTGGTTGTGCTTTGTATGTAATTGTTTGCTCAGGCAATTATTTGACTTCCTGCAAGCTTAAGCCTTTTAGAATTTACCAAAGTTTTAGGAAAGAAAAGGAAAAGGCACTTATCAACTTTAATTTCTTAGAAGGTGATTACCCAAGAGGAAAAGCATAAGGAAGGATTCCGTTTAGGAATTGCAATATTGAAACATGACTGTCTCAATATTGATTAAATGAACACTGGTAGTCAAGCGTAACAATTTGTGTAACTAATCAGAGAAGAGCATAATATTTTATATCTTGTTAAACCACTATGTTAGAGTTAAATGCAATTGAGAGACAAGAAAAAATCCTGAACCTCTTATGGTGTTGTTGATTTGTATATGTGAATCTGTTTCCCTACAATAAAGTAGAAATTAAATTTACAATACTTTGTGGTGTATTCAGTTTACAATCAGCTTACAACAAATAATCATTCAGATCCTAGAATCTACCTCGTGAAACAGGCAGGAGTTTAATTTTCCCTCCGGCAACACGTCACAAAAGTATACGCTCGTAGGTTGATCTTTTATATTGACTGCGTTTCTTTTCTTAATGAAAATCAATTTGGATTTCGCCTCCAATGACATAAAGAACTCGATGAAGGATTCTTTTATCGTTATTTCTTTTGATATCAAATGTTTCAATATCCCCTGATCACCATAGTCTAATTTATTATTTCGGCAAAGTCCCATGTTTCACCTATTTGAAAAATTTAATATTGATTGACACAGTATACTCCAAAGGTGTTGTATGGAAAATGAAAAGAGGCTGTCCACAAGGCTACTCACTTGGTCCTATTTTCTTGAATGAAAGGATTGTTCAGAGCTCTTAAAAATTGCTATCTTGGTAATGATATATGTCAAGGATTTTCTAATGATAGTTAATAAAACTTGAATCTTCACTACCAAAAATATGATACAGTTGCAAAGGATTGGCCATTGAGGGTAGTATGTCCTTTAATATTCAGAAAACTAGATGTCTCTTCCTCCCGTATCACCAGATGCAGCGCTAGCTGATAACATTCTTCCGTTTGATTCATCTTTAAAATATGAGGTTTATAATCGAAAAAATCAGGTCACTGGTTACAACACGTTTCCAATTTGTCCAATAAAGCACGATCAATCGTAGCAAGGCTTTTTATATTCGCGGGAAAAAATTGGAGGTTATCCACAAAAGCTAGAAACTCACTCTTTAAGAATCATTAGACCTATGCTTCTTTACAGCGCCAAGATATGGGCTGCCAGGTCACATGATGAAGCAAAGGGTATAGAGCGAATACAAAAACAACTGCGAGCAGCATATAGAACAACCTCAAATGAAGCGCTGGAGGTGATTACAGGTTGTTTGCTCTAACTCTGGGAGGCAAAGAACCGTTACAGTCTGCAGCATCTGACAAATCAGGGATATGCGTCCCATGAATTCCCTCTTAGCACAGCCACGATACTACGATGGGAGTATTCGCTCTATACCCTTTCCTTCCTGGGATAATACTTCTTCTTGTGAAGATCATCAGACAATATACACTGATGGCTTCTGTATATCTGGTTACAGGAGAATATTTTGTAACAATTCAAGGGGAAATGGGAATTCATGACAAAGACATTCAGCCTTCAACCAAAATGTTGAGTATTTTAGGCCGAAATGAAGACTATTGTGACGAAAAGATAGTGTTTTATTTTATTTTACTTTGGTTATTCCTCTAATTTGTAAATTTCCTTTATTTTTTGATGTTTCATTATTGTGTGAATTCTACTAACAATAGCTATAGGTTATATTGAACCACACCTTTGTCAAGTTCATTTTCCTAGGATTTTTTTAAATACCCTCTTCTGTAAGTTGAAGTTTTAATAAGGATTTTTTCATTACTTGTTAATCATTCAAATTGACATAATGGGAGATTCACCAAGGCATAAATTACTACTGTCACGTCTTTCTATTATGTGAATGGCAGCAGAGTAAGGAGGCAGGACGTATTGATCAAGATTAAACAGAATATAAAAAAAACAGTCTTTTGATGAAACTTTCACTTATCGTCTAGCTATAGCCAGTCCATACCTTGAAAACTACTGAACCCATTTTGATGAAATTTGGACTGTTCCATAAGTTGAAAGATACTTAATCCAGTAAAAAAAGAATTATTGTAATTCGATTTCTAGTTTCTGAGAAATACGTGGACAAACATACATATCCACTTATGAAATTTGTCACACCTGTTTAAAAGCCCACATAGTCTAGCATATACGAATATTGTGCAATTCCAACAATATGACATAACCTCCTGTTTTGAAGTCGGTTAATAAACGTTAATAAATAGTAAGAAATAACTATTTATTATGACTAACTTGTAAGTATAAAGTTTAAGAAAATTATTAAACATTTAATTCAAAAAACATGGAATTTGGACTAAATTTGTCAGTTATAATAAGTTAGTATTCTCCCTCCTCGGGCGCTATACAGGGTGTTCATAAAATGCGGGATAATAAGTACCTAGCATGATTCTTCACATCAAAGTAAATAAAAAGTTCTTCATGCAAAATGTCGAAAACCCAATTTTTAAGGGTCTAAACACCATGCGAAGCTTGATGTATTTCGTTTAATTACGTCATCATTGGGAACTTGACGCGTAATGTTTTTTTCTCTCCTGGACCAGTTGATTCAGTGAAATGGAATAATGCTTGATGACGCCATAATGACGCCATGAAGTGCTGTTAAAGCTTGTTGCTATCGATTTTTGAGAAAAAAAATTTGAGATTTCGACATTTTGGAAAAGGAACTTTTTATTTACTTTGATGTGAAAAATCCTGGTAGGTACTGATTATCTCTCATTTTATGAACACCCTGTTTAATCAGGGGTCCCACAGAAGGTAAAGCTCTTGAACTTCTTGTCATCAACCGACACATACCAAAATCAGCAAGACAAGCATGACTAAATGTTTATTAATATAGACTAAATGTTTATTAATGACAACTCATTAATATGACTAAAGAATCCATACAATTAGAATGAAATAATTGAATTGTAAGATAGCTATATTTTGTTTAAGTACACAAATTCTCTTGCATATAAAATTTAAACATTAATGGAAATTCTTGAATTTAAACGATTCATCGTAGATTTAACGCCTACAAACTTGGCGGACTCCATGTCCCACTATGAGGAGAGTAGGCGCTCCTTCCTATGTAGAAAAGCACAAAATACGATTAGATACTGCACTAACACGCGCCTACTAAGTTTTACTCATGGATAATTTCGGGGCTAAGAATCTCAAGAATCTTTATCTAATAAATATTATCAATGAAGGCAGTTTGCATTTATTAAATTCTTTACACACTTCGGACCCTGTCCTACACATGGTCTGGAGAGGAGTGGCCTGGGAAAAGTAAGAATGGTTGTAACGGCTTGAGGAAATGCTGTATCCTCTCACAATGATGTCTTGGATAGGTTGGCTTCTTAATAATGCAGTGTAAACGTGTAAAGAGAGAAATAATGGCATTGATTATTAAAAGTTTATATAGCAAAAGCAATTATTCTTAGAAGCAAACTTATTAATGCTGTCCGCTGTTTCACAACACCTATTGTAATATCACTAGTCTATTAATGCAGATTTATCTGATAGCAGGATTAATTTAATAGTTCATAACAATAATTGAGCACAATTAAATCATTCACTTACGGTTACCCGACATTGAATATTCTCGCAAGCACGCAGCACAACGCGCGGTCGCTGGTGCCAGTTCCCACGCTGCCGCTTGCCGGTTCCCACGTTGAATATTCTCGCAAGCACGCAGCACAACGCCAGTTCCTCGGAATATTCTTGGTCCTCCGTCTCCTTTTCTCCTTTCGTTGGACTCATTTCTTTGCTACCGTTCAGTCTATCTAACTATCTAATTTCTAGTCTATCTAACTCCTTATCCACTTTTTCGCTCTTAGTCAATCCATGCTGAAGTTCTTTCACAACCTTCCCAGTTCGTTTCCGAGCACACTCTATATTTCTTTTTTACCTTTCCACCTATCTACCCTTTCTTCCTCTCTTTTCCTTCCATTGACTCGCCCGATCTTCCTCATTTCTCGCGGGGATCGCTTCTCTGTACAGCGCTACTTAGATCTTCTCTTTTCTTTTTCCTTTTTCTTATCTTCCTTGCTACGATCTCTTCGCGCCCGGTTTTCCACCTTAATCGCTGACAACTACTTGTAACAAACTCTTATTACTGTCATTAATAAAGACCAATTCAAAGATTACTGACGGATGAATGGAGGACCTATTCATCGGCGCCTTCCTATGGCTGATACCATCATTTTGATTCCCTCAATAATAGATCAACTTAAGATGGATCAGTTTCCAGCCCAAAATCAATATGGAACTGAATTCGACTCCGACAGTTTGGAAACTGCTAACACGCTGCAGTCTTCTAATCTACTGCAGATGGCTTTAGAAAATGTCGAGTCCTCCGACTCGAAGAAAGATGATACAGCGTGAGTGAAAGATACAGTTTTATTAATTTCTCGGAACAATAGCTATAGAGAGAAAAGAACCTTTTTTAAAAACAGAACGCGTCAAGATTCGACAAAAAACACTAATTTCTAGTCCATTTGATAATAAACAATTATATGAACTGATTGGAGTTATGTTTAAGCCTTTCTGCTGACATTATATTTCTGCCATATGATATCACAACGCAATGTACTTTTGATTTTAACTTTATTTTGAGGAATAAAACTTTCATAATTGTACGAAACCTATTCAGTGTTCTCCCCAGAAATTTTTTTCAGGTGGGTGGAAGGATAAAATAACCGGACAAAAAATAAAAACAAATAAAAGATTATTCAGTGTTGTGCAGTTTTTCACATATTCAGCCGGGCGATTGCCAAAATCAGCCGGGCGGTGCGCCAGTTCAAGAGGGCCTGGAGAGAACCCTGCTATTAAAAATCCATATATTTTGTGAAATTGTTCCATGACTGTTTCTAAGGAAAATTCCGGATTCTTTTAATAGTAGAGCTTTACACACGCCAATTACGTTGAAATGTTTTGTGGAATATTTTGCTTGTACGTTTTTGTTGTGTTTGTGGAATTATATGAAACTGTGGATAGAAGCGTTAATAAACCCTGTTGTGAAAGGGCCTATTCTAGTTTCATTTTGAAAGCTCTTATATTTAGAAGGATTCATTTATAATTACATTTTGGGCGTAATTTGCAAGCTTTATATTTCTTTAGGAGGCCTGTCTGGCGTAGTTGACTTAGGATTTGTACGAAATAAGGCTTCCGTTTGGAATTTTTAATATTCTAATTAAAGATCAATTGTTTTGCTTAAGGGAAATTTTATTTTGTATTTTCCCGCTACATCTGGGCGATCAGCCAATATGGATGTCGTGCCACTTGCAAAGTCATTGACTTAACCTCAATTATTAATTTATTGTCTTATACACTAGTGCAATTTTATCTTGGCTTTAACTTGCTAGCTTTTTGGTTATTTGAACTATTTACTTTGTAGAAATTCAATACTCAATATTCAATAGGATATTATGTCAGAATACCTCTTTATCGTTATTCATAGAATTAATACAGTCGACTGAAATATTTAGAGCTCTGTGTCGGAGCAGTTTATTCAAGAAATGGGAGTGATTAGTGTGTCTTGGTAAAGCTACGATTTCCTCTGTAATATAATGATGATGCTATTTCCCAAATGTGATATAGCTGCGATACGATTTCCAAGATGGTGTGGACACAATATACAGGGTGACCCAAACTTGTCCAGCATAATTGTTTAGGAACATTTTATGGTTCAAATGGAACAAAAAATGTCCTATAAACATTACATCTAGTTGCGATCGTGTGTGAGATATCGACGTTTGTCTATTTTCTTTTGGAGTACGTGCCTTTGGATGTACGAAGAAACCTCAGATTGCAATTGGACGGATGCCCGGCCCACTTTGGTAGAGGAGTGCGAGAGGAGTGGTTGAATATCAATTATCCGGACAGATGGATCGGTAGAGGTGGTCTAGTGGCTTGGCCTCCTAGGTCACCGGACCTCACTCCATTAGATTTCTTTCTGTGGGGAACATTGAAGGAGGAGGTCTACAGCAATTCCACCAGAGATGAGCTCATTGCGTTCATTCAAGCTTGTAGTCGAGCAACTACACCCGACCAGATTGTGGCAGCTACCAGCTCAGTTGTCCGAAGATGTAACCAGTTCATGGAGCTGGGGGCAACCATCTCAAAATCGATCGAAGCTAGATGTAATGTTTATAGGACATTTTTTGTTCCATTTGAACCATACAATGTTCCTAAACAATTATGCTGGATAAATTTGAGTCATCCTGTATACAAATTTCCGAATCTTTGACAAAACTAAAATGAATCTCAGCGAATCACGCGAATCTGTTCTGAATCCCAAGTTTTTGAATTCTGAATCTGACTTCCCGAGCCGATATCTCGAATGAGATTCTCGTAAAAGACGAGATCCGCGCCGAGGGTTCTGATAATACTCTGAATCTTTGAAATAATGGTGGGCGATTCTGTGAAAGGGTCAGGATCGATTAATTAATCGATTCCTGGAATCGGTCAGTGAAAGTGACATCAACGCTCTCAAAAGGGAGCACAGATACTATACCATCTTAGTAAAGAGTAAACGTGGTTAAAAGAGTAGCAAAATAAACACATAGAAGAAGCCATTCATGAATTTTTATTTAATAACAAACATGTTTGAACATTACGAGATATTTTCGGGAAATGAATTCACCAGCTTTTGAAAAAATTATCTCACATGGAGCAGATGTGGCTGGGACAAACATATTTTTTTTAACTAATTTTGTTAAATTTGAAAATGCCTGCTCATGTTTATACCAGTATTCTGTAATTGAGGCTGTTCTCTCCAGTGGTTGGGAAGAATACGTTTGCATCTCTGTAGACTCCAGCCGGTTACTCGATCTTAAAGTATTAGCTTGTTGTCTCACCTGGGAAAAATCATTGGTGTTTATTTAATCATATTTAATGACCTTTATGTTTCATTTAAGACACAATAAGTAGTCATACCTCAATGTCAAAATCATTCCAAATAGAATCAGACTCATTCAACATCATAACACGTGTTCACTTGTGAATACTAACCAGCACTTGTTACAATTTTGACTGCGTAACTCGGAAACTTCTCGTTGGAATTCACTCAAATTTTAACGGCATACGCAGTCTTATATACCCTGTTATTCCTCCAAATTTCATTATTCTAGGCCTTATAGAACCTGAGTTATTAGCTTGTTGATCTTGGTGGCGGCATTTTTATTTCTGTTCGTATCTCAGTTATCGTTCAAATTCGGACCCACGTTCATATGAACTTTTTTGCTTAAAATCACCCATACTACCTCCACTACAAGTTTGTACAGACCTTTCGGATATTTCCTGTATATTTGTTGGTCATCTTAATGGTAACCTTGCGTAACATTTTTATCACTGGAATGATTTTTGACGGAGATATATTTTTTCAGCAGACATTTCTTCAGTTACCATAAGGAATGGCTTCAATATCTTTAAAAACTGAAAACATGTTTTATAAAAATTAGTGACTGTACTTACTTCTAAGGTGCTCTCTTCTACCCTCCAATCTGATGCAAACATTGAGTGCATGTTAGGGTCAGATAATCTTATCAAGTGGTTCTTTAAGTTCAATGAACCTTTCCAACATGGCATATGTTGAGTTCCAACGTGTCTCTATATCTTGAAAAACTTTTAATTTTTTCCCCAGTTGCTCTTGGGTTTCTTCTAGGTTATTTTTAGTGTTGTTACTTCTTTTGATGAATGTCACTATATATTTTATTTTTTCTTTAACACTTTCTACTGCTGGCATATTTGCTATAGATGCTTTCACTACAAGATTCAATGTGTGGGCAAAACAGCCTAAATGGCTTAGATTTAGTTGACGGACAGCTGGTACCATATTTGCAGCATTATCCGTGGTTATGCAAATTACTTTTCCAGTTAAATTTCATTTTTGATGTATTACTTTTCCAGTTAAATTCTTTTTTGATGGTATTACTTTTCCAGTTTAATTCCAGATTAACTGACAGATGCTCAGCTGTGTGGCTTTGTGTAAGTCTGTAAAGAAAATTCACTGTGAATAAATATTTCTTTATGTATTTTGAGTTGCAAATAACTGCCTGTATTACTAGGCTTAAAATTGCTTCAAATTTAACTTGTACTTATGTAAAGAAATGTCTTTTTAATAATAGATTATAATTTATTTACCTGTGTACATCAAGCAACATTGTGTACATCATGCAACAACTAAATAACTATTTGAATTTATCGAATCTGTCCAGCGGTCTGTTGTCAAGGAAACATGTGAAATATTCTAATATAAAATAATTAATTATAATTTTTATATAGAAAAACTATTTCCAATAATAAATTTACTTTCAATTCCTGTTTAATTGTATGGCTTGTGGATTGTTGTTCTTTCTGCATCATTGTTTTTAATGTCTTTCTATATCGAAGTTCATATCTTGGATCCAAAACTCTTACAAAATCTTTAAACCCCTCAACTTCAGCAATAGAAAATGTTTGCATGTCTTTTGCAACCATTTATACTAAACATTTGTCTATTTTTATACCATGCCATTTCCTGAAAATCAATGGATATACAAATTATCTTATGATACAGTTAATTTTAATTAGGATTTTATAACATTAAATGCATACTTGGATAAGGTTTGAGATTCATGTACAGGGTGGCCCAGATTAATATATACAACCTTTGAAAGCGCCGTGTGCGCGTCACGCGCGACTGACGCAATTCAAATTGCGCGCGTTATGTGAGCAAGGGGATGCGAAAAAGGCGCGAATCATGAGGATCGTCCATATCAAGATGGCGGCGCAGCGATTGAGTCTGGAAGAGAAGGTAGATTGTGTGAGGTTGTACTCAGCGACCAACAATTACTCAGAAGTGAAACGTCGTATGGCAGCTAAGTTTGGGACACCCGGACCTTCGTTGATAACGATCAAGAACGTAAACAAGAAGTTTGATGAAACTGGCAGCGTTGAAGAGCGTAAACGCAGTAGACCCAAGACCGTTGTTACTGACGCCAACAAAGTGCGCTTGCAAAATGAGTTGGCCAGTTCTCAAGAAAAGGACAATGTCTATCTGCTCGGTTAGACATTTCTCGTACGAGTATTCAAATAATCCTGAAGGATCTGAAACTGAGGCCATATCATCCTCGCTTAACAAATCACTTGCTCGAAGATGATCCCGACAGGCGATTGGAGTTTGCCGAAACTTGGCTTGCAATGCTGGAGGACGATCCTGAGTTAGCACGCCATGTGGAATGGTGCGATGAGGCAAAATTTCACGACTCAGGATATGTGAACCGCCACAACTGCGTGTATTGGCGTGCAACCAATCCACACATTGAATTGGAGGTAGACAACCAGAGCCCTGGTGTCATGGTGTAGGCCGGCGTAAGTTACGATGGACTGCTCGGCCCGTTTTTCTTTGAGGACACAGTCACAGGAGACAGCTACCGTGAACTTCTGGTGAACACTGTGTATCCCCTATTGACGCAACGCGAAAGATTTTGACACCATGTGGTAACAGCAGGATGGGGCACCACCGCATTATGCTCTCACTGTGCGGAGTTGGTTGGATCAAACATTTCCAGGTCGGTGTATCGGCAGACGCGGTCCAGTTGAGTGGCCCCCCAGATCACCCGATTTGACCCCACTCGATTTTTGGTTATAGGGATATCTCAAGGACAAGGCCTACCGCTATAGGATCCATAACATTCCAGAGCTTCGGGAAGCAATAACGGAGGAATTTCGCAAAATTCCCCTAGACATGTGCAAGAAGGCCTGTGACAACGTGAAGTTGTGACTGAAAGCTTGCATCGCCATGGAGGGCCGCATGGTGGACCACTCCATGGAAAACAGAGTGTGACTCTCTTCTTCGATCCTTTGACCATGTATTCCACCATAGTTACATACAGGTATTAAAATACTTAAGTCATATGGCCTTGTTAAAAACTGTATATATTAATCTGGGCCACCCTGTAGATTTCAATGTTGGTATTGGTTAATTTTAACCTTTTCTGGGTTGGTGGATGTTGGCAGATAAGTGCTCTACAGTTTTAGCAGATGCTGATGTTTCATTTGCAACCTGTTTGGATTTTTTAAAAATGAGATAAAACTTGATTATTTAAAAAATGTTACATTTAAAAAAATTAATCAACAATTTAAATGAGGCATCTTCATCTTCAATTTTGGACATTCATGAACATGCTTCACTTTGAAAGGTTTTAACATGCACGTGGTGCTGTTATTATATTTCATTTCTGCTTTGCATAATAGGCATTTGACCTTGGTCTCTCCCGAAATCAATATAGGTTTATTGAAATATTTCCAAGATATTGAAGTATTTGACATAGTCAGTGAAGTGCACACTAAATGACTACTACTAAAACATTTTCCTTACTATGTTATTTTTCTACACTTCATTGTACCACAACGACCATGTGCGTTTGTTTATGTAGTCAAAATTCAAGCCCTAGTTCAAGATTATTATAGCCTCGCCCTCCCCAACTACACCACATCATAGCTAACAGAAACAGGAGAAGAGAATTAGCAAATGTATGACATGAGAATTAGCCATAGCAGAATATTTAGTTCAGATAAAAAAAGTTAGATCGAGTTTTGACAGCTGGAATCGAGAATCGATTCCATTCAGGAATCGAGTAATCGATTTTCGGAATCGGGAATCGTCCACCGCTACTTCGAAAAGGATAAAATGAATCTCTGCGAATCCCTACGAATTAGTTCTGAATGCTGAATCTGACTTTTGAATCAGCCGATATCTCGATCCAATTTCCTGTAAAAAACGAGCCAAACAAATAGTTCTTGCATTTGGCTACGAATCTTTGAAAAATCGTTGAATCTTAAATAAATCTTACACGAATCTCTGAATCCCGTAGTGGGTCTGTGAATTTTCGGACGATTCGGGGAATTCTGACAAATCTTTGAATATGTTACCAATTCCCTGAATCGTGATCAAATTATCGAGATTCACGAACCTTTGCCATAATTTTGTTGAGTGTCAAACCCCTAGATATTTCTTAAGGCACCGTACTCTCCACCGTCTTGGAAATAGTATCCGACTAAGAGCTCTAAAGAGTTTCGGTCGACTGTACATGAATCGCTTTGAAAGCAACTTAATGATCTATTATGTTTACTTAATGATCTAAATAAAATTATTAGATTTGTTCTCATTGCCTGTCCAATAATTCTTTTTTACATAAGACCTGAAGCAACTGACATTTATCGAAAGGGTCTTAGGGTCTGACGGAACAATTGTTTATCTCATTGTTTTTCAAAATAGTTTCTTGTATTCTTTTACAGATTTCATCCCATCACACTCCATATTTTACTTAAAGTGCCAAAACTTTGCAACGACACAACGTAAAGAAGATGATGGCCAATGTAATTGAAGCAACTATCTTAACAGGAAAGGGAGGGGATGAAATAGTTTTTATCCCTCAGATACCACTCATTCCGATGAATCTCCCTTTTAACTTTAAGAGATTGCAATTTTCAGTGAGACTTGCGTTCTCGATCACGATTAACAAGTTTCAGGGGCAGTCTATTAAGTACAGTGAAGTGTATCTGAGATCGCCTTGTTTCTTCCACGGACAAGTCCGTTGCCTGTCCTCAAGGTTGGGTTCCTCAAGAATTTATTATTCTTGCTCCTGGAAGTGAAACTAAAAATGTTGTTCATAATCAAGGTTTGAGTTAAATTAATATTATAGTGAATTTGTAAAAGATATACTGAACTGATACTTTTAAAAACCTGCAAGTAAAATTACTTCGATTTTACACTAGACAGAATTCTTTCCTTTGTGCATAAATATCTGGGAAATGCCGGTAATCAGCTAGCACCTCATAAAGTTTGAATGCTCCATTGTTCCTTATCTAATGTTGTTTCTATTAAATAACAAACAGTTTTAATGAATTCATTTGGTTGATATCTATCTAAATGGCTTAATTTTAATGGCTTTAACTCGTATAAAGTTTTAAATAACAGTTTTTGCTTCGGGTGAAATTTTTTATTAGTGGGTTTGGTTCTTATTAGTGAATACTTATAGATGTTGTAATTTTTCATATCCCTTGGCGTTCTTCAGTTTCGGATCTATAAATTTTCTTACTGGTTCTCCCAAGGGGATGCAGCGGGGATGCCCTCGGCTGTGGCTTCACAATCTATTTGACTTATGGTCCTCTGGACCGGATGGGAAGGGGTTAACTTCCCCAACCAAGAAAAGTCTCTAGAGCAGCCGCAGCTATCTGGATGATGCCCATGAAGGGATATCTGCCTCATCTGCATATCGTCGACTAGTGGAATGCCCACTATGAACATTAGAAAGTTGACGGCTTTCTGTTGCGTTGAATCAAATGTATGTCTCGAAGCTCTTAACTCGACAATCATCTGAACCAAGACAGAGGCGGGATTCATCAATGAAGAAGACTATACAGGTCCAATGAGCATCCCAATGGCATCTGGTTTGGCACCAGTAGAGTCTTATTCTGGAGTGCTTCTGCGAGCGTCAGTGAGCGTTACACATTGTCTTGTACGTCGAGCCTAAAGCCCAAATGCATGGATACGACGAAGAATAGTGCCGATGGGCACAGGTCTATGCAAAGAGGAGATGGCACGACAGGTGCACTTGTTGCATGTGCTATGCAATGATTTTCCCTTGCATTCGCTTTCCGTGGACGCCCTGCTCGTGGGAAGGATGTTCTGCAAGTTCTTCGCCTCATTTGACGAACGCATCTTGAAAATGGTCCGATGTCATGCGCTATTTAAGTGGCTATACGATGATGCTATCAACCCGCCATGGAACACTATTAATGAACCCTCAAATGGGGTCAGCTGAAGAAACACCCTGCGCTGACGCTGTCGAACACAAGAGGTCATGGATTAACTGCGACGGAAAATCGACATTTGCGGACCACATAGTGACACAGAAGCACCGGTATGGACCAAGAGATAATGTCAATAGTAAAGTTTGAAAGGGATCCCAGGAAGATATTGATCCACGAAGTCTTGGTAATCAGGATGACCTTAAAAATGGACAAAGATATTGAACAATCAGATCAGCTTTGATTAAAACCCTATCCTCGACGTCGTTAACGACGACATGAATCCCTCAACCAGGAGACACTTTTCTTCGACGACGCCTAGCCAGCCGTGAACATTTGCCCCATTAAACAATACCCCCATGGACTTTCGCCGCACTGGATATTCAGGGCCGTTGCCAGGACGTTATCTTGGGGGGGGGGGGTCGATTTTCAAAAATTTCCGGACCTTCTTTCAAAAACTCCACTGAGTAGGACCTTTTTCCATATTTGGGAGGCGGACCTTTTTCCAAAATGGGTTGGTCGTCGACCCCCCTCGACCTCCCCCCTGACTACGGGCCTGATATTATTATTATTTTCTCTTTACTTTTTTCTCTGATTGTTTTCTCTAGTAACTTATTCATTTTCTCTTTAAGTTATTTCCAAATTTACCATATGACGTTTTTATGGTATTAACCTATGCAACAATTCAAAATGTTTTATATATTATTATCTGTATGTTGCTTGTAAGCCCACCAATCAGAATTGAATCACCTTTTTCTGATTAGTGGACGTTTAATCGGCAGTGTAGTCCTGTTTCCTTATCATCATCGTAGCCGTCAGGAGTCATCGTAACCGTCACTTAAGGCCGCCCTCGGTGCGTTCTTCTCAGGATGGCAAATCCGGCACCACACCGTGAAACTGCACCTCTTTGGTTCCTTCACTACTCATCGGTTCCCCCCCCCCCCTCTTCTCTGGGGGGGGGGGGGGTTGTATTGCTCTAAATGGCAACATCCAAAGTTTCTGGACTAAAATCAGCTTGCAGACTAAAAGTTTCTGCAAGCAGGGGGGGGGGTTCTAGAAATTTTGGCGTCGACTACAAAGGTCATTTTGCGCCTTTTACACAAGTTATAACAGTACGCAGCTCAGGACAAACACAACCATCCATGCCCACGGCGGGATTCGAACCCGCGGCCAGGCGGACTCGAGAACTAGAAAGCCTACGCCCTAGCCCTCTCGGCCACCTGGCCGGCCGTTTTGCAAGCAGGGGATGGTAAAACTGTTACCTGCGAAAAAGCCTATCGTGACGCATGTTTGGATTCTAGGTTTGCTGCTTTTGACCTAGTTATAAATGATTTGATTGAGTCCCTCCGAGGCGACCTCTTAATAAGATACAATGTCCTAGAAGCTAAGTTTGAATCCCTTAGCAATGAGGTAATCGAGATTAAAAACAAGCTTACTAATATTGAAGCGAATTTTGAAAAAACTAATACGGAAATTCTCAATGCTACCTTTAAACAAGGTCTTGATTATATTGCTGGCAAGAGCCCAGAATTTATTTCCATAAATGAATGCTGCAGAGGGCAAAAGTAGGAATCTGCTGGTATATGCGCAGCAGGTGTAGCCTCTGATAAACTCGATAAATTAGACCCATCAAAAAATTCTGGGTGTAAAAGAAGCCTTACAGATGATATCAATGACAACGATGAGGGCGAATGGAGAACACATCAAAGTAAAAAATCTAAAAAAAGGTATGAGGATTGACAATTTTCAGTCTACTATCGATATCAATAATAGTGCCACGGCCGTTATAAGGGAGAGAAAGCTTAATCCCTGGAATCGCACTAATCCTGTCAGTTCTGCACGTGTAAGCGGAGCCATATACATCCCGCCAATAATAATCCGTAGTCACGGGAAACCCATCAAGGAGGTGCTGGAGGAAATCAAGACTCATGTGGAGCTTGACAAAATCACCGCCCACACAGGTAGAACAGACACAATTAAGATTAAGTGCCATGATGAAGAGACCCACAAAATCTGGTGTTGGGTATTAAAAGCAGACATGAACTTAAAATACAGCACCACCAGCTCAAATCGGAAAAAATGCTTAAATACGACGTTAGGAATGTTGACGTAACTTATGATCTTGAGGACTTTTGTGCTGACCTCAAAAAAGCTAATTACTTTCCGGAAAAAGCCATCAGGCTGAAAAAAGCAAAGGGTTCAGTGGAAATGCTAATGGTCCTGGTACTATTACCAAATTCTGAACATAACAAGACGTTCTTAAGCCTAATTCGCATTGGATCTGTAGCTGTTACAGTTGAAATATTCCGAGGAAGTAAAAACCCCTGCAGTTCTTTAACTGCCTACGTTTCGGGCACGTATCTCAGGGTTGCACAGAATCGCCCCGCTTCAATAAGTGCGCGGGTGACCACCAGTCTAGAGATTGCACTAATATTAAGGGCAAAGATCTCCCCAAGTGCATCAGATATGAGGGCCAGCACACATCTAGTATACAAAATGTCCAAAGTACCCCCAGGCCAGGAAATTCAAAAGCACAAAGGCAGTGGATGGCAAAACATTTGCTTCAGTCGCCTCCAGTTCTGTTAGTAAGGGAATCATAGATCCTAATGAATTGACCAGAGTTTACAGATATGTGGGGAATCTGATGAACCTTCTCAAGGAAAAAGGTAAGGATTTGCCTCAGCTTGTCTCAGCTAAAATAGATATTAACCATGGATAGACGCCCCTATAAAGTAATTAAGCAAGGAAAGCTTCGTTGCACTATTTGGAACGCGAGGGGGCTCTCGCAATCGCATTGAGTTTTATAACTTTCTTACATGTTGGAATATTGACATTACCTTTGTGTGTGAGACTCATCTCAAGCAGAGTCGGACCTTTGACCTGCCTGGTTATTCTGTCTACCGCAAAGATAGACCCATTATAAATGCAGCCAGCCCTGCGTCTGGTGGGGCAACACTCATAGTAAACAAGGCATCGACCATCGTAAGACTACCACAACCAACTTCGTGGGAATGGAAGCCGTGTCAGTCATTATAAATGACGTGGACGTAGGGGAAGTTAAATTTATCTCCTTGTACAACTTGCCCAGGCACAAGCTCGATCCCTGCGAGCTCGATGATTTACTAAACGGTCCCATTCCAGTCATTATGGCGGATGACTTGAATGCCAAACACCCACATTGGAATTCTAAACGTATGAATCATAACGGTTCCATTCTCCATGGCTACTTGGTAAACCAAACTGATAGCTTAGTCATCGGTCCTCTTGACGACACCTACTACTGCGATCACCCGCCCGTTAGTGATGTACTTGACATTGCTGTCCTCAAGGGGTTTTTCAAACCATATAATATTTTTACTGTGAACGACTTATCCTCCGATCATCGCCCAGTCGCTCTCAACTTTGAAGGCTTAAACCTTGACCTAAGGGTTAGTCTAAGACGAAAGCAGGATTGGAAGCTTTTTAGAGATTTGCTTAAAGAGTATAACATCCCATTACTGATCCTGCCAACAGTGTTGACATTGATAGTAATATTAGTGAAATCACTCAATCGATTAAATCAGCCAGTTATGCTAGTGCTACTGACATTGACCGAAAGAGACCCGAACATCTCGATCTCCCCCCATCCATCAGGCAACTCATACGTGATAAGAACTCGTTCAGAAGTTGTGGCAACGTACTAGGTGTCTGCAGTTCAAGACTAAGTACAACAGGTTAACACGCAAGGTCAGCGAACAGATCAAGGAACTACGAATCCAAAGATGGTGCAGAAAAATCAAGAGTCTGTCAGTCCAGGACAACTCCCTCTGGTTGCACAGTCAGGGCCACCAAGAATAAGAAGAACACCGATTTACCTCCTCTGCTTACGGATGATGGGAACTTTGTTAGCAGTCCCCAGGAAAAGGCCCAACTCATCGCAAACTCACTTAAGAGTCAATTCACCATCCCCCTTGAAGATAAGACTGGCTGGTATCGAGAACACACGTCAAGTTAAAGAAAGCTGCATTAAGTTTAATCTCATCCATCGTGTAAAAAAGTCTCCCCATGTCATTGACAACGCCGAGGTATCGAACATCATTAAGCAAGTTAAGAGTAACAAGGCTTCTGGACTAGACGCCATCACTAACGGTGCTCTTAAGAATTTGCCTCCAAAGGTAATCTGCGCTATCACAAAGATTTTAAACGACTGCTGGAACCACGGCTACTTCCCAGATTCCTGGAAAAACTCAGTAATCCTCTCTATACCAAAGCCTGGCCTCAATCCCGCTCTTCCTGTCAGCTACAGGCCCATTAGCTTATTGCCTACACTTTCTAAGGTCTTCGAACGCACAATTCTGAAGAGGTTCAATGATTTTTGTGAATCAAATAATCTAATTCACAAGGAGCAATTTGGCTTTCGTTCGAATCACTCCTGCCAGCTCCAGGTAAGGAGGCTGGTTGAAGACTTGAACAGTTCTCTCAATTACTCGATATACGGTGGAATTGTTTTTCTCGATGTCCATAAAGCCTTCGACCAGGTTTGGCACGACGGCCTCATCTTTAAAATGATAAATTGTGGTTTCCCTGATGAACTGATTGCCTTGGTTCGCTCCTTTTTGTCGCATAGATCCTATCGTGTCAGGGTTGGAAACACCTTGTCTAATCCCTGTGATGTCAACGCGGGTGTTCCCCAGGGTTCAGTCCTGGGACCGGCGCTGTTCAATTTCTTCATTCACAACCTACCGGAATTCGCAAAATGAACTGTACCTATTCGCTGATGATGCGGCCATCACAACAAGCGCAAGGAATCCCGCACACGTCATTAGTCGTTTACAAAAGGCTTTGCTACAGTGCGAAAAATGGTTCGACAAACGGAGGTTAAAGCTCAACGTTGACAAATGTAAAGCTATGTACATTACACTAAACGCAAGAATCCTCCAGGGACCCTGGCCTTATATGGCAAAAAACTGGACTGGGTGAAGGACTACAAGTACCTTGGTGTGAAGATTGACTCTAAGCTAAACTGAAATAACCTTGTCCAGTATGCCCTCAACAAGGCTAAAAAGGCAAAGTTCAGCCTGATTGCGCTCTGCTTGGGGAGAAACAGTGCCCTTGGATTGGACAATAAACTCTTGCTGTACAAGGTGGTAATCCGCACCATCTTGCTCCATGGAATGCCTGCCTGGGCGTCTATCTGCAAATCAAGGTGGAGGGAAATACAGACCTTCCAAAATGTAACCCTCAGGACCATTGTTCAGCTCGATAGGAGAGTTGCCAACAACTCTTCCATTTATGAAGACCTCAATATGGACCACATGGGTAGCTACGTCCAAATGCTCCTTAAGAAATTGCTTCTTAAAATTGAGACCCACGACAATCCCTTTGTAGCCAGTATACTGGACCACCCTCTAGCCCTTAGAGGTCCCATAAGGATACGAAGACCCCTTCATGTACTGGAAGTTGATTTCGATGATATCAATAAGGTTGTCTTCCCCGACTTCTGGATATCTTAGCCGCAGATGCTCAGGGTTATCTCTACGTCAATCAACAATCTTATTCCTCGTCCTACCAGTTAAGATTCTATTCTCAGGATGACTCTCGAGGGACATCAGGCTTCTCCTCTAACTCAAGATAATTCCCTTGGTTACGTTACGGGCAAGTGTGCTACTGAAGCTCTGCTCCCGGACCGCTCTTGTCTTTTCACTACACTGTTCGATTGCCGATTGTCTGTTTTCTGATAGTCGTTTCATAGTCCTGATGATGAGATTAGACCTCGAAACACGTTGACTCTGCAATAAACGCTACCATATTGCTATTCCTGGAACATTTTTTACTTTATATTCTACAGCAATGTCGACCAACATGCAACCTTTAGTTGTAGAAATGTTTGCATTTTTAATCATATGTCAACCCCAGGAAAGAGTACGTTACTTTTTTGACGGCAAGGGTGTATTATCAATTCGACATTATCAATAGTTTTAGTGCCTATTTCTATGCTTAATCTTTAAAACTACGAGCTACATTATCTAATAAAATCTTGCAAACATTCTGAGAAAGAAGTTTAGCTGCGAAAAAAGCGATCGTCACGTGCGCATGTCCATGTCACCAATGCTCAAAAAGATAAACAGAAAATAACAGCGTAGTCATTCTTCATTTGTCGTTACGAATCGAATGTTATACTTGCCACTATCTTGGTATTCTTAATGGTCACTGTTAAAGCACGTGCAATTGGCTTGAAGTGGTCCACGAAAAACCCTGAGAAGTTGATACAATCTGGTTAAAACCTTGATGATCAAATTGTCGAACAGAGAATTTGAAAAAATTAATCCGTTTTCAAGTTCTCGTGCAAACGGCAGATGGACTAATAAACATACAGACCAAGTGTGCATTCTTATAAGTAAATTTTAGCTAAGGTCCCTAACAAGGGCACTTTTCCAAATGATAAAGTGATACACCATGATTTGAATTTAAAATGGTGTGTATATAAACCTGGTAGGGGTATATGAAAAACCGTTTTCAGTTGCAGCAACCAGAGCCCCTAAGGGATGAAATTTACCATTAAATATCACAGTGATTTTCGTTTTTTAAAGATTACTCCGTAACTATCGGAGAAAAAATTATTTTCAATACAGCCATATAACATTTCAAAGGAGCTATCCAAATTTGTATAACAGTCACTTTTTCATTAACTCGTGAAAGACCGCAGAAGTAAATATTACATACTGTACATTCTACCTAAGTGGCGCGGGGTGTTGCTTTAAAAGTCACTTTAAATATTAGTATACAACGACGGTTATAAAACGTTTTAAAAACAGGGAAATTATATTTCTTTTTCAAGGAGGACTATACTTGTAAACAAACGAAATGGTTGCTATTTTTGTGAAATATTTCTGATTTAATTATTCTTGAGCATGTGTTTTCTCATCTCGCTCTTTGTTGTCTAAAAGCCCAATTGTTGAAACAAACTTTGAAAGTTGTTTTTGTGCAACAATTTTTTAATTTCAAAATTGGTAAAATAATCAAATTGGCAAAACAAATTATGACGAAAACAAAACTACATAGAGATTCAGGGAAAATGAATTTTATTAATACTTTTTGTGTGAAAAATCCCCTCGAAATTGGAATGAAAATCTCCCTAGCGCCCCCTACACGGCCAAAAGTATCTAAAAAAAAAAATGGTTTCATGATATCTCTTACAGGGGCTCAGTCTATAAAGCGACAGACAGACAGACAGAACTTGGATTTTAGTAATAGTGGATGAAATCTTGCAACTATTCCAGGAAGGAGCTTTATCTGCGACAAAGCGATCGTCACATGCGCGGTCCCATGTCAACAATGCGTAAAAGGTAAACAGAAAGTAACAGTGTAGTCATTCTTGACGAATCGATTGTTATGAAGACATGCTATTATCTCGGTATTCTTTACGGTAACTGTTTTAGCACGTGCAATCGAATTGAAAAAGCCTGAAAAATTGATACAGCAGAACTAAGATCTTGACGATTATTTTGTCGAAAACAGAATTTGAAAAAGTTAATTCGTTTTCAAGTTACTGTACAAAGGCAGACGGCCAACCGGCCGGATGGATAAACGTGGCTAAACAGACCAAGCGGGCATTCTTATACGTGGCTTTAAGCTAAAGCTTCTCATAAAACCTTGCAAACGTTCCAAGAAGGAGCTTTAGCAATGATGAAAAAATGCAATTATTTTTAATGTAACATGACCAATCTTGCGTCGACAATCTTTCTAACCACTTTCGCATTGGAAGGATCGATTTTAAAATTTTAGGAATACTCCTGTTCTGCAAAATCAGTTTATCAGAAGCAAACCTTTCTCCTCATCAGAAGGGAAAAAACACAAAAATATGTTTCGGAAGATAACTTAAGTGAATCACTGCTATCATGCTAAAATATAATTTTCATCCTAACTCCTATCATGCTAAAATCAATACGTTTATATCACCTATAAATGTTTGTATTGATTAAATAAATGGCTTTCTCAAAGTATCATTGGAAAACGTAGACCAAATTATCGAACAGAGAATATATAAAAGCATTTTAAAGTTAAAATTCTATGATGGCTAAATATCGATTAGCATGATTTCACATGATAGGAAACAGGAAACTTTATAAATAAAATCTATTCTTTTAAAAACAATGAAAGAGTAAAATAAAATCTTATAAACATTCCAAGAAGGAACTTTAGCTGTGAAGCAGAAATGCATTTAGTAATTTATTATGAGTAATTGAGCAAATGTGGGTCGACAAAGCGATTGTTACGTGCGCGTCCTCACGCAAAGAATTTTCTGATACACGCATGCACAGGTACCCATGCACATCAAATTTTTATTTATACTCTATATGAAGTTATACAGGCAAAGATGCAGACTCATCTCTTTTTACTGCTGCATAACAGTCGATATCTTTCAGCAGACTTTTTGTAATGGGCAGCAGACAAGTGTTCTTGGTACAAGAGGTTTTTCCTAAAACTCCCAACCGCATGTATTTTATGTCCTCCTACGAAATACCTGCATACACGCCTGATCTGTGAATGTTATTTTCTAGCTTGTCCTTGCCAATTTCGCTGGTCAATAGCCAAAATGATCACGGATCCAAATTAGGCGTTTCTTGTAATATTTCAATGCTGGTTGCAAAAAGGAAAACGAAATTTTTTTATCACGCACAAATTTTTATAAATACCCATATTAAATATTTCCAGTTTCTACGCCTATTTCGCAAGATATGAATATTGCGTAAAACACTATTCCCTGTTAAGTAATTTCGAAATCGACAAACAGTTAAACGTTCAGCTTTCAGCATATTAGGCCTATTTTGCCGAGGACTTTTGTATGTGGCATCTGGAAGGTTCCGAAGGAGGGTCAGCCGTTAGGGGTCCATTTTCCCTGAAACCGCCTCTCCATAGTAGAAATATCATGGTGGAACCTTTCTCCATATTCATCAGTAACGTCACCAACTCGTCGACCTCTGGTATACAGGCCCTGGATGGACGTATTGGATTACAATAATAAATAAATAAATAAATAAATAAATAAATAAATATTGCATCCCAATTTATAAAATTCTTGCAGAAATTCATCTATAAGTCTCTTGTCCTTTCCCAAGAACACATGAGCTTTTAACCTTCAGAGTATTCCAGGCTGTTAGTTCCACTGGGTTCAAATAGAGTTTCAAACCCGTTATCAGCCATTAGCCAACCAATTCCTATTATTGTTAATTAATTAACGAATTTCATATCATTTGAACACATTTTCTTTAAAAATACATTCGTAAAATGTGTTAATATATGCAATAATAAAAGAGAATAAGCGAATGGGTCAATACAGCATTGCTGCTATTATTTTCTATGGGCAAACTTATAAAAATTTCAATTCGCGTTATCTCAAAAACTGTGATGCTAGAGAAATTTCAAAACTATACTCGAAATGAGCAGAAAAAATACTACCAAAGTCAATCACGTTCATTCCGTGAAAAGGAAAAAACTTTAAATTTTGTTGGAGTGTTATTTGTAAAAATAACCGAGAAACTGTGGATAAACCAGAGACATTTGTAAAAGGAGACTGGGCATTTGAAGATTGGCCCATTGAAATTCTGTAATTCCGATTATGTGGCACCATCTGATTGTCCGAGCAAGTTCTACGGGGAACGTTCAGTACTGACGTCAGACGAGAAACTGCGGTAAATTGATAAATGACGTCATAACGTTTTCATTATTGCTCCCCACCCCCCTTCATCCGTTCTTATTGCTACCATCCCATGCTTTTTTGCTTGATATTGGTTTTAACTATTGTATTTTATCATATTTATTAATCCAAATTGTTTAAATTCTGTTTTTTTGGTATAAAATTTCGCTGTAAGGTTTAAATTCTCTTTTTATGACTTAGATTCATTTTTCAAGATCCCATTTTATTCCATCAAAAATGTAAAAAAAATAAACATCAACATAATATGCAATATTTACAGGGCAGTTCCAATGGAATTTTTAATTATTTGCCAGATTTATGTAATTAATTTTATATACAAGGTTATTGATAATTATTTTCGCAGTTTATGAATACAACGTTTAAAATAATAAATGTTTACAAAATATAATTAAACAAAAGTATATATCAAACTTTTGTAAGGGTCTACAAAATATAATGTATAATGAACACAATTGTTAACCCATCCTTTTCCAGTAAATCCTCTCTTTCTGATGCCAGTATTACTAAACCATGTTCCACATCTGAAGAATACATGAAACATTATCAGAAAAAAACATAAATAGATAACAAGATCTGCATTATTAAATTAGTTTTAAAAATAATACTGGCTAAAAAAATAAAGAGTGAATGAAATGATCCGTCTGCAAAAATACCTGCTATTAAAATGGCTTAATGGTTATTTAAGGATAAAATATTCTTTAAAATACTAGACAGGCTACTGAAGTTATAATATTAAATTTTATGATTTAAGAACTAGAGTATAATAAAAAAAAATACTGGGTTTTTTTGTATAAAATTCTTTAAAAATTGATGATGCAATCATTTAAAAATGATTTTATACCAAGAAAAGATGGTAATGTTTTTCAGAGAAAATTCTGAATTTAATTCTGACTTCAAAGAGGACTTGGTTGCTAACCTCCGAAGTAAACATAAATTTAAAAAAATTAACAAGAACTCCACTAGCTTGACCAATACTAAGGAAAAGAAGAGATTCATAACTTTGTGCTGTAACTACCACTTGGTTAAAGGTTTGCAGGGTATTCTCAAAGATTATGACTTGAATTTGGCATACAGGAACCCCACTTCCCTCAGGAATTTGTTGGGAAGTGCGAAGGACAAAACTCCATCCAATCGATACGACATCACCTGCGACAATTGTGAACTTCATCTACAGAGGTGCTTCACGAAGAAGAATTAAGACAATAATAAAAGAACACATGTTAGAATCGGCCGTCCCTACAGGTCATCTGTGGCTAAACATTTGCTTGAGACTGGTCATAATACTACGAATAATACTTTAAGACTATTACGACAGATCAATAACAGAACCTACAGGATGCTTACGAAATATTGGAAATTCGGAAAAAAGAGAAAAAATATTTGATAATGGAAGATAACGGCCCCCTAGATGATTCCAAATTATTCAATTTACATTAAAAATAGCCAAATTTGATTTGTAAATGACATTATCAATTCCAAATTGTCACAAAGTTTGTCGACAGAGCGTTGCCTCAAGGCTCCCAATCGCTCGGGACGATCGGGGAGCAAGCTTGGTTTTAGCGACTCGCCATCTCTTGACGATAACGAGAGATTAAGCTCTATGGTGGAAGAAGTTCCTAAGAGGGAGCGTCGGAGATCGAGAAAGCGGAAGCGGCGCAGAAAGCGGCGCAGGCGTTCAAATTCCGAGCGGGAAACTTATGATCTAGGAAAGAAAAGGCGCGTTTTAAAACTCGAGGCAAGTGAGGCGGTATGAGGCCGTGTGAGGCAGTGACGTCAATTTCGCGTCGACTTCCGGTAGGCGAAACCGATCTCACTGAGGCGAAAAAAATCCTGCCTCGCTCGACTCAGTTGCCTCCGAGACTGCGCAAAGGATGTTTCATCATGGCGTCTTCGCGAAAAAACAACATTTCGCGATGAGCTCAACGTAGCAAATTGCGTCTGTGTTTCGCCCGAAACAGCGAATAAGCTGGAAACAACATCAATTACACTGACAACAGCCAACACTAATTACAGCCTCAATATTACACTTTGCACCATACACACATTTTCCGAGTCAAGTAATAGTAATAATAACTCTGATACTCCACTCAAAACAAAAGCCATGTTGAACGCCATATCACAGATTAACGATTACACTGTAAGCGTTAATCTGTGGCCATATCCTTCCCACTGGGAGCCATGATGGGGAGGGGATGACAGTTTTGAAAGTGAGGCAGTGACGAGGCAAGAGAGTTTTAAAAGTGAGGCAATTTGATGACGTCGGGCCAGTGAGGCAGAACCGAGTTTTAAAACACGCCTCACTTGCCTCGAGTTTTAAAACACGCCTAAACGTGGGAACCGTGAGGAACGTACACGGAGAATTCCGTTCCGCAAACGGCCTGCTGAGCTCGACCGAAGGACAGAGGTGAATCCTCACAGAAGAGGTCAGAGACGGCCGACAAGCTCCGCTAGTTTGCGAGGGAACAAGACCGAACGACCGGCCAGCAAAGGAGAAACTGTTCCGCAAGCATCGTGCGGCCTGTGCGTGTGTCATTGACTGTATTTTCTTTCCATTTCATGAACTCCTCAGCTCCTGCGATAAACGAGCAGCTCGACGAGACGAATTTCGACGTAGACAACGTGCCCGTCGCTACGAGTGCGTCGTCGTTGGAGAGAGAGACGGCTGTTACGAGGCCAGCTCCCACAACGTCCGTTATGAGTATCGTTCCGGCCCCGAGGGACTTTGCTACCTGGAGTCCGCATTTCTGCTTCAGAGTGGACTTTTGGACCCAGCCTTGATACCGCCCGGATTCAGCACTTGGATCACCCCGTGGACGCATGAGGCCTTCTGGCTTCTTGGATTGGGTGCGTTCGTTCCTTATACAAGGTGGGTCAAAAGTTGGTCAAGCTTATGACCACCACTGATTTTAATCGTTTCCTCTCTCTCATAAACGTCATTATCTTTCCCGCTCGGGCGCGTAGCTTAACCTTTGACACTGTCTCGCACTGCCATAGCATAAATTGTGTGCCGCCGAGCGTTATTGATTCTCGTCAGAGAAAAAAAAAAGATTAAGCGCCGCTGTCCCTGCGAAGCTTAGTTCGTAAGGCCGCTTTGTAGATTAGTTTAGCGCGTCTTTCATTGCTAATCTAGTTCCTCTTTTCTTTTATCCTTAGTTATCAACGGCTTGCAGCCGAAATCCAAACGCCTTTGCGTCGCCGTTTGAGTACGGTGCAGCGGATATAGCAGCCAGTCCCATGTTCGAAAATTGTTGGTCGTACGTCTAGCGCCCGGTTTTCTTCTCACACCAATTGGCTCCTTGTTATACCGCTGTTTGGTAAAAATTTTAAATACTTACCCGTGAACTTCAATAAATTCCTTAAATTTGGCCAGACTGCGTCTGGTGACATCCCATTCTGGGATTTCTTTTCTCTAATCCCTTCAGCAGTAAGCAGATTAAATGTATTGCTCAGTTACCGCGGCTAAAGTTGCATCGCCCTAGGGGGAGGGGGCGAGCGGGATTAGTTTATTTAATTCATTTATAGCAGTGTAGCTAATTCAGTTTTCTAATTGTAAGCTTGAGGTGTGCTCCTCGGGTCGGGCAAAAGCTTTGTAGCAACTTCGCTAGTGATTCCGCTAGCACTTTGCCTGTGGTTTGATTGGAATAATTAATTCATTTTTGAGTTTGTAAAACTGAGGTTCGTTCTTCAGTTTGGGCAAGGCACTGTCCTCATGCGTTTCTTGCGCTTAAGCAAGATCGTGGCCCTTTCAACATATTATCATTGTATCTAATACGTTTTTGTTTGTTGAATAAAAATTTATCTAGCCAAAAGTTATATTCTGTTGTCTCTCTAAGTAATTTAAGTTCTTCCACTGCGCATTACTCTTCTATACGTGACACACATTTCTGTTTTTTGTTTTATTTTTTGTTCTTATTTCTTTAGATATCTTGTTGTATTCTGATTGGTCAACTTGTCTTTTTAACCTCATTGGTCACCTTGTGTATATTTTACGATTGTAAATTTGGTTTGATTTTGACGTGTCTTATTAGCCAGTTATTGGTTTTTACTTGATTTGTTCATCTATTTTTACTGGTCTGTTTCTACTGTATATATTACGTTTTTTTCACTACGTACTCTGTATTCCGCTGACTGATGGCTAAAAGGTAGCCAATGCGCATACGGGACAATAAATAGTCGTGGACAAGTTCTTCTTGTCATAGTGTTATTTGTATTACCTATAAAATTTTCAAAATCTATTTACTAGCTTTGTCCCTTAGGAATTAGACAATTTTCCCCTGAATTTTCAGTTTTGTTTTTATCTTCTCCAAGTCAATTTTCAAATATTTAATATTGTTCCGTATCATCTTTGCTTGGTCAGGATTTGATTTTTCTTATATTGTTCCAAATCTCCGAGTTAATGCTATGAAAATTGCTTAACACGTTCGGCAGCCACTTTTTTAGCAGCCCTTCCAAATGTTATCGTAAAAGTATCACAGTTGTTTCCCCTTCACATATCCTCTGCTACGCGAGTGACGCAGTGGCTACTATCCCGGTGCTGGGATTTAGCTTCAATCCCGGTAGAGCACAGTGATAGGTTCATCTAATCACGTGGTACGGGAAATGGCGGTTGCGATTAGATTGCGATTCCGTGTGTTTTGAAGTGGGGCAAAAATTCTATAGTTTGCAAGAATTAGAAAATCTATTAAAGCTGTTCAAAAAAAAATCTAAATTCGTAGTTTTGGAAACGAGACTGTAGAAAATTAGAACACGCTTACAAAAAATACTACAAGCGTGCGATGAGTGCGAAGCCTCTACTCAAATACTATGAAGTGAAGTGCGCATGTGTTTTTTGGTGGACAAAACTACAGGCCTCCGAAAACTCCTAAAATTCGAAGTATTATTATTATCAATTACAATATTATTATTGGTTGGTTCGGTCGGGTGATATTATTTTCGCACATTGCAGGACTTTCATACAAGAAAGTCATACAAGGTGTGAGGCATTCATGTCCTTCATACTATCGTTTTGTTGATATGTTGTTTTGTCATTGTCATTTGGAAAAATACTGTAATTTTAGATTAAAAGATAAGCATTAAACAGCTAACATAGATAAAATAAAAGTAAAAAATAGTTTAACGAATTTAAAAGTTTATTTAATTACGGTTCCAGGCCTCTCGGCCCTTACCACGTGATTACATGAGCCAATCACCGCGCTCCACCGGGATTGAAGCTAAATCCCAGCACCATCCCAGTGGATGGTAGCCACTGCTCAAGCGTGAATATCGGGTGGCAGATTTTTCTCCATTGCCTTTGTTATCTCTACAACAGTAAATTGTTCTTCATCATTTGCCTCACGAATGCTGCAGTTTACTTGCGATTTCCTATTAAGTAACTAATGAGTAAAATTAAATGTACAGGGTTTTCAAAAACGTGGAGCAGGTTTCAAGTAAATTCTCTCAAAATAAAACCGTAAAAGACAGAAACACATTCTGCAGACAACTGGATAGAGGAAGGCTCAAAGTTTTAAAACCTTGACTAGAAGTTTCCTTTAATATCGCACAAGAGCGCTGTTTCTTAACCTTTGGCTTTTACACGTGTTTATAATTGCTAAATACGAGTATTTGGCGTTGAAAAGGGGTGTTAAATAAATCTGTCAATTTTAGTAGCATAATGCGTTCCTAAAACTGGCCATGTTAACACTGGCCTACATTTATAGCCACCATCAATCTCGCTTGTATTACTTTCGCATTATTTTAGTACTTGCGTATTCTAATCAATGTAATCAAATCTGTGTAATCTACGTCTCAGAATATTAAAAAAAGTAATTGAAACGCAAGTACCGTACTAATATTAACTCTTATCTGGCATCTCAAAAACTCAATTTTAATTTTAATTTCTTCTTTGTCTCTTCTTTTCTTATCTTCACTACCTTGTTTCTTCCCTTTTCTTAGTTGTTTGATATGTTTCCCAAAATACTATTAACTTAGGTTTTATCAGATTTTCTTTCTTCTACTGGTGATCGAAGACAAAAGATAGCGTGATTGGAGGCACCTTATCGGGCGCTGGCCTATCGTGTAACAGCGACAACGAGCTCTTTGTTGACGCGTTGAGAATGGGTCAACCCAAGTTAGCAGTGAAATTTCATCATCGACGCGACATGTGATCGCAACAGCATCCGGAAGTATCCTGTTCAAAAATGGATGTCAGTTGCCAATAGCAACACACGGAACAAACATAGGCTGATAAAATTTCAAATCCAATCGATAGATTAATGTTTTATTTCTGCCTTGGTCCTTCGCCATATTACATCCCTTGCCAGGAACAAAGGAGCTTCTAAGGCATCAAATATGGAACGAAATCGGTGGAAGCGCCTTTAATATTCAATGTCCGTAATGGTTACAGACAGAACGGCGAAACTGACCACAATTGAATTTAATATTAAAAAATAAACTATTTATTATAAATGAGTTTTATTACAAGAATTTTTTTCTTCGTTTAAATTCTTTTAGTTTTCTAATCCCACCTGTTTGAAAACGGAGTTGAGATATACATTTTCAATGCTTTTCAAGATATTGTTAATTTTCTGAACATTTACTGTTCAACAACGCTGTCCTTTCATATTTTTACTGTATGAGCTAAGTATATTTCAAGTAGGTATAAAATTTTTAATGCCATTTTTATAAATACACTATTACTATATTAATTATCAAAATTATTTAAAAAGTGGATGATACTTGTAGATTGTTTGCAACTTTAAATAATAAAATGCAATTTTAGATATGTCAGCTTTCAGTTTTAATAATAATAATAATAATAATAATAATAATAATAATAATAATAATAATTTTGCACGTGGTTATTTAAACCACAAAAAATAATAATGTATTTTATTAAATTCAAAGAAAGCATTCATGGACTTATAGGTTAAAAAAAAAAGTGAATATGAATTTTGTTCAAAAGAGGGTTTGCATTTACGTTTTGAAAACTCCACACAATTTTTGAATATCAGATCTACATTAAAATAATTAAAAAAAAAAGAAAGAACTATCACAACGCGCCTCTATTAGGAAAGCACCGCAACTGAAAAATCCTGCTTTCTAAATCAGTTTTTGTTGATCATTTATTTAGAATTTCTATTAAATAACTTTAACGATTCCTAAAACTCGTTCTCGCGCGGAAAGAAGAGAATTTGCACTGAAAGGCTGGAAGCCCACTTATCAGGGCGAAATTAAAACCACCAGCCATTCAGCGGTAGTGACAAAAGAACCTGAAACACTTTTCAACCAATTCTAGGCTTCAACAATAGGGAGCGGAAACGTGGTTCTCACGTGCAATCTTTCTTCAGCTCCATTGTGTGACCATCCAACAGTCAAGGAACCTTATACTCTTAGAAATTACCTCATCTATTCAGGGGAAGTCTTTGCATTTCGAGAAACGGTATTTTAATCAGATCGTGTGAGCTGCCTCACGTTTGATTCAAAGACAAACAGTCAGACTGACATACACACCCGTACATCCACCCGCACAAACACACAGAAAAAGAGAGCATTTAAAAAAATCGCGCTTGAATATTTGAGCTATGCATTTAATGTGATAAAATTTTGTACAAGACTACGATTTTAATAAAGTTTTATTTAAATATAAACGAAGAAGCTACATAATTCAAAATCTTTGTGTCGCTATTAGATATATGAAATTGGAGGCTTTGCAATATATTTTACTTTTGCCATCTATTAGATACTGTTATTCAATGTCAACATTTACCTTGACAAAGCCTGGAAGAGATGGCGAAACCGCTTGGTGAATTTATTTATCAATAAAAATGTATTGCAAATACTCCATATTTCATTTTGTCAGGAAAACAATAATCGAGAGAAAGATTTGGAAAATTAAATTACTTATAATTGATTTCCAGCCTGGTAGTCGTAAAATGAAAACAGAAAGCAGAAAAGCGCTATCCAGAAAAGCGCTAGCCTGTAGTATTTCAGCGAAGGTTTTCTCCCGAAGGGAAATAGGGGGTCAGTAATAAATTGAACAAAAAAAAAATGGTTGGGATCACCCTGTAAAAAATAATGCTTGAAATATGTTGTAGCATATGATTGAGACTTCTTTTACTTATCTGCGTTCATTTGTATGAGAATAGCATGTATATTTATGGAGCTATAAAGGTTTCTTTAAAAAAGTCGAAATTTTTTGTAAGGTTTTTATATATAACATGCAAGGTCTTCAAACCCAATGCAATGCCATTTTCAGGAAACTGGACAAACTGCAGTAGAGACAACTCCCTGCAATCAGAATATAAAAATATTAAACATTTGAAGAAATATGAGCATTTTTACTTATATAATGTTTAACTGCCCATGCGCAAGCGTTACCAAAATGTTTTTTTGCATAATGTTTTTTTTGTATAGAGCTACATTCATAAAAATCCCAAGCAAATATTATGAAAAATTCAGAAAGATATCGTCGATAGAATGAGTTGTATTTCAGTTGCTCTCAAAAACGATAAAAGGTTTTCTCCAAAATATAATTTTGGAGAAAGCCCCTTATCGTTTTGTTTATTTTTGAAAGAGAGCAACTGAAATTCAACTTATTCTATCGACAATATCTTTCTAAATCTGTCTAAATTTTCACGATATTTATTTGGGCTTTTTATAAGAATAGCACTATACATTTGGCTAAGAAATTTTCCAAAAGACATTTTGGTAACCCTGGCGCATGCGCAGTTAAACATTATTTAGTAAAAATGCTCATATTTCGTCAAATATTTAATATTTTTATATTCTGATTGCAGGGTGTTGTATCTACTGCAGTTTGTCTAGTTTCCTGAAAATGGCATTGCATTGGGTTTGAAGTCCCTGCATGTTATAAATAAAAAACTTACGAAAAAATTTCGATTTTTTTTTTTTTTTTTTTTTTTACAGAAACATAATATCTCTATGAATATACGTGCTATTCTCATACAAATGAACAGAGATAAGTAAAAGAAGCCTCATAAGCATATGCTACATCTAAAACGCATTTCAAACGTTATTTTTTACAGGGTGATCCGAAACATTATTTTTTCAATTTGTTGCTGATTCCCTATTTGCCTTCGGGACAAAACCTTCGCTGAAATACATGAGGTATAACATGCTCTTTACACACATGAAGTTTCATGATAATTCGTCAGGTATTTTTTTTAGATTTTCGACAAATCAAAGGTGTTCATATTATTTTGTCCAACCCCTGTATAACCAGACGAATGATCAAATCCTCATCATTTGATGGCTACATCGGAAACAGAGAAGTCTTTACCAAAAATACAAGGTTAAAAAAATCTACTAGAAAAGGACTAAGAAAGTTAAAGTTAAAGAATTATGATCTTTGATAAGAAGAACATCAATTCATGTAGAATAGCGTATATGATTGAGACAACTAGAAAGTGAAAATTGGCAATATTTTCCTACATGAGATAGGGAGTAAGATTCCATAAGGCAACAGAAACTGTAAGGAAAGTGGGAATTTTGAAAATAAGTAATAACGAGGGTAAATACCCATTTCAAACGAAAAAAAGATTATGTTATTATTTATTCAAAGAAAGACAGTTCGTTAGCCGAGAGCGCTAAGGCGCAGATCTTATCGCTCTCGAGGCGAATTAGAATCTCCCTGGGGCATAGATGTTTGTTTATCCTTGATTAACATGCGGAAGGCAAAGGGGGGGGGGGGGGATGGGCCATCGCATTTAATCCTCCCAAGACTACCAATAATATAAAAATTACTGGCCGCCAATCTCCTAACAGGAGAAGCCACATGGTTATAGATATTTTAAAAAATATAAAATATCATCCAAAAGCATAGGCCTTCACATAAGAGAGCAACATATAAAAGAAGAAATTATACTCTGATAGAACAACTGGTCGTCCAACTATATTTCCAATTTTAATTATTGTTAAGTTATTGTCCAATCTTAATTGCAAGGATGTCTAATAATTGAAATTAGGGATGCAAATGGACATGCCCAGCGTTTCTTTCCTTTGTTGAGGCTATCAGGCTTGTCGAGAAAAAACAGCATACAGGAGATGTGAACCTGCCACCGTTGTTATGTAGTCTGAATTACTATCTCTACAGGGTATTTCTGAATAGTCTGAACAAACTTTCAGGATATGATCCAGGGACCAAAACAAGCAGAAATTGTCATGAACATGGGGTCGAAAACCCTTTTTTCATGAGTTATAACGGCTTGAAGATATCCTGCAGTACACGAAATTAACGTTAAAGTGTATAAAAGTTATAAACTGTGCGATTTATTTCTACAATATAATAAGACAATACAAAAAATGCTCAAAATGACCTCTGTTAGATTCCAAGGAAGCTATTGCACGTCGCTGCATAGACTTGTGAACCCGATGGAAAATGCCAGGTCTATGACAGTTCCATCCAGGATCCGATGACGAAGCGTTGCAACATCTGGTACTAGGGCAGAATAAACAAGGAGATTTCAAATACCCCCAGAAAAATAATTCAGTGGAAATGATATTATTTGAAAATATGGAGGAAAAAATTCTGCGACCAGGTTACTGGTTAGAATCCAGGTCGCCGAATTTTCCTTCCCATTTTTTCAAATATCATTTCCTGATGATAAATTGAAAAGGGAAGGAAAAATTCCGCGACCAGGATTCGAACCGGGGATCATGCCTATCGCTGACATCATTGAATCATTTCCTGATGTTTAGAGTATCAGCTCCAGTTTATATTCATTATTAAGTACCGAAAGGTGCTTTATGCTATCAGTGTGGGGAAACGTGTCTGTCTGTCTGTCTGTCTGTCTGTAACTCAAACTCCTCCGAGGTTATGAAAGATTTTCAAAATCTGTTTTCGTCAGTCGATGAATATGGTTCATGGCACGAACCAGTTGCAAATATTATCTAAATCGGTTCATTGGCACGTGCACAAATGGTACCTCTATTTTCCGCCCAGCAATTTTCAATGGGAAGAAATATTGAGTAATATATCAAACAAATCGTAATGACGAGATAGATGCGGTTATTCATTACTATTTTCGTCAGTCGATGAATATGGTACATGCCATGAAAAAATCATAAATTTTATCTAAATCGGTTCATTGCACAAATTGTACCATCACAACCCCACCTAGCAATTTTCAATGGACAGATATATTAAGTAATATGTCAAACAAATCTTAATGACGAGATACAAGCGAATATAAATTACTATTTCGGCCAATAAATATGGTTCAGGAAATGAACCATTTTGAAAATTTTTGCAATCGAAACATTGGCACGTGCACTAATGGTACCTTTATGACACCTTCAAAAATTTTCAATGATAAGATATGGCATGTAATATATCAAACGACTTGGAATGATGTGTCATGAATGAATATGACGTAAAAGTAATGATAGTCCAAATTGGCTTCAAGGAACCTGGTTTAGTGGAACCATTCTGGTTTAGTGGAACCATTATGGTTCATTGGAACTTTTAATACCAAAATATGGCATGTAATATATCAAACGATTTGGAATAAGGTGCCATGAATGATTATAACGTAAAATTCATGATAATCCAAATTGGTTTCAAGGAACCTGGTTTAGTGGAACCATGATGGTTCATTGGAACTTTCAATGCTAAAATATAGCATGTAATATATCAAACGACTTGGAATAAGGTGCCATGAATGATTATAACGTAAAATTCATGATAATCCAAATTGGTTTCAAGGAACCTGGTTTAGTGGAACCATGATGGTTCATTGGAACTTTCAATGCTAAAATATAGCATGTAATATATCAAACGACTTGGAACGAGGTGTCATGAATGAATATAACGTAAAATTAATGATAGTCCAAATTGGTTTCAAGGAACCTGGTTTAGTGGAACCATTATGGTTCATTGGACCTTTCACTGCTAAAATATGGCATGCAATATATCAAACGACTTGGAATGATGTGTCAAGAATGAATGTAACGTAAAATTAACGATAGTCGAAATTGGTTTCAAGGTACCTGGTTTAGTGGAACCATTATGGTTCATTGGAACATTCAATGCTAAAATATTGCATGTAATATATCAAACGACTTGGAATGATGTGTCAAGAATGAATGTAACGTAAAATTAATGATAGTTGAAATTATTTCAAAGGTACGGGGTTTAATGGTATCATAATGGTCCATTAGAAACTTCCAATGTTAACATAGGGCGGTTTAAAAATATAGTTCCGCGAATGGTTTAGTTTAACCTTTCGGTACTTGGTTATGTCATTCATTAATGGTTTATTTATTAGTTCAATGGGTTCATGTCAGGTTCTTTGAACTGTCGTAATTTTTCTATTACAGGACACCTTCAAACCGTTATATCTCTAGAAAGAAGAGCTTTTGACCCATGTCCATATGACATGTTCTGCTTGTTTTGGTCCCTGGAGTATAACCTGAAAATTTGTACAGATTCAGAAACACCCTGCATATGGGTCATAATACGAATTTGTAAAAATGAACTGCTCTACAATTTCAGCGAGAACAGCTAGCATATAAATGGGGCGCAGAATTCTCTATAGTAATATTTATAATGTGTGCAACGAAAGAAAATCTGGGCATGTCCAGTTAAATTTCTATTTTCAATTGTTAACCGTTGTTGCTATAAAAATTAAACAATGTCTTAAATTTGAAAATGGAAATTTAATTGGGCACGCTCATTTTTTCTTTCGTATAACAGACTAACTCCAGATTTAGAGGTGGCCGAGACGGCTAGGGCGTAGACTTTCTAGTTCTCGAGTCCGCCTGGTCGTGGGTTCGAATCCCGCCGTGGGCATGGATGTTTGTGTTTGTCCCGGGCTGCGTACAGATATAACTTGTGTAAAAGGCGCAAAATGACCTTAGTAGTCGACGCCAAAATTTCTAATACACCACCACCACCGCCAGATTTAGAGATAGAAGCAATTAAATATATTAAGCTTATAGACAAGATGGACGTCGATATAATAGTAATAATGTGATCAAGTAAAAAAGGCGATCAAGGAAACAAAAAACGAAAGAAAGAAGGATCCAAGGTTTCTCTAAAAAGACGTCTCGTTTATATGTCCGACTCTTTAATTTGATTTGAGGTTGAAGGAGTGAATGAAAACAGGGTTAGGAAGACAATTGACAATCTTTGATAAGGAAACACAGAAGGGTCAGGTGAATACTGTAACGTACAAATTGCTAAATCAGCAATTCTGTCTTAAAGGGGTAAGGCAAGGACAGTTCCTAAGGATCAAAATTTTATGACTGCTGAGAACACAGCAATTTAATGACAATAAATAAATCCAAACGTGGTAGCATGAAAATAAGGAAGACAAATGTTCCTTAGCAAATAAAGTTCAAAGAATCATAAGGGTAGCACAACTGTAACAAAGAACACAAACATCTCCAAGAAAATATCTTCAAAAAAAATGAGCCTTTTTATTACATTAAAACGTAAATTCAATCTAAACCGAAATCGGGGTAATAAGTTTTGCTTCTTCCTGGTTTTCCGCAAAAGTCTTCTAACGTGAGAAGGAATCAGGGCGTTGAGTTTGAATACGCTTTTTTGGTGATAGCTAGAATACTTGCTTTCACACTCATTAGTGACTGCCAAAGTTGCCGATATCCGAAGGTGGCGAATGGAACATTCTGTATGAGAGATAGATAAACACGAGTAAAACAAAGAAATGTAAAGCATTAACGGCGCGGGTGTATGCTGCCCCAGGAGGAAAATCCGAAGGAGTTTCCCCCTTGGTAAGTATTCCACAGTCTTTCAGCCAGACATTTTTGCAATCATTGCCTGTGGAAAAGAACTGAATACTCAGAGGCTTCGGAGAAAGAAAATTTTAATATGCTCTGATAGTCAAGCTGCGTTACATGCACTTGATAGTGTATGTTACAAATCTAAGCTTGTCTGGGAGTGCCATCGTACCCTCTGTGATTTAGCGAAAAACAACAAGGTAAAACTGTGTTGGATTCCTTCTCACAGTGGCTATGAAGGCAATGAAATTGCTGATCGTCTTGCCAAAGATGGGTCTATGACTCCCTTTATAGGACCTGAACCATCTTTGGGATTGTCTCAAAGTCTGATTAAACTGACTATCCAAAATTTTATGGATAGACAGCATTATGACTTATGGATTAAGGAATTTGGCCAAAGACAAGCCAAGGCACTTAATCCTAAATATCCTGTTTCAAGGAAAGGTGAGTTGTTAAAACTCAAAAGAATAGAAATTAAAAAAGTTCTTGAACTCCTTACAGGTCATTGTCATCTTAGTAGACATATGACCTTAATTGGAGTTGCAACTGATGCTACATTCAGAAAATGTCACGAAGCAGAGGAGAGTTCAATTCATGTTCTCTGTAGTTGTTTAAATCTTTCTTTTCTTAGATTTAAACATTTTGGGGATTATATACTTCAACCTGCGGAAATTCAAATGGTTACTGCAAGGCAAATCTTAAGATTTGCAGATGCTTCTGGTCTACTTGTGAGACAGGATTAGTACAGGATTTATGGGGATAGTACAATAGACCTGAGGTCGCGGTGCTTGGTTTTCTTGGAAACCACCCCTTTCAAATTCAATTCAATTCAAAAAGCATTAACGGAGAGTAGAACTAAAGAAGGAAAAAGATGGGGGGGGGGGGGGGAAAAGAAAACAGGAAAGACTCTTAAGGTTAGGTTAGTATTGATTAGTTGCTGGACGTTCATACTCTACAAGCCGGTCTAATTCAGTGCAACAACGACATCCAGAAGGGATAATTGTAATGAATAAGCATCTCGTTTTGGTTAACAGATAGCTCGGTGATGATAGAGAACTGGCGAAAATACATTAAAATCTTCAGCAAAAAAGTCCCCGATGAAAAAAGGAACTGATTCATCTCGGAAAACTAAATTAACAAGAATACAAAAAAAGGAAACTACAATAAAATATCATAAATCATAAATAAGTCAAACAACATTTCTATCATCAAACAGTATTAGGTAAACGAAAAATATCATCTCGTCCTTAAATCGAAGTGTTATTCCTAAGTGAATTCTCCGAAGTCCGCTTCATCCAGTCCGTCTGGTTGAGAAGTACGTCGACACCGAGGGGTCTGACACTTAACAAAATTATGGCAAAAATTCATGAATCTCGATAATTTGATCAAGATTTAAGGAATTGTTAACGGATTCAGATTTACCAGAATTCCCCGAATCCTACGAAGATTCATTATGTGATTCAGAGATTCGTGTAAGATTTGGATAAGAATTCCTGAAGTGGGCCCCTCAAAAACAAACATGTGAAATTTAAAACTTTTATTGTGCTTTGATAGTACCTAATGGAGCATTAAAATTCCCAAAATATTTTTGAAACATTTGCATTTGTTTAAAAGTTATAAACAAATACATTTTTTTGGTACTTTTTGTTTAAAAAGTCATATCTCAAGCTAATTTTATCAAACCTCTTTGAAATTTTAATGACAACAAGTAAAACGTATATACATGTATTTCATTACAAAACAAAGAATGAGAAAAAAAATTTTTGTGTAAAAAAAAAATAATAATAATAATAATAATAATAATAATAATAATAA
>JAHWFO010036341.1:2006815-2034755 GCA_023313115.1 Rhysida immarginata
ATTGCTGTCAATATTTAATGATGAAGAGTTATTTGCTTAGCAGCCCAATGGTACTATTGGATAGCTTGATAAAAATTTATGGCTTTCGCGTAAAAACAGAGACCACCAAAATTTTTTTTCAAATTCTAAATCGTTAATAAATACAGTCAATGTGTTTTTTCAAAATTGATAAAATCGATTGAAAACATTAAAAAAGCAATCATTTTTTTAAATAAAAATTTCTTTTTTTAAACAAATGTGACCTTTGCCCCTTGAAAGACTGTTCCAAACGTTGGGTGGCAATGGGACTTTTACTTGTCAGATCAGACCCCCCCCCCTTTTTGTATAGTTCTTCTCACAATAAAACCCAAAAAAAATCAAAGTCAAAGGATTGATTAATAGCTAGCCCAATATTTACTCATTAATAGGCTCAATCAAAGACAAAGGTCGGGTTCTTTAAAGAAGTGGCAGGTTGTGTCTTATTTATTCCAATAAGATAGGCAAAGATTAGAATTAAATAAATATCGTTTTATTCAAGGCTAAAACATTACCAAAGAGATACAAGAATAAAAAGAGTCTTAAATCTAAAGGGAAAAAAATGATAGTACTTAACGTTAAAGAAGAAAGTTAATCCTAAATCCTCAATTACCTATAACTACGATAACATGCAAAAATTCAATAAATATAAATATGATAATTGTATTCAATGAGAAAAGTTCAAGTTCTTTCAATTACTCTGAGGATAGGGATAATTAGCTTAAAGACTCAGTTTCAATAAAGCTCACTCAAATCTATCTCTTATGACACACTTGTCATGACCACCTATGAATTTTATATATCAAAATGTTTCGATCTACTTACAATTGTGTAGTCTTAAACATCTGTAGATTTGTGATCACACATAATTCAGCTTTGGGCACTAAACACTTTTTATATTAACAGGCCATAATCATATTTCACTAAATACATATCACTCTGAAGCACAAAGACACACTTTAAAATGATCCGGATCGATTAGCGAGTGAGTCCACTGGAGGTCTCAAAATGTCCCCACTAAGTTCAACAGAAGATTTCAAATGCGAAGTTGTCTTCCTTTTACAACGGTGATCCCCTGACCACGCTGAGTTGTCATAATAGTCTTCTCTCTTGCTTCACCAAGCTCCAAAGAATGTCACGGTTCCAATTTCCAATGACTGCTCCACTGTATGTTGATTACATTTGATTTCCATTCCATACATTTCTCAAAACGCCACTGTAAACTCAATTACAATACCAATAAAGTCCGAGGAGAGTTCAACTTCTTCATCAAGGTTTATCAAGATTTCTCTTTGATGAGTCTGCTTAGGCATAATTTGGAAGGAGAAGCCAATGGATTTGATAACTAACTGTGTGGGTTTCACAGTAGCCGTTTATATCGCAATATGCCCATCCCTCAAATCTCTTTGTTGCCAGAACTCATTTGGACAACATAATTAGTCCCCACTATTCTTGATGAGACTGTACGAGCCTTGATTTCGGGAAAGAGAGGCCACCAGATCGCTTCGACTAGCTGCGTGGGTTTCGCAGCATCCTCGCGCATCTCGGCTGACCTTCCCCCCTTAATCGCCAGAGCGGAAGAGCCCTCAGCCTCCCCCTTGCCACTGACTCGACAGAACTCATAAGTTTCGTTTTCTCACATTCGCTTATATACAAATAACGTTTCCAGTCTCCTTTTCCTCTCTCCTCCTATCAAAAACTAACAAGAACAAATGAAGAAATCGCAATGATTTCAAACTCTTCATAAAATTCTTAACAACCCTTCAATTTATTCCATATTTTGATTCACCAAAGAATCCAAAGACCAACTCCAGCTCTATTTAAATGAATCTCTAAAAGACGATTTCTTCCTGTCACAGCACCTCAGCACCAAATATTTCACAATTATGTGATCTAGGTTTATATCCAACCTTAGAATTACCAATTCTATCAATCCTATAAATCCTCATCCTAAAAACTTCTATACAATTATATTCACACTGAATAATTGAATAATACACACTATTATTCTAGTAACCAAGTTTCTCATCAAAATGGATTTTTAACACAACACGTGATAACGTCACACAAAAAATTTTTTTCTCATTCTTTTATGTTTTGTTCTGAAATATATACGTTTTACTTGTTATCTTTAAAATTTCAAAGAGATTTGAAAAAATTAGCTTGAGATATATGTTTGTTTATAACTTTTTAACAAATGCAAATTTTTCAAAAATATCTTGGGAATTTTAATACTCCATTAGGTATTACAAAATTATAATAACACTTTTAAATTTCACGACATGTTTGTTTTTGAGGGTCCCACTTCAGGAATTCTTGCCCATTTACTTAAGATTCAACGATTTTTCAGAGATTCATAGCCAAATGTAGGAACTTTTTTCTTGTCTCGATATTTTACGATAATCTGGGCCGAGACATCGGCTCGTGAAGTTAGATTCAGGATTCAAAAAACATGGGATTCAGAATAGATTCGATGAGATTTGCAGAGATTCATTTTATCTTTGTCCAAGATTCTGACTGTCAGACCCCTCGGTTGACACATTAGTTTTCTTTTTAAGAAGGAAGCTGAACGCGTACAGCGGGAAAGACTCCAACCTTGCATCAGAAGTAAGGAATAAGCGGTACACGATATTCGAACACGGGCGCCATCACGAGCCCAGTTCATCAGTATGAAAATTCGTCGTTGGTTCCTCTCTCACCCCCCCCCCAAAAAAAAAAGAAACGCAGCGATAAAAATGCGTTCAACGTTTATATCAAACTGTACAGATGTAGATGCATCGTCCATACTGATTACAGACGTCGACCTCAATCACGACCAAGTCTGTTAGGCAATGTCGATTCATCGATAATTCTTTCTGTGGTTATGTCGACATGATCGCTTCCCAGACGATCCGTGCATCGTCGTTCCGTAGTCGAAACTGCAGATGCTACTTTTTCAACTTAAAAGCAAAGTTCGTTTATTATTTATTTAACAAAGCAATTCCAGCTCACGTTCGTTAACCACGACCACTTTATGTAACTTGTCCATTGTTAACACGCTAACAAAGCTGGATTGAAATCATTCTTTTGTAAAACTTATCAATTCATGAAATACAAAGCAAAAATTAAGAAAATGTGGATAAATCGGTGTTGCCTAAAAACATAAAATAATCTCAAAGCATTAATGACAGCTTACAAGCTGAACCAAGCTTAATCTACAAATCAAGTAAACTTATTAGAAAAACCTTACACAAAAACAATAAACTAGTTATCATTACAAGTTAAAGAAAGAAGTAAACAAACGCTTCTCGAGCGAAAATAATTCACAAATTTTTTCAGAACAGACCAAAAAAAAAAAAAGGCGAAAGATTTACACGGATATTTAAAGGGAAACCAGAGTAATGACCGAAAGAGTGCGATCGCGGGTACAAGCGGCCGAAATGAGATTTCTGAGAGGTGTGGCAGGTGTTACCCTACTAGATAGAGTGTACAGCAGCACAATAAGGGAATCTTTAGGTGTTGAGCCGCTACTTCTCCGCATTGAGAGATCTCAGTTGCGCTGATATGGACACGTGATACGGATGCCACAAACTAGTCTTCCTAGGCAGTTGTTATTTTCCAAGCCGGTGGGCAAGAGACCAAGGGGTCGGCCTAGAACCAGGTTGCTAGAATACATGGAGAATCTGGGTTCGAGTCGCTTGGATATTACCAGGGAGGACATGCGCCTGATGGCGGAAGATCGCGTTCGCTGGAGATCCTCCATAGGGCTGCTGCCCCGGCGACCCTAACGGATAAGCGGGTTTGAAAAGTAAGTAAGAAAGACCAAAAAAAAAAAAAAAACAAAAAAAAAAACTTTTGTAGAAAAGGAAGATTGACAAACCACTTCCAGATTAGTAAGCGTCGTACATCGCGTGAATGACACTGAGACGAACGTCTTACAAAGAAGTTTGCAGCTTTCGACGGTATATCATCGTGTTGCCTCTTCCGTAGATTTCTTTCGGATAATATCCCTAACTTTTCATTTTTAAGCCTATTTTACTTTCTATGGAACATACTGTACCTGACAGACAATCTCAAGCAGCTGGCATCGTTGAGCGGCTTGGATGTTGGCATGTTCAGTTGTTACGACAAATAATAACCTCCTTAATAAAAATATGTAAAAATAAATCTCTGGGGCTGTGGTTACTTACTGGTTAGGAGACACAAGATCCACTTGACCACGTAGAATTTTTTGTGATCAGGTGGATCTTGTGTCTCCTGTTTCTTCAAACGTCCTTAATCTTTTTTTTTATTATATTACTTTCCAGAACTTCTGAAATGTTTACGGTTACTATTTGCGAAAATTGCAATATTATACAAACAGCAAAGTCTTTCCAAATTGCTTATTTACTTTGTGATATGCATATATCACAATTACAGGGCATATCCAAATGCGTTTGGGAGAACAGCACTGTGAGCGCTGCTGTGCAGGGTATAATTGGAAGTCACAGAGGAATGTTAAATCAGTAAATGATCTGATGTCGATACAACTTTCCTAAAGACAGACGATGCCCCCCGGTGTCAAAGGAAGTTTCACAGTGTTTAACAATTTTTTGTCGAGGCAGAAATGTTGGGATAAGGAAAGCTATCTTGGGAGAAAGTGCAAATAATGAAAAGGGTGATGCAAAGACTAGAAGAAAGTCGGACGAACCGCCTTCAGGGAATTAAAACCCAAAACAGGGTGTTTGTAATTAACCTGACAGTACTCACTGTAGTCATCAAATTTGGCAGTGGGACTAACGCAACATGGGAAGAAGGATGCCGCGGGAAAAAGTGTAGTTCCAAACGTCGCCGAAAGAAGAAAAGGTGGCGCTGTTGTAGTCCACGTAACCGAGAATTTGCTTAAAACACAAGTAAAAATCCATAATGCAAATCTCGACTATATAGGTGACAAGAGCGCGAGTAATTCGGGCTCGAAAGACATGGGGAAAGCTCCGAAAGACATTCCGAGAATCAGCTTAGCTCGTTTCTTGGAAGGGGAATGTGCTCCATTTCGCCTTTGTTATTCCTTTGTCTGTTCTTTGTAACCCTTTTAACACTTTACTGAGGCACTTTTTCTCTTATCGGCGACGTTTGGAACTACAAGTTTTTACAGCGGTGTCTTTCTCGTGTTGCGTTAGTCCCACTACCAAATTTGGTGCCATTCCGGTTGTGAGATCGAGCTACGGATGGCTCTGAGTATTGTCAATTTAATTATAAACACCTTATATCAACTCTAAAATAGCAGTGCCTCAGTCCCTGATAGACCTGTGAAAAAATGCAGATGAAGGAGTAAAAATAGATAAACTCATGACTTCTGCTATTTTCCTATACCTTTCTCGGGAAGATTTATTTCTTGTTGTTGTGAGATCAAGATCATCTTTATTAATATTTTATACACAAACATGAGTAGTCATTGCATATAAATTCAATGTATTGTAAGAAAATAAAACAAGTATTTGTACTTATTCAAATTTAAGTGCACTCAAAATTTAATCTAATTTAGAAAAGTCAACACAGATGAAGATCATTGTTTTCTAATTTAATAAAGGCAAATAAACAAAATGAGAAATCCTTGTATAAAAATTGATGTATATATATATATAGAAGCAATCCAAAGGCATCGTTCAAATTCTCCACAAAAAATATCTTAACATCATCAAAACTTTCCTAAAAGAGACTTAAACTTAGGTCTCTCATACGAAACATTTTAAATTAATTTGTTATATGCTAAATTACAATTTTAAATAAGCGCTTTAGATCCTCAAACGTCATCAGTATATAACAACAACTTTATTGTATAATTAACAGCCTTGTCAACAAATAAATCTACTCATAAATAAGGGTTCATAAGAAAATTAACTGCAGATCCACGAGTGAACATACGAGACGAATGTGAATTTTCTCTTTTTGTCGCCTTGCATAATGAACTCTCATTAAATTTTCATGGAAAAGATTACTTTCTCCTTAAAGATGGGCTCGTTTTAAAGGTGGGAAGGCGCTTTTAAGGGAGACACCAGCCAATTAAATAAAGCCGAAGGAGTGAAAGAGAAGCGTTAAATCAATATTGTCGTTTAACTGATGGACCTGAATAGCTAGAGACAATTGATTCAGTAGCCCAATAAAGGAAAACACATAACTCATTCCTAATCACTTTTTTTTCTGATCTATTATACAACTTGCTTAGTTCTTTTAATGAAATAATTTCATTTTTATTTCTGTGGCTGGTTTAATTATATTTAAATTTTTATTGTAAGAATACACCATTTATTAAAAACATCATTTATATAATCACAACTTGTGTTGAAGTTGAAGCTTAAAGAAAATATAGTAATACACTAGGTTAATTACATTTTCATACGTTAGTTTATTTATTTATTTTTTTTTGGTTTACGAAATTATATAAATTTAAGATAAAGCAAGAATAATACTGTAATAATAAATTTATAAATTGGCTAATTCATTGACGTAAAGCATGGGAATGGAAATTAAATTAGAATACATTATTAAATTTTGTGAGGGTAATTAATATTTACGATAAGCTATTTTTAACGTTGTCATTAAATTATAGGTTCAACAAAACTTTAAATTACAATTTCCAATGAGAACGTTTACTGAGTGAATTACTAAAAATTAACACATAATTAAGTAATGTCATCAGTTTAGGAATGTCTAAAAAACATAGGATAATCCAAATTCACCGACTATTTTACTGTTCAGTGCCACCTGTAGAGATAAACAGTATGCGGAATGTAGTCATATTTATTGCGTATACCTATACCTGGGGAGAGATTTTCGAAATTTACATATTTTCCCAAAACTATCGCCAAGGAGACCATGGAGGGTGTAAGTGCAGAATTTGCGTAATTCAGACGTTAAATACACCAGAAAACGAATGTAACATTAGCGTAGATATAATTAAACTAGTCTTGACTTTTTTACGCTTCTTTCAAAATAGTCTAATTTGGGTTACCCTTGTGTTTCACCAGTAATCTTTTTTTCGTATTATTGAATGAAAATTTAAATACAGGATGGTTCAATTAAACTTTCCCTACTTAATCACCTTACTCAGGAAACTATTTATAGTAAGGGCACTAAACTCGATAGGAATTAAACACCCGATTGCCAGATTATGAGCCACATATTTTGCATGGGGCTATCTGAAAGTCAGGGTTTTATCAGGGAACGTTCGCTAATGTGACGATCTGAAGAGAAGCATATCAAGAAGAGAGGTATCGCCCAAACCATGGAGAAGCTTCGTGCAGCATGCTATCTGTTACGGGTAAACTTAATTATGTAATAATACCAACCGTAATCAGAGAGGGAACACACAAGAATCGACTTAATAAATTCTATTTAATGAAATCCTTCTTTTTCTGCTACACTTGGCAGGATGACAGGATTAAATATGTTGTAATTATTACAGTTCAAAGTAAAGTATTTAAATGTCCTTTCGAGTAGTATTAGCTTGACACAGTCTAGTAGGTTGTGGCAATGGAGGTAATAGACTTATATCACTGAGTCCCAGGGGCAATCCCTCAGTTTGCGATAGTGAAGCAGATTCCACGGATACTATCAAAAAAGAATAGATAAACACAAAGGATGCCCTCGTTAGAATTAAGCCTTCCGTAGCACCGGCTATTCTTACAGTCTACTTAGTGTCTAGTTTATTAGATAAGCTTAATTAGAGAATGCTTACTATTACAGTTTCTCCGTCCAAGCCAGGAACGGAGCGGCCGCGCGTCACGTGACAACGTTAGCCCCCCGTAACCTGCTAATTGGTCTGGGTTATTGGATCTCCTAGGACTGGCGACGAATGTTGCCTGGGCTCGTTGTGATTCCTCGTTGTCTTCTTTCCTGGAGGCGTAATTAATCCTCGTCGCGTAGCGTGGACGTGGCCGATATCGTCGGGAGCTGGTCTCTGCTGTGCAGTAGTCGGCTCGCTGCCGTCTCTCGTCTCGGGTCGCTTTTACCTCGCTTTCGCGTCTACCGCCGTCGTGGCTCCGGTGGGATTTCTCACTCGTCGAGGTATCGCCGTGTCGAGTTCTATCCACCAGCGAGGTTCCTTCCCAACCTTCTTTGCTTCTCCGATATTCCCGGGGCGAGCTTCTGCCTCTCCGACGTGGCTCCGATCCGCCGCTCGCAGACTTTTTCTTGCTCCTCTCCACCATCGAAACCGAAACCCTTCTGTACTCTTCTTTTCTTCTCGACTTCCGTCGTATCCTCCGTCGATTTTTTCTGTTGCCCATTGGCCGATATCTTCTGCTCTCGACCAATGAGCAATCGGCGGGTCTACGAACTCCAGCGGGGGAGGTCGATCGCCGAGCATCTTAACCGGCGGCAGCTTTTATGAAGTGATCATGCGGAAGTACATTGAGCACTATATAAAAGGCTTAAATAAACTTGAAAAGTATGTGGAAAAATAGTTAAGGTACTTAGAATCTGATATAGAAAAAATTTTGAAAATATATGTAGTAGTTTTGTTTATTGCAAAACGGACCTTACTTTACGAATAACCCTCGTACAATTCATTAGTGATTTTTCATTTTAATTTCAAACCAAACACACAAAAAGTATAAATTATAAACCAAAATTCCTTATATACAATAAAAATGACGTAAAACTATATACAAAAAATAGACCCCGCCCCCCCTTCCCAGAGTCCGACAAAATTACGAGGGGCGTTAAAATTTGACCAGACTTTATTTTTTGTAAATTTCATTGTTGTAAAAATCTAAACTATCACTGGTGGGATGGGAACTACCGCCTGTCATGCAAATGCAGCACACTCATCCAGTTGCTATGACAACCGATTGTTTGTTTAAACAAAATGGCGGACAGCGATGTGTCGAGCAAAGGTGAACAACGAATAATCAAGTTTTTTCCACAACGAAGTTGTTATAGCGTCTAACATTCATCAGAGACTTCAAAGACAATTCACCGAGTCATGTTTGTCTCGTTCATGGTGCCAAAAGTTTAATGGAAGGCGAGAATCCACAGGCAATGAACCTCATAAGGCAAGGTCAGCAACTGCTGTCAATGATGGCATCATCGCACGTCCTTGTAGTTGGTGAAATTCGACGAAGCGATTTAATAATCCTGGCTGCGAAACTTATCTCGATGAAAACACCGTTGTTTGGACATTCACGGCCACCAAAGTTTCAACATTCACGGTTTGGAATCACTTGGAAAACAAACTTTAAAAATTATAATATACAGTTATAACATTTATAAAATTTAAAGCAAACAGTTCTGCGTTTTATAGTGAATTGTAAATAAAATTTCTCTTTTTAGGTACCTGGTTCATTTTGTACGAAAAGATGGCGAAAGAGAACGATATACTGGGAAAGTATTGCTACGTTATTTGTAAATATAGCCTTATTTTAAAATTGACTAAGTATGAAAATAAAAAAAAAAATCATTAAACTGGCAGATCGCAAACGCAACTGATCAGAGAGAAATAAATTAGAACTGGGGTTAATGCTCTGAACTTAAGATAAGGATATTACATGAAAAAGCGGAAATAAAAATTCTACGACCTGGATATTCATGATCCCTGGATCGAATTCAAGCGATTAAATTTCTTTTTCCGGTTTTCCGTGTAATATCTTTACCTATGTTTAGAGCATTAATTACAGTTCTATATTATTACTTTCTTATGAGTTTTCTTCAGCCTTCTGAAGGTTTAGAAAAGAGGAATTCTCGATCTGCAAGCCGGGTGTCTGCCCTATCATTAGGACCTCTACCTTGACTACTGTGCAGCCTTTAGGACACTTGTAGACAGCCTCGGTGTCCCGTGTCCGCGTTTGTCCAGTTCGTAGAGGTCACGCGCTGACATTCGTCATCTCTGGTTCGAATCTGAGTCGCGGAATATTTTCTTTGTTTTTTAATGGTAGTATCTTGTATTTATCAGCCATGTTTCCCATTTATTTGACGATACTGGAATTATTTTATCGAATGTAAAATATGAAAACCTGAACGTTAAAAGGGAATAAGATATTAAATTCTGAAGTAGGTTTTAAATTTTTTATTGTCATAAGTAATATTTAGGTCGTTCAAAAACGTTTGGTACTACTTTTCCCCCCTTCACATTTAACCATTTATTAGGATGTAGTGAGTGCACGTTTACCTATTTCCACAGTAAAGCATTCTTCCCGGCATTAATTCTGGATAGCTACCTAAAGCTCATCATTAAAGAACTCACCTCCCACTGTGTCTATCACTCCGTCGAGCATGGTCCTATCACAAAATCGGCATATATCGCGCATGAGATGCAACGCCTATTTTTTTCGTTAAAGAGAGTTTTTTGCTGATCTCATTAAGACTTAAGAGTCTAGTTCTCCGGAAAGATATAGTCAAATGGATTTTGTTTAAGAATTAACAAGTGGATCGGAATATTTGGTTTTGGGAGCAGTCAATTTGGAGGAAACTGGACTTTAAAGGGAGTGAAGCTTTTAGTTCCCTAATTTGTAATTAATTTAAGCTTTTAACGTTGTTAGGAACCGCAGATGTTCCATGTTGATTATTAACGTCGGATCCGACAATGTCTGTAGATCTACAATCAAACAGTAAAAAACTATTGTTGCTAGAACCGCTTAAAAATAATGAAAAAGCTCGAGCAGGGTTGTTGCAAAAATCGTAGGATTAGAAAGAGAGGATGACTTTTGGGTGTGAGTATGGCTGGAAGACTACAGGAGTGAGAAATTAAAAACTCTCGGAAGAGAATGTAGAGATGCGGATACCTTTCGAGGACGGTTCGGAGCTCTGAGCGCAATGCAAAAGAATTCTACTAGAATGAATAGTAAATCTCGGAAGTGCATTAAATCTACATAGTTGAAAGAATGTAGGGATGCTTCAGTTTTATGGGGGTTCAAATTTACCCTACGGCGACCTACCATTCGGAAACAGCGTGGGAACTATTGGCCAGCTGAGTGATTCTTATGTGAGTGGAAGAAACCCCAGACGTCCATGATGGCTCGACATCACATCTCATTTAGTGCACCCGGATACCCCACAGCCTTCGTACACGGAAAAGTACGACATCAGCTTCGACGTTGGAACAACAATAGTGAGTGCTCTCGAGAGCGAAAGACAAGTACTCCCCTATAAGCAGCTCAACCTCCCCCCCCCCCCGTCTTCCTCCCCTCCCCCTTTCCCTTCCCCCTTGTTTGTTTTCGGTTCTTTGGACGGTTCCTCGTCGATGGGTCGTCAGTGGAGGGAACAGAATCTTCGTCAGTAGTCTCCGGTTTGGGTGGTCGTGAAGAGGAAAAGAACTGAGCTCTTAGCAAATTAAAGTAGTGTTTAGAGCCTGGGAACTTTTGCCGGACTCCCAGAAAATTGACTATCGCGTTCGTCAATAGTTTAAGAAAAGTTATTGCTTTTAACGTTACCTGTTGATGGAATTTGTTGTTAAAGTTCATGTAAAGATAAAATTAATCCACGGGTCAATCAGAGAAATCCGTTGTTGGACGTTGGTTGTTCCCTTTTAAGTTCTCATAAAGATATTGTCAAATTTCTCAAATTCGCGGAACGATTGGATCAGCGCTTTATATAAGAAAGGCAAATTAATCCAAGAACGTAGGCGCGATTTAGCTTGTAATGGGTTTTGATGATATGAATGGGATGATTAAAAAAAGGCAATATTTTATAAGGATTTATTTGAGTCAAAGTAATTTTACTGTGAGCATTCTATGTGAAAATAAAGGTACAAGAAGATAAGGACTACATCGCAGTAAGCAATGGTCGGAGAGTTAGCTCGGCCTACTCCACGCCTTTATCCAGACACGGCCCCTTGTAGGCGTTACAGAGGTAGTACCGTGTTTCCTACAACTGATATGTGGCCGCGCAATGTCATGTTGTTTTGTCTTAGTACTGCGATTTGATGCTGCGTTCCCACACTTAAGTATGCCAATCTCATATGGAGGTACAAAACAGCAATTTCATTCCTCCAAAGAAACTCGGTGTAAACTCGGCTCATGATTACCCGCTTTGCCCACGAATACACCCGCACACTTGCACGTATAACTAAGCAACCTCTTTCCTGCGGGATGAAGCAATGTCATCTGGTAGGCAGCACACAAAGCAGGCGCGCATTTCCAACTGCCACTTTTCATAGTATGGAAATAGGAGTGCCAATCATTTTTGAATGACCCAAGTACAATGTCAATCAAACAAAATTGCTTAATCCATCTCATGAATTCACATTTAGAAAGTAAAGAGAAAATGACAATAATCGAGACAATGAAATATGATTGATATGATGTGGAATTCACGCCGATTGTGAATTTGTAATCTCGAAATACTTGAAATTCTATTTGACTATTTCTCCTCATAGTGCTACCAATATATTTAAGAGAGCAAAATATTCGATTTTACATGAAATGACAGCTTGATGCCTTACTCGCCAATTTCATAAATTACAAACAATTTATCTGGTATCAATCGAGTCAGGAAACATTACTAATAATTGCTGTGACTATAAACAGTAGTTCATATTAGATATCGATAAATAAGCTGTGACCATACATCAAATCAATATTTACGGTTGGTCTATCTCGGCAACTATAAGACCTACAACGACTTAAGATTATAGCAGTTTTCTCGGAGTCTCTCATGTTGCTAATAAATGCGAATGTGTACTCTAATAGTTGAATGTCGGAAACGAGAACCTCCAAATATGTAGAAACAAACTATTTTTCAGGTTTTGATTGGTACAAACCACACGTTCTAAGCCGAGACTGCAATTATGAGACAATAGGATATGTTCTACAATAATCTTTTCAATCGAAATAGAATAGCGATAATAAAAATTATAAATCAATATCTTTGAATTATTTGATTTTCATTAAGTTGTTTGCTTAATATATATTTTGTGTGACCCTCGCAGCAAGACCGCGTCGAAGTGATCCGTACTACTTTAAATCATTTGTTTTCTTTCTTTCTAGATGTTTTGAAAGCTCACGTTAATAAATGTTGACGTGATCGTGTTTGTACGCTTGAAACGAAACAGCATTTGTAACTGTTTACAAATCTAACTGTAAAATCATGAACTGCTAGCGATAACCTTAAGCTGGATTCCATGCTTATCGGCATTTCACGTCACTGCACTCTAGAACACAGCATTTTCTTGCGGGCTCAACGTTAATATTAGTTTAAATAATAATAAAATCTTGTAAACATTTCAAGGAGGAACTTTAGCTGTGAAGCAGAAACACATTTATACATTTATTAACAAGAAATTAATCCCGAGTAGGGTAAGGCAAGTAGCGCACCGTGCAGTATTTATTCTTACGCCTTCATTTGCACTTTTCACCTCCCCCCAAGTTTTTTAATCAAAAACTTTATTTTCTCGAACGCAGTTTGTAAAAAATGTAAAAGAGATCTGTCTTCTTTCTTTTTTCATCACTTCCGATCGAATGACATATCACATGTTATATACAGCTGTTGATACATCATATCCGGACGCACGGACGGATAAACGTACAGACCAAGCGTGCATTCTTAAAGTAGCTTCTTGCTAAAGGTCCTCATAAGTATAATTAGACAAAACGGTATCAATATCTTAATACTGATAATCTAAACAATCGAGCATATTTTAAGAAATTATGCAAGTTCCCTATTATAGCGATGAAATTATCACGAATCATTTCTTTTACCTTTTTTCACATTAATACCAAATAGAAGATAGATAGAAAATTCCACAGGCTCCCTTAGAGACACTGTATGGCATAATATAGAAAATTAGGTGGCAATTTGTCGGTACTAATTGTGGATCCAGTGGTCGAGAGTGCTTGGACGCAAGACGCGTCACTATTGAAACCATGAAGTCGTGGGTTATAGATATTTGTTTTTGTATCTTTACTGACAATCCTCGACACAATGGCTGGTGCATCTTCCTCGAATTAAGTAATTATTATACTCGCAAGAAATTAATCCCTCGATATATTAGATAGTAATGTAAGCCCCGAGTTCTTCTAATTTTTACCTCTTTTTTCCGCACTTACTAAACCCATTTTTTCACTCAAAGATTGATTTTATCAAACATAGTATTCATAAAATGGAAAAGAACTCTGTATTCATTTGTTTCTCTTAATTTCCTTTCGAATAGTATATCACATACCATATGTTGCCATTTGAAAACATTAATACAGGGTCCGGCAGGCGCGCTGGAGTCGACCGAATGTTTTTGGAATGATTGATATCTACTGGCCGCCAGATGGACTTTCAGTAGCAAAGGAGCCATGGTTTGTGGAGTGGCCTTCTCGTTCACCAGACTTTATCTTGTAACTATTTTTTTATGGAGCTACCTGAAATCTAAAGTTACGTCGCTCTTGAAGGCTCTTTCCGAAACAATAACGCAAGAAATTCGAAGGATTCCGCGTTCCATGCTTCAATGGAGTATGGACAATTTCGCCCCCCTTCCTCAACATAACACCATCAGAAGGACAAGAATGCCTCAACTAAAAAGGACACCACCTAACTGATAAGAGTCTTTTCAAAAACACCATACCTACCTGCTGGACCCTGTAGTTTTAAAACCCACGTGACCGCTACCACCAGACCTCCGGCCTTAATGGGACAATTTGGCCGAAACTTCATAGTAATGCAGATCTTGCCTAGAGAAATGTGCATACCAAATTCACTCTTATAAACAGATGGACCCCACTAACTCCCACTCTAGCAGGCCAATCAAAACTAAGTGAAATAGTACATTCCTATAGTAAGCTATATTCCGAAATTCAACCTATTCAAAACTTTTAGAAAATATGAAGAGGACAGAGACGGTTAGACGGACATGATAAAACCGATAAACAGCTCCATTCTTCCGCTACTTAATAAAGGGGACCCTGCACTTATTGCGGGACAATACCTAGGTAATATCAAGATGCTTTCAACGGAGAGATTCAGATTTCAGAAAAATTTGTTTTGTGGTTGAGAAAATAATTCTTTTAAAGCAATTTCATTTTCACTCTATCCAATATCTCTTCCTCCATTTTAATTCGAAATACCGGTGTCCCTCAAGGTTCCGTCTTATCTCCACTGCCTTTCAACATGTTCATAAATGATTTACCTTTAGCTCTAACTCCTCTCACTACTATTGTATACGCCGATGACGCTACACAATTATTTACCGACTCATCTCTATCACTAATCCAACACACTATTAACCATATACTCAACAACTTATCAAACTGGAACCAATTAAACAGTTTACATTTAAATATCGAGAAATCTACCTACATCATTTTTCATCAACGTAACAAAAAATATCTCCTTAACTTCTCTCTAATTTACAATGATCTGACCCTTAAACCTTCTAAAATGTTAAATCTCTAGGCGTCAATCTCTCACACAACCTTTCATGGAATTCCCATATAAATATCCTCGCATCCTCATTAAATCAACGTTTAGGCACGTTTCCCCGCCTCCACTTCTACCAAAAAAAACAAAAAAACTTACTTCTTCTATTTTACACACCAATACAATCTTCACTTATATATGGAATACAATTCTGGGATTATACCACCAAATCAAATCTATTACGATTACATCGCTTACAAAAATGGTTCGTAAGAATCTACCTAAACTTAAATAAATCCGACCATGTCTTCCATCTATTTCCTTCGGTAGGAATATTACTTATTTCCCATTTATATTCATTTCACTTAGCCCTCTTCATATATAAAGTCTTAAATAATAAAATTTCAGTAATCCTCCCTCCTAACTTTTATAATTTTTCACCCCTCCACTCATATAACTTACGTAACAAAGATTCCTTACCCAAGTTAGCATTAAATACACTTATCAACATAACAGTGTCTCCGTCTCTGGATACAAGCTAATTGATACTTTTCCCCCCGAATTACGCACCACCCCTTCTATAACTACCTTTAAATCCAAACTGAAGACTCTTCTTACTAACTCCAATTATTAATATCTTACCAGTTTTAAAATTGTTCTCAATTTAATAACAATCTATTAGATTGCTTCGACCCAGCGAACTAACTTGTCGGCCAATGGCCATACCGGATCTGGTCGGATATCTTCTGTATTTCCTTCCTTCAAATAAATAAATAAATAAATTAAAATTAAAGGTTGAATTGGCTTCAGTTTTACGAGTGTCCTACTGAAAGCCTTGAGTCATAATTTTTTTACAAATCAGAATTTATAAAAGATACAAAAAGCCATAGTTTTTATCATCTAAAAACTTTTCTTCACTTTTCAACTTAATCGCTATTTCGCTGCTCGCATTTTTCCCATCGTTATGCAAGTTTGAAAATTCTCTTGCGGTAGAACTCCGTTCCTTGCAGACCAAAGAGAGTGTCCTATTCAAAGTTTGCTGCGACTTTAAACATTGTGACACTTCTGTCTGCGTTAATGATGGTCTCAAACTTTTCTTACGTTCAGCGGAAGCAGTTCGAGGGCGACCATTACGAGGCAGATCATCTTGGGTTCATCTTTGAAATGTTTCATTCGTCTCCTTACGGGTAATTCCATGGTCACTCTCATTACAATTTGACTTGGCTTATGTGGTTGTATTTTCTTATATAATGAATCAAGCCAGACGCTTACATTGAATAACATTGAAGTATAAGACAGATATTAATATAAATAAAACAATCAAGCGTTAATGTTTCAGAAGTTTTAAAAATAAAAATTATTCAAGTTGTGGTCACTCACATTGCTCAAAAAGGAACATCTATTATCATTGTTAACTTAAAGAAGAATTTTCTGCTAATTTTCGGTAGTGAAAATTTTTATTCATTAACGTTCTCCTCATATACAAAGAACTTGTGGTTATCATTATTATGAAATATTCTTACATTACTATCTATGTAGCAAAAAAAATATTTTTTTAAGTGGTCACTCACATTACTACCGCTCGGTCACTCACATTACAATCATAAATGTACCATAATATTTGGGAAATAAATGGAGCATTGCTTTCAAATTTCAATTATTTCCAAGTTTTTTTTAACTCCGATAATGGTATATCGTCTTCAGAGTCCGAACTTGATCCATAAATTTCAGAATAGTAGCTCCGTTTTACTGTGACATCTATAGTTATGTTCTCAGACATCTTAGAAGATCTGAGGGCCTTTGCAGTTGCTTTTCCGGCTCTTATAAGGTATAGATGTGCTAGGGACGTCAATGTCATTTTTTTGTTTTTTTCTCCACTTTACGACTCTAATTCTGTTCTTTTCCTTTTCTAGATTCTGGATTTTTTTACTGTTTTCTTAGATAATGTATCTAACTCCTTTTTTTCTTCTTCATTCTACTTCTTTTCACTGCTTCATAATGATGTTTTTAGTATTCCTCATACTTGCTTTCCTGCTTAAGTTTTTCCCGCATTCTTCTCACCTTTTCGGCGCTAGTGAGTAGCATTTCGAAAAGAAAATACATAAACAATTCACGAAATTACTACATAAAGTTGTTCAATTACAATAATACATAGAATTCTCACTGCCACTTTCTTAAAACTGCCGGTATGTGACTTGTAACTCACATTACATTGTGTAATGTGAGTGACCGGTCACTCACATTACAATCTTAAATATAAGAAATAAGCAAGCTTTTCGGTCTTTTGGTCAAATAAACTATAAGGTTAGAAAAGTTAACTATATTTATTAGAGGATATTCAAAGATTTAAAGGTAGACATAACTATGCAGTAATTAAAGAAACTTTTAACTGTTTTGGTAACTCATATTACATAATTGATAGGTTCTAAAAGACTCAAAACATACTTACTTTAAATTTGCTTTAAATTAGCAAATCTTGCAGTATTAGATACCTTTTAACCTCCTTTATTTTAAGTTATTATTTAGAAATAGCTAATTATAGAATTTAGTATGAAAAATTTTAGAAATAATTTTAGGTTATAAAATGTTATGTCAGCATCAACAAGCACACTCTTAATTAACGTGACATAAATTCCGAAAATGTTGTCATATGAAATAAGTAATCATAGATAATAATGAACCAAATCTTTTGGGCATGAGGTAAACACAGGCGTTTGGTAAAATTAAATATTTTACTTTTTAATTAAAATTCCACATTTTTCATAGAATTACCCTTACATACTTCTCCAAATACAGGCTGAACTCTTTGGTGAATTTCGGCAACGGAGACTTCCTCTTTAATAAGGAATTCAATTACAGGACATTGACGAAACAAAACAGTTTCTTATCTAATGCGCTTTTCTTAATGATATAATAATTGTTTTCTCTATATCAATAAATTCTGATTTGTAATAAAGTTGTTGTTCAAGACTTTCAGTATGACTCTCGTATATTCAAAATAATTAGAACACAAAACAAGATTCTTTTGATTCATCTTCATTCCAGCATATTGGTAACGCAGAAGTAGATTTAATAGTAGATTAATTTATCAACACTCCTCATACATCCCTCATAATACTGACTGCTCCTCTCTTTTCAAGTCGAGCTTGCCTTTGTGCATACAAAAATATAAAAATGAATAAAAATATGTGCGACGGAAAAGTTCACCGAATAAGCAAATAAAAATTGATGTTATTAAAATATAAAAAATTTACAAATCTGAAAATCGAATTTGTTTTGTTCATACACAACATTCATATTTATAAACATTTACAAATAAAATGCAAATTATGTTTACATTTGGAAAGATTTATTGCGCATAAAATATTAGAAGCGTAATAATTAAGGAAATATTAATAGAAAGAATAGCAGTTACTGTTCACCCTACTTGAGTTTTATGGCGCGGCAGACATCAAAACAATGGTATCATCCCTCATCTTTAGTCCTCCTCGCCCTAACAGACTCAATCTCTATTTCCGAACTGATCATACCATTGCTGTTGAAGAATCGTTATTGATTTCCTACTTGGCGGGTCCTGAAATAATCAGCGCCGTGTTTATTGCATCTTTATAAGTAAATGACGCACATAAAAGAACATTTGCTATGATAGTATGTATTAATTCCGCACACTTCCATTGTTGTTCATTTAACTTGAATGAAAATAAATGATTGGTAATCTAGTGAACTAAGTAAAATGTAGATACCTGTACTCGGTAACGAATCACTTTCTATACGCAGAGCACCCCTTGTTGACCTACTAACCAGTTTAGATAACACCTCATCGAATTCTGAAATTTAATTATTAAATCGGTCATACAAAATAAGTCATTACAGTAAATATGCAGGTCGTCGTAATGGAGTCTCAACACAATAGACAAGATATGTAATGGACTGTGTGGGCCAATAGATTTAAATTGATTTCTATAGTTATGAATTTAAAATAAATGTTATTAAAAGTAATAATAAAAACATCTACAGAATAATTAACTGGAATGTTCTTTGCAACAGAAATTCGTAATATTTATATTAATATGAACGGGACCAATTTCAATCAAGGAATTCTAATCTGATTCATTACGTTATCTGTATTACAGACATAATTACGGTCACAAATAGAATCATGCTTTAAAAATTAACGATATATCACGTGCTGTTTTAATACCAATACGCGGATATAAAAGTAGAATCAATGAATCTATCTTAGTAATTAAATGTTGATAATTGTGGCCATTCAAATATGATTGATACACGAAGAACTGCAGTTCGCAGAGCGCAAATACAAGTAAGCGTAGCTGCCGATGACTTCAAAAGATATTGTAGATTAGATTATGCTAGTACTAAACTTATGAACTGAGTGTAATTGTATATTATTTGCTACATTTCTTGAAAGAAGAATGGACACTGAAGAATAATTACCTCGGAATCCTTTTTCTAAGTAGTGCGCTTACATAACCAATACATCAAATTGAAAAAATAGAACAGCCCAAAATCTTCATGAATTATGCGCAAAAACAGGAGTCAGGAGACGAAATACTCGTAAGAGCGAGATGAGGAAGGAAGATACGGAAAGAGATGAAATCGTACCAGAGAGGAGACGCGCAAGAAAATTGTTTTTCTTCAGTTGGTGGAAGTGAACTTCCATCCGTCAGACTCATCGCTCTAATCAACATATGCACTCTTCTTAATGAGCTATTCCCGTAATAAAACAGCACGATTAGAAAGCCTGAACGCAATCTTCCCATTATGCGCAGGCCTCCGCTTCTTCGAAGTTGTTATTTGATCCAGGTTATTAAAATGTACATTTGGTATGGCTCTATGTTATTTTATAATAGCTAATTAAAAAATTCTTCGAAATGATGGCAAATATCAGCTCAAGTTTAATAAACTTAGTATTATCAAAGTTCGTCTCCTTGCCGATTTGTCAAAAGTCAATTACAATATCTCCTTCCGCTCAGATTCATTCCGCTTATAAAACGCTGTCTGGAGGGAATCTAGTATCCCAAACGCCGACGTTTCAGGAGAAGAGAAGAGAATTCAATTCTACTGAAAACAATATCCCGTCCCAAAACGGGACCAGTGACGCTGCGAGCGACAAAGGCGATATTTGTCTAATGCACAGGCAATATTTGTCTAAGCTGAAATATGAAACATGAAAACCATGCTGTCTCTCTAAACTGATAGCTCATTCGAGAAATTTCTAATTTTCTATCTATGCGATAGACCTAGAATATGGCTGCAAAAAACATTATCACGCCTGTTTTGGTAAACAAATAGATAAATAGTTAATGTAGCAGTTTCTTTCTTGCGAAAGAAGGTCGGAGAGTTGTTAACATTTTTTCCGATACAAGAACGGTCCAATCAACAGTTGAAAATGACAGAATAAGTTCAAATGGCCCTGTATGCTAAAAAGACACAGTCGATGGTCCTCATGACAGATATTGTGGGATGAAGAGGCACTTTTTATATCTGCTTTAATTAGTTACTGCAATCCCGTCAGAATCCTCTTATGCAATTTTCTTTAACCAATTAGCGTCTTCTATTCGCAATTGACAAATTTCTTACGTGTCCCTTAAGAATGTAAACAAATTTAATTTTAATCAAAAATAATTGATTTTATACATTCACACTCAACCTTTGCTTCTCCAAATATAATTTAAATACATCACACTTTACTACGTGAATGAGAGGCGCTAATGGCATGCTAAATTAATGGGTTCTAAATAGCCGCAATAACGGTCATGCGTTCTAAACCCGAAAACTCAGGACTTGCCCAGCACATTCTAGAATTTGGACACGATATGGCCCCTAAAAATTATAAAATTCTACATCGTGTGAATGATGATATTTGAAATTTTTAGAGTTCTCTAGAAATAGCACTCAGACCGACTGATCAGCTTATGAACTTAAGAGGACCTTTCTGATTGGTCAGGCCTTGTCAACGTCATCAAATAATTTTCCCACTTCTGTTTCGCTGTGTTTTGTCATTCTTTTCCAAAATTTATTATTAATTTTTATTGGCTATGTAACTAACAAGGGACGTACACGTAGTTGTAGGACGCATTTTTTTGCGCGCAAGCACACCCTGGAAGCGATAGCGTTGTTTTTCAGGTTACGTTAAGTGAATTTGTGCGTATTGTTAAGTAGTGGAAGAAAGAAGTTGAGAGCGCATTAATACACATACACACCGATTTAACAAAGGAGTTGTTGTATGGCTATATGTGCTCAAATTTTTTTCGTTTTCTCGGTTTATTTTGAAAGAAACAAAATTTAGCATTTTCTTATTTTGCAAAGCATAGTACCTTCAGATGAATAACATATTTCAACTCCGGGTGAATCTGTGAGGTACATATTTGTGTAGTTCTCTTGTAAGTTATACAAGTTCTCTTGTATAAATAACTTGTAACTTTATAACATGTCTTACTGAAAGATGACTACCTGGTAGTCGAAATATGCATATTCATAGTAAATAAAAATCTTTGTGGAGAAGCGGACCTAGTTTGTGTTTTAAGGATTTGGCATCACTTATTGTGATTTATTATTTTTTCTATTTTATCGTACGGATCCGAATATAAAATAGTTGAAAGTGGAAAAATACGTTTTCATTCATTTTCGTCATGGCATGTTAAAGAATAGGAGATTCGTGCTCGGAACCACTATAAAATATACGCTGTATACCCATTACTGTTGCATTTGGGCTTCAGAAAATTTTTATTGATTTCCGAAGATTCTGCTCAGTTGTGAGTTTACCAAAGTTTCAGTGTTTGGGGTTTACAGTCACATTTCACGCAATTAATGGCCTACTTATTGTCAGTGGTATCTCAAATATTTTTATCGTATTTCATCTGCAACGGTAACAATGTTACTAACAGTTACTAACATTATGCCTGCATTGACAATTTTTCTGAAAGATGAGGCATATAGTAATCACATAGTAGTTGTTGCGACAGCATTTCAGTGAGAAATTTTCTGTTTGTGAAAATTTATGCATTTCTAGATAAGGAGAAAATGTTATACCCCTGTAATATTTAACAGTCATGAGTGTTTGAACTCTGAAAAGGCACGGTTCATCGGGAACATGTTTCTATTCTGGCGATTTTGAAAGGCAGTGCCATACATACAGTTACGATATATGAAACATTTATAGGCAACTATTGAACTTCATAGGTGGCAACCGTTGAAGCGTAGCAGGTTCGGAATGGAAGCCACATTGAGTATGCGATGATCCATGTCACCGTTAAGATCGTTGATAGAGATGTGAATGCATTTGACTGTCAGACATCTGATAAGTCAGCATTAAATTATGCTGACCTAATATATGCAGTACTAGTCACATAAAAGATTGCTTTTATATTCTGATCCGTAAAAAATAAGCTCCCTTTCTTCTGCAGCAAAACGTAAAAAACAAACATTTTAACAAAAAATAGGAAATGAGGGTTTAAAAAGTGAATGATACTAAGTAGGAAATTAAAACTGGGCATAGCAAATATTATTCATTTCTGCATTTGTTTGCTAAGTTCTTGGAAATCACACTTCAAATTTTACGGATAGTTTCCTCACTGACTATTAAATAACTTTCGGATAATACTATATTCACTTGAAATGAAATTGTGGAATTACCAAAACAAAAATTTGACGTGAAATAAAAAAATGTTATGAACCAAGTGCAAAACAATTGGAGAAAAGTTTTTGTTGCCAGTATTAACATTTTGCTTTTTATTATCATTTGTATTAATATCAACACATAGCTTATTATTTAGTTTAATAAATATCGTTCCTGGAATAAATTTGTTCATACTAATTAAACCTTTTCGAACAAACAACATTCCCAATAAAGTAATTAGAAACGTAGTAACGAAGAAAAAATATAGGATTTAAGAAATACCTCTTTACTGTGTCGAGGCGATGCCACCTGTTCTTATCGTCGATAAGAATCATGCTTTTAGAAAAAGCAGAACATTTAATCTGACTACTGGAAAAAGCGCCCTTTGGCCTGAATTACTGCATTTGTGCGAATAAGCATAGAATCAATGGAAGATCTTGGTGTTCACCAGATATTCCACTTGTTCTTGCAGATTTGTTGAAAGAGGATCTCGCTGTCGGATATGTTGTTTCAAAATGCCCGAAATATTCTATAAGGGGTCTTGATCTAGGCTCTAGGACGGCCAAGGTAAATGACGAAAGTCCTCATCTTCGTGCTCGCTAAACCATTACTGAACCAACCCTGCCTGATAAACAGCAACATTTTATCGTCCATGAAATATGTAGAATAAAAATGCAGCATTGCAGAAAGGATTTGATAGGCAATAATGTTCAGGTAGTCCACGGAAATCAGGGGATCAGTGGTACGAGCTCGTATACCAGCAGAAGCAGCCGTTTACCATGACAACACACGAGAACCTTGAATTGGCTTCACAAGGCATTCTGGATCCTTTGATTTATGCGGTTCCCACTAAACGCTCTGCCTACCGTCGGTACAAAAGAAAGTTTATCATGAATCGTCAGACCACATAACCTTCTTCCAGTCTTCACGTGTCCAGTCACGTTGTTCCAGACACCACTGTAAACAAATTTTCATGTTCTTTGCAGAAACCACGGTTTTGGTTTAGGCACACGACTGCCGATTTGGATCAGTTTCAAATCGTAGCGCATGGTTCTGCCATACATGGGTCAGAAAAAGCCTTGGTTAAAATCATTTCGCTATTGTTGCACATCGGTCTGGCTCATGATTGTCTGTCCTTGAGCCACAGTTACCTCATAAAAGACAAAGCCTGTGGATCATTTTTACAACGGTGAAAGACCGTCAGCTGTTTCGTTTTTTAAATCGTGGCTCTAGCTAGACGAGCACCAACAATGCGCCCCTTTTCGAAGTTGGTTAGATCTTTCTTTTTTCCCCTTTTTCGGTTAGGTTCTATGATTTGATTCACCCAACTCCTTCTTATGTAGGTGATAAGTACACGCTTGAATCACATGACTTCAAACTATTTTAAACAAAATAGAATTGAAACAAATTTACATATAAATTATATGGGTCATTGTACTATTTTTCTTAATGAAATTTAAAGAGCCCTTACAGTACATAGTGCAAGAAATGCACAAGATTTCCCGACTAGTTTCGCCGTTTATTCCGGGCCTTTTCAAGGTACATCTGAAAGGCTTACTAACATCAAAGCAATATCAAAGTTTACAGGTGTGTTTAAAATATGTCTGTTATATGATTGGTTAAAATAATAATTATACTGTGCGCTTGGGTGGTGCGCGAATGCATCTGATTGGTAGGTTCGAAATGTATATTAATACACTTTTGAGTACAGAATAGACAGACGGAGCAAAGTCTCTTGGGCATTTTTTCGCATTACACTCAAGTATGTTAAGTTATGCTAAGGTTGTTGCTTCAAGCACAAAACTAGAAGGTGGTTAAACGGAGCAGTAAATTGGAAAGGAATAACAGAAATTTACAAAGGTTTCACAGATACTTCTAATTCACTGGATAGTGTATATGTGTATGTCCTTCTGTTCAAGTAAGTAAATTGCGTACAGAGGGTGAGGCATTCAAGCTCTAGATCTCTTAATTTATTTTAAAAAGTATTGAGCCAGGAAAGATGAAACTGTTGTCACTTTTCAGCATATTCATTCTTAACCCGTACACAATGCTGACGCCACGATTGCATGTCTGCCGCAAACGTCTTTTAGGAGGTCTATTTTGTTGACGCAAAACGGAGCGTTGAAAAAGCCAAAACTCACTAGGTGCGAGGTTGAGTGAGTACGGAAATCACATCAAATTTGTCAATAAAAAAACTTCTGAAAGAGGGCCGCCCGATGAGCAGGAGTGTTGTTCCGTTAACTGTTGGAAAATGATGGCAGTGTCAGCTTTCTAGGATCAGTACATCTTTCAAAATAAGTTAGGAAAGGCTCACAACATAAATGCACCTGAATTTACAATGAAACTGACGTAAACATTTCATTTTTTCTTCATAATGCAATCTTATTGACGTGGTTTGACAGTTTATAATTTATTTAGAAATATGAGTTTGAGCTCCTACGACGTTCTAAACGCGTTTTGATTTCTTTTATGAAACAATCAAAAATCACAGGTTATTAGAAGAATTTAAAATGTGATTGGAAACAGTTTTACATGCGTAGAAACATAACAACGTTATTTTTTATTTACGTTTTGGGTTTTTTTTTCCAGAATTTATTCAATGAAAATTAAACGTTTATTATTTTTTAATGTCTTAAAGTATCTTATTTTTCTCTCGGTGAAAGGGCACACAGAGTTGGCATTACTATTAAGTGAACCATCCAAATAAACTCAACATGATTTACAACGAAAAAATTGGATTGCGCTTAAAAATAATGAATTAGAGATTCAGCTATTAGAAGAAATCAAGAAAAAAATTAATGTATAGAAATAAAATGGAGAGAAAAAATCATTTCTGTCTACACTTGATAAATATTAATGAATAAGTTTAATTTCTCCTGCCGTCTGTAACTTTTTTCCCCAGTTTTACTTAGAAATGAAAAGAAGGAAAAAATAAATTAAAAAATTCGCTAAATTAAAGGAATACATTTAAATAAAAAAAAATAAAAAAGAGAGAGAAAGGTAGAAAATTGCTGTCATTTTTTCCTCTATTTTCGGTTACATTTAAATGAAATTTGAATAAAGAAAACTAATGAATTCACAAGTGCGTGAATTATGGTAATGAGATTTCTTCAGAGATTCCACTACAACTTCTGAGGAGTTTTTAAAGTCGTTTCAAGTTTCCTTAGACCTTTAAAATGAAATGATAGAAAAATATTTTTTTTCCATTCTGAAGGATTTTTTTATATCGTTTGCATGCCAATTTTTGAAGGGGATAAATTTTTAATTTTCGTGTCATATATAATCAAATAAGATATTTACGTATATTTTGATAAACAAAATCCACGAAAATTTGAATGCCAATAACTTTAAATATCTAAAACTTTAATGTTTAGAAACATCGAGGAAATGATTTTTCAATTGAAAAATGGAAGGAAAAATTCTGCGACCCGGATACGAACCAGGAACCTCGACTATCATGGCCGATACCTCTACCAATTGGGCTATCGCAGACATCACGGAGAGCCAAGCTGTCTCAAGGTGTCTTAAAGACAACCAAGTTGTCACGGTTGAAAGCCCAATGGGAGACGGGAACCTGGCCCGCAGATCGAGAATTTCTCCTTCCATTTTTCAATTGAAAAATCATTACCTATGCTTGGAGACGCATCTCCTGTTAATAATTATTATTATTTAAACATCGAGGAATTTTATTAAGTCTCATCTAGATGTCCAGGTTAAGAGGGTGAAGATGATTCCAATTTCTTAAATGAATGCACTTATTAAAGGAAATTAGTATATTGTGTATTAAAACGTAAATTATCTGTTTGCACAACACTTGAAGTGCTGTTTATTTTAAATTATTACCAATAAGAATAAGTTTTGAACTCGTACAATTGCTAACTTATAATTTTAGCATTTAAAATAATTAAAGTGTCAATGAACTTTCTTTTTGTTGATAGAAGAAAAATGTTTTCATTGGATTAAATTTTTCTATCGATTTTATTTTTTTGTGCATAAAATTTTCATTTATAAATCTTTACAATTTTTCCTTCATTAATTTTATTAATGCCTGAAAGCACCGAAAGTGTATGAACACAAAGGGTTTCATAGCTTACAATCGAATTTTTTTTTAATTAAAAAAAAAAGAAAAAAAAAAAGGGTACCATTAAAAACACGTACCATTGAACAAATTTTTGACTAGCATTAATTTTACGTTATGTTCATTCATGACACGTCATTACAAGTTGTTTGATAACTTGCATGCCATATCTAAGCATTCAAAGTTTCCATTCGAGCGTAAAACTGAATTTCGCATAAAACATAAATTTTGTACATTATGTATTTCAGAAAGATTGAATTTTCTTTTATATTTAATAATTTTATTTAATCAATGACCAAATTTAGTATGTACTAGATTGTATGTTAAAATTAGATTGTATCAATTACCTAAATAATCAAATTTAATGATTAAAATTAATAAATTGAAAAAAATAAAATAATTAATAAAAGAATAATTTCATATACTTCCTATTTGATGATAAATCTTTTATTATTGAAAAATAGAAAACGTATTACAGAAAATACTGAAAAAAATAGAAATAATTGTTCCACTGTTCGACACTTAAATTACCTACGCAAAGGAGCAAACAGAATGTACAAACGTTCAGATGGACAATGTAATGTTCAAGAACAAATTATACAATATACACGTTGTTTCTGAATGATCTATACAAATTTCAGGGACCAAAAAAGCAAAAAATGACAGGAAGATGGGTCGAAAACGCTTCTTTCTAGAGTGATAACGATTTGAGGGTATCGTGTAGTAGAAGAAAATCAACTTCCAACACTTCTAGAGAATTTGCTATTGTCTATCCGACAAAGATTGTGGTATGTGCATGATGGTGCATCATCCCATTTCAGTCGAACCGCCAGAGAATTCTTAAATGCCACCTGCAGGGCCGTACCCAGAATTTTATTTCGCAGGGGGGGGGGGGGGGGGGGGGGGGGGGG
>JAHWFO010036341.1:2034855-2047984 GCA_023313115.1 Rhysida immarginata
CCCCCCCCCCCCTGGTTATGGCCCTGGCCACCTATCCTGGGCCGCGTTTTTCGACAAGCGCGTCTACCCCGATCGCGATGACGTATGAGGTCGCGTTCAACTTCGCGGTGAACTCGATCTTTCCACCACTCAAACCCCGTTAAGTCGAAAAACGGGAGCCAATAACAACGAGATCTTCGACTTCCTAAGATCGATTACTTCCGTCAAGAACAGCTACAGTAATGCGATTAATAATGTCACTGCTCATGCGCAAAGAAAACAGGAAATCATCGTATTTCCTCGCAAATCACGGCAAACATGGCATATGATTTATTGATTGGTCTATTTATGATCCATATGACTACTTTCGAAATCTGGGGATTTCTTCATCAGACAAGAGAATTCGTAGTCCATCTACTTTTGTGCTTTTTATTGTTACTTCAACTTTTTTTTTTGTGGCAAACCTGAATACAAAAAATTGCATTTTTTTTTTTTTTTTACTGAAAAGACTCTCAACTCTATTGGTCCACTGAGGAAGGATGGGAAACAGTGGATAAATTACTGGAAAGACTGGAGAAGCAGAATGAAAAAAAGAGCTCGGGAAGTCGATTTCGATACACCTATACCTCGTTATACGTACTGATTGGTTCCAAAAACTTGGTACGTAACTCGAATATCCGTATAACGAATACGTACTTTTCAGGGTCAGTAGAAAAGTCGAGGCAATGGAAAAACGTGAGAAGTTTTATTATGTAGCTCTCATCAGAGGTCACTACTGTACTTTTTTAAAAATAAATTTCCGTGATAACGCTTTGAAAATGCACATCAATGATTTTCGTGATAACGCTTTGACAATGCACATCAATGATTTTGATACAAAATATACACAAAGTAAATTGAATCTGTTTCAGTGTTTTTTATGAAATAATACAGCAAAGTTAGTATTTATTTTTTATAGTCTTTAGTTTATTATTTTTATTTCTTCATAAACATAATAATACACATGAAACAAAAATCGAAAATATATAGCCTAAATTAATTTATTAGAGTGGAAAAAATGACGACGTACTTGACGAGGTCATAGTGCTGGCACTGATGATCAGTGTATTTCCACTCTACTCTTTATTTAATCTCGTGTGACGAAATATTGGGTACGTAAAACGAATTCGTGCCATAATTTGAAAAGTACGTAAATCGAAAAGTACGTATAACGAGCGTACGTATAACGAGGTATGGGTGTACTAGACGTACAGGGGGTAGGGCGAAACGACAAGAGCTTCGAGTGATGAATCTCATTGGATGGGACAGTGTGGTGGGCACTGAAGGGATCCGCCCTGATTTTATATTAGAAGAAATACAATCCCCGTCGGTAAGATTTTATTTTCATCTGAGCATAAAAACATTGTCTTGTTTCAACCACTCAAACGCGGCTCGAAGGTCCGGGCAGATTTCCAATCGCGCACCTCGACCAACTACGTCATTTTGACGTCAGCAACGCGACCACGATCATGTCGAAAAACGGGTTTTTTAGACAACGGCTCACATTTGATGACGTAGATACCATTTGTGATGACGATGGCAGTTCGAGGTCGAGGTTTTTTGTGTCGAAAAACGCGGCCCTGGTCGATGGAGAGGTCGGGTAGGACCAATATCGTAGCCATTCGGTCATCTGACATGAATCCATTGTACTTCTTCTGGGGGTATTTGAAAACTCTTGTTTATTCTGCCCCAGTACGAGATGTTGCAACTCTTCATCAGTGGATCCTGGATAGCTGCGACATCATCGGTCTTTAAGGTGGTATTTTCCAACGGGTTCGCCAATCCATGCGGCGATGAACAGAGGCTTCCTTGGAATCTAACGTAGGCGATTTTGAGCATTTGTTATTAACCGACTTTAAAAAAAGGAGGTTATCAATTCAAAGCGTACGTATGTAATATTGTTGGAATTGCACAATATTCATATATGTTAGTCTATGTGGGCTTCTAAACAAGTATGCCAAATTTCATAAGTGTGTGTGTGTATGTATGTATGTTTGTCCACGTTTTTCTCAGAAACTAGAAATTGAATTGCAATAATTCTTTTTTATTGGATTAAGTAACTTTCAACTTAGGGATAAATCCAAGTTCATCAAAATCGGTTCAGTAGTTTTCAAGATATAGCTAGGCGATAGTGAAACTTTCATTAGGTCGGTATTTTATACTCTGTTTAATCTTGTTTTATACTCTGTTTATAGCAAGTGTGTTGTCTTGTCATAACGTAAAAATAAATCGCACAATTTGCAACTCCTATACGCTTTGACGTTAATTTCGTCTACTGCAGGACACCTTCAAACTGTTTAACTCTAGAAAGAAACGTTTTCGACCTCACGTTCAGATGACAGTTTCTGCTTGCTTTGGTACCTGGATCCTATCCTGAAAGTTTGTACAGATCATTCAGAAACACCCCGTATAAATGGCTACTTTCAAATATACACTATTTGGTATTCTACCTGGTTATATGCGCGAGAAATCAATTTCAAAACTTTGGAAATCTACGACCAAAATATGTTTATATCTAAGAAATTTTTCTCTATTATTAAAAGTAAAGCATTATTGTCATTCTGAATGTTTGCTTTATTTATTTTTGAATGTAAGCTGGGAAGGTTTTTTCTGTGCGGATTTCAACAGATATTGCCGTTTTCTTGAAGAAACATGATCACCGCTTTAAAATACATATCCATAATATAGTACAAACAATTAAATCTAGACTATTTAAAATCTTGTTAACATAACAAATCTTTATACTGAACAATATGCATATTTTAATTTTTACTTTTAAATTACATAATCGTGAATGATTAACAAAAATCAATTTTTACTTTTTAGTCTGGTAACATGGCAGATATCTTAAAGCTGCCAGATAGGCGAGATCTGAATAGGGGGGGGTGGGGGTGGGGAATTCATTGTCGCACTCAAATTTGACTTTGACCCCCAAATTAAGGTCATCCATATGCTAACTCGAAAACTATTGAAGATAGAGAAAAATTTCCAATTGCTACCCTGTAGAGCAACACCACATTAGTCTAAAAACAATTTTTAATCACGCCCTTCCCTTTGAAAGATTTTGAGAAAATGGGCGAGAAAGAGTCACTCAAGGTCATGTTGTGCTGGCCAGGGTGGCTGAGGTGGTTTCTAACACATTTGAATTGTAGTGAAACCCACCGTTGGGAAGGCTCATTAAGTGATTGGGTGACATGGTAGGTAGAAAATGTTGAGAAAATGTACTTGGTTCATTTAAATCTTGGCGAAAGATTTTTCATGTAATTTTGTAAGACGATAACCTGGTTAATTTTTTTATTTAATATAGTATGTTGGTAATAAGTATTTCTTTTATGATTAATTAGACTGTACTTAATGAAAAGATTCAATATTTTGTGGCCAATTTTTCGATTTTGCCCTGCCTTGTTTGAACGTTAAGTAAACGTTTTGCTAAAATCGGCTATTAGTCGGACCTTTTTCATTTTCTTTACCACAATGTCACAATTTTCTCTATCTTTACTACAATGTCACAAGATTTTCTGTGAGATGGTAGACATGATTTTCTGTTACGGAGCAAGCCAAGAAAATGCAGCGGAAGCATGTAGATACTATGTCGGGAGATATCCAACTCGTCACCACCCATCAAGAAGTGTATTGTGGCGTATTGTCCAACGGTTCCGTGACACAGGCAGTGTCAAGGTTGATCACGGACGGTAGCGGATGACGACACCACCACAACTATCCTTGCTGAAGTAGCTGTTAATCCACATTATGTTCGAGCAATTGCAGGAGACATTGGATGCTGCAAAAGCTCTGTCCACAAGCACAAATTTCATCCATTCCATGTTCATTGCCATCAAGCTCTCTCGCAACGTGACGGCGATAGACGAATGGACTACTGTAACTGGCTCCTCCATTGATGATGATCCGCAGTTCACATTCAAGATAATTTAGTCGATGAGGCATAGTTTTCAAGGAATGGGATTGTTAACAGACATAACTTACATTATTGGGCAGACAGCAATCCACGCTGGTTGCGGGAAGTTTTGCATCAAGAAAATTGACGACTTAATGTGTGGTGCGGAATGTACAACACCAAACTGATAGGGGCCCTATTCTACGACGGAACTCTCACAGGACTACGGTATCGAGACCTGATTCTCAATGGTGTTATGCTCGATTTTCTTGATGAACTGCCTGAAGTGAAAACTTCTATGGCGATTGTAATCGATTCTAAGTAATATAAATCGAATTAATGGTGAATGATATAAATATTATTATGGATGTTAATTTACTTGGACGAATCAGGAAGAAGTCATATATTAATACATTTTCATTTTATTTCTCATTAGTGAATCAATGTGTGTACTTATAACTATGTATCAATTATCTGTTGAATTTTGCTGTTGATTTTGTAAATCAATGGCTGGTTTCACGCTTCAAATTAAACGGTTTAAAAACCGTTTATGTCGGCCAAACAAACGAAATTCGTTTTAAACGAAGGCAGAAAAATAAACGAAAATGACACAAGCTCTCGTTTATTGTTCGTTTTTTTGCGAGCTTTCGTTTTTCTGAGTCAAAACAAAATGCAGGACCAAAGCGTGCCGAAGCCGCGGTGAATCCGCAATACATATCGCCAAAATAGAGTTTGGGAAGAAGTCGCGATTGCCAATTTTATTGTGGAGACATTGGATAATAGTTAAATTACAAACAAACTTATTAGCTTCGTCCTTACTCAAGTAGGCGCCCATGACCATGTTTTAAACAACTAACTCCCTCTCTAGTCAGTTTTTTTAGAAAACCGTTTAAATTGCTGGTGTTGTTACAGCTTTCAAAGTTTGATCCACTTAAACGGTTTGGTTTATCTTTAAACCATTTTTTCGAAACGTTTCAAGGAATGAAACCAACCAATATATTCTTCAGTATTATTATAATCAATCTAAAAAAAAGAGGTAACTTGTGATAACTAAAGTATGAGATAAATAGTTTTGATTCAAATCTCTCTAAATATCTAAATAGAATAAACCTTCGATCAAAATCTAAATTTTAACATTTTAATTAAATTAGAGAGAACAAGGAAGACAGGAAACCACTGATCCATATAAGATGTTTATTCTGACGAATGCGCATTTCGGCAGCCACGCTGCCTTCTTCAGTGTACACGGAGCTTTGTATGTTCTGATCAAATCCTGCGTGTACGCTGAAGAAGGCAGCGTGGCTGCCAAAATGCGCATTCGTCAGAATAAACATCTTATGTGAATCAGTGGTTTCCTGTCTTCCTTGTTGAATATTGTCCACAGTGTTTGGCTCCAACTTCTCCTTAAATTAGAGATCTTGTCTGGGGCATTTTGGGGGGGGGGGGGGAAGCAATTGTCCTAGGGGGCAGTTGTCTAGGATAGTTGTCTGGGGGTAGTTGTCCGAGGAGTAGTTGTCCGAGGGGCAGTTTTCCGGGGGGCGGTTGTCCAGGGGGCAATTGCCCGGATATAGTCCTATTGGAAGTATCCATCTCCAATGAGGTAAATCATCAACTGAGATAAGGAAATATCTTTGGCCAGTCAGACGTTGCTCCAAATGATTCAAAGGACCCAAATAATCTCACGAAAACATTTATATGAAGTTTCCGCCAATTCGGATTGTGGTGGTAATCCATGTAGGGTCTGTGCTTTCCTACTGTTTTCTCCATATACTCACCCTGACATCCGTACGGGATAGTTGAAATTGCCTATTCGTCGCATGACATTATTTTTTCCACTCATTTACTGTCCAGTTCTTGTGTTCCTATGTGGATGTTTCTTCTTGTTCGCTGCAGGCACCAAAGACCGGCCATCAAGTTCCTTGCCCAATACGGTTTATGCGCGGCGAATTGCCCAAGGTTACCTAACGAAGTTTACTCATTCTATTGCACTAATACAAGTTCGAGAATTTCCCTATCAACTCAACAATGCGCCTTTCGGGGTTACCCGATTTATTTATTTATTTATTTATTTATTTATTTATCGTCTGTTAGTCCACGCTTCGAAAACCTCTGGAAAACTTAACAATTGGTTAGGTTAGCTAACCAAAACGATATCCTTTTTGCTAATGCTAGAATCTCCTCTTTGAGCACTCACGATTATTTCACACTAGAAAATTCTTAAATCCTTTTTTACCCATTCCTACACGTGTAATGCGCTTCGTGGTGTGTGCAAACTTCCAGCAATCCTTTTTTCTAGCGGCAACAGCGTAACTTCATAGGTATGTTTCATAAAATGGTCCGGTTGTCATAATAAATTGACTACCGAGTGTAAATTAAAATCGTACTTTTGTGAATGTCATAAATTCACTGTAAAAATACCTAATAAATTGGTAACATATTTACTCGAAAATTTTAATATTTGTTGTTGTTGAAATGCCTAAGTAATAACATCCAGTGATAAACAAATATTAGCCTGTTTTCCCTATCTACGAAGTAAGTAAACTTAATGGTTAAAAGCAAAATAAATAGAGCTTAGTTTACCCATTTTGACAGAAGTAAAAATTTATTTAATTTTAGAATGAATATTTTTCTTATAGAATTTTAAAAGCGATCATAAATTTAGGCCACCCATAAAAATATTTATGATCTTAATAAACATTCCTCGACAAATACATTTTTATTGTTCGAATCATTTTTTTTTATTATTTCTATGAGCAAACATAAGCTTGGTTCAGTAAATAAAGCCGTCTAGACATTTCCTATAGAACACGCAGACATCGTAGCTTTTAATATCCAAAAATGGAAAAAGGAGTAAAAACATTTTATAAATATTGTATGAAGCCTGAAAACTTTCACTTAGCTTTAATAGAACAAAAAATAAGCAAATATTGTGGAATGAAACAACTTAAAAAGGAAAACCTGTAACCCAAAAGGAAAAAATTGATTGATCAATTTTATTCCTTGTGGAATAGAGGTTTTCCCTTTTTGGCAGCTTTAATAGGTTTAAACATGGCCTAATCCCAATATTAACTCAGCAAGGCCAATCTTGTTCGAAAACCTCATAATCTAATAAATAACAACGGAAGGATCTAATAAATAAATATTCTATTTGTACAGGACAAAAAGGATAAAAAAGAAAATATGCGTGTTTTACACCAAGTACTCCATTGGAAGAAAGCAATTTAAAAGGTAAGCGATTTTTTAAAGTAACGCTCGAGAAAGAATAAATGCTCCTTTCAATTGCACCGTATTATGCCAAACCAATTAAAGGGGAAACGCATGTCATTTGAGTTTATCTTAATCCTATGTGATAGAATGAAATCATCAATATTTATTACTTAATATTGGCAAAAGTCTTTACACCAAAGAAAACAAAGGTAAGGACTTGTGCTCTGTAAAGCTTGTCAATGTTGTTTTGAAAAGGAAAAAAATAAAAATAAATCTATAAAATAAATTCCTCATTCTTCCATCAGAGCAAAGCGGCTGGTTAATATTTACTTAGACGAAATTAATTTTTTCTCTCTTTCGTCTCCTTTGTTTGTTTGTCTGAAGTTTGCTTGTGTGTCGAAGGCGGGAAAAGAGCTCTGCTCGGTCGAAAGTCGTCGTCCATGAAATCAATGTGCAACGACAATAAATGGAACGGGGGATTAAATATTTCACAAGAGAGCAAAATTCAAAATACGACATAGCCACTGGAGACATTTCATGATTTGGCAACTCGGGTTTCCCGGGAAACCGTCTCCTCAATGTTATGATATTATTAATCCATGTCATAATTCGATCGCTTTTGAAAAAGCAATCTTTTTTAAAGGAGGAAAAAAATATGGAAAGGGTGGAGTGTTTTCGTACTAATCAAAATTTTAATAGTAAATGAAAGTGATATTGATTTATTTTATGTTCTGCAAGCATATGGAGCCCATTCCATTATAATAACAACAATATTAATGTTTCTTTATTTTCTTAATTAGAGACTTGAAGAAAATAACAAATTAAAAAAGTAATAAAAATACGCTTTTTAGGCAATTTAGTTCTCAATGAAATTACATACATATATGATAAAAAATTTTCTAACTTTCTTCTCTATGATCGAGCTGCTAGTAGACAAAATAATATGAACATCTGTAAGATGAGACAAAATATTTATTAAGGACCGAAAGATGCTTTATGCTATCAGTGTGGGGAAACGTGCCTGTCTGTCTGTCTGTCCGTAACTCTAACTCCTCCAAGGCTATTAAAGATTTTCAAAATCTGTTTTCGTCAGTCGTTGAGTATGGTTCATGGCACGAACCAATCGCAAATATTATCTAAATCGGTCCACAATAGCACGTGCACAAATGGTACCTTCACGACCCCATCTAGCAATTTTCAATGGAGAGATATATTAAGTAACATATCAAACAAATCGTAATGACGAGATAGAAGTGGATATAAATTACTATTTTCGCCAATTGATAAATACGGTTCCGGGAATGAACCATTTTGAAAATGGTTGTAATCGAAACAATGGCACGTGCTCTAATGGTACCCTTACGACACCCTCAAAAATTTTCAATCATAAGATATGGCATGTAATATATCAAACAAATTGGAATGATGTGTCATGAATGAATATAACGTAAAATTATTGATAGTCGAAATTGGTTCCAAGGAACATGGTTTACTGGAACCATTATGGTTCATTGGAACTTTCAATGCTAAGATATAGCATGTAATATATCAAATAGCTTGGAATGATGTGTCATAAATGAATATAAGGTAAAATTAATGATATTCCAAACTGGTTCAAAGGTACGTGGTTTAATGGTATCATTATGATCCATTAGAAACTTACAATGTTAATATACGGCGGTTGAAAAATATTGTTCCGCGAATGGTTTAGTTTAGCTTTTCGGTACTTGATTATGTCATTCCTTAATGGTTTATTAATTGTGTGATGGCCTTCCTTTGGATTAATTACAGCTTGTATCCGACGTTGGATGGCCTTTCCTCCTGCAAAATCGTCGCTAATTCAGAAAGTGTCAGAAAATAAAGGTGAGGTTCGATCGAGAAACGATCGAAATGAGCATAAGATAAATAAGAAGAGAGGAGTCGGAGAAAGAGGCGGGTAGAAGCGCCTTACAAAAAAGACACCCCCGCCCGACAGGTGAAGACGGGAGAGACCAAGATGAGGAGAAGAGAGAGAAAGGAAGAATGAAGAAAAAGACAAGTGAGAGGGAATCTGGATTCGAAATAAGTCGGTCGATAGAAATTCGAAGCGGGAAAATAGACATGCGAGGATAGAGCAGGAAAGAAGAAATAGCCGCGCTGGATATAGACACCGGACGAAAGAGTTCCGGAGGAGATACGAGAAGAAAAGGACAGCTAAGAATGAAGAGGAAAATGTAAACGGCCCGCCATTCCATACAAGGAGACGGAAATTCTACGACGGAGAGAGAGAAAAGTAAGAAACTATTCGATTGAAAAGAAGGGCTTCGAGAATTGGTGAGAAAGGAGAAGACGAGAAAGGTTAATGTGCTAGCGGAAAGGAATAGTGCGAAACCGACGGAGGTTTCATCGAGCGTTAAAGCATCGACGACTGTGCCTCTCAACGTGGAAGCGACTTACGGAGAAGCAGCTGACGAGGAGCATAGCGAGCGAGCGGCTTCGCGCGAACTGGCGCCAGCTTCCGCGTTTTGCCAAGCTTGGAAGGGATACGAGCCCGTCATAAAAACTGTAAGTGCGCACATTAACTGTAAGTGCGATCATTATGGATTCTTTAGAATTAACTGTCTGTAATATTAACAATTAAGAAAATTAAGATAATGGCGCTATTATCGTACTATGAACGCTTAGGTTACTTGACAGACTTCTATTAATTAATTGTACGTCTGTATTTTGCCTGTTGGCGATAGCCGCCCCCATTTACAAGACATCATTGTGGAACACAGGAGACGCCGAAGGTTTCACCCGAGCTATACGTTGTCTGCCACGACTGGCATTGGTAAAGTAAAACGATAGTCCGACGCAACGCTTAGAATAATACGAAGTAAGTGCTCGTAGTTTTATACCGGGGTCTACACAACTAGTAATCATTTAACTAGATTTCCAGCTATAATTACGTCCTAATATCGCCTTCGTTCTGACAATGCTCCCTTCTGATATATTTTGAATTAGGATGGAGTCCCCACCCTCCTCATGGTGGGCTACGGACCGTTCTCGTGCTTCCGAAGCAGATGCCCTCGAGATAGGAGTAATTGCCGTCACCGTTTAAAGTTTAAACGGTCTAGAAGATTGCATCTGTTTATAAGTTATTGAATTTATTACTGACTGTCATATTAAGTTGGGGACCTGAAGTACCCGCACAGCCTTAATATAATTCTGTGTTGCAAATCTTTTGTTCTTAGATTGATTAAATTATTTGTTATTATAATATAAAACGTCCTCCCTTTTACTACTGTCACATACACAGAGGCTTAGCAGAAAAGCCGTGATAAAGTATCCTTGGAGATGGATACCTACTGTGCAGCTTAGCCTTCAAAATCCCCCAGAAAGATTCAATGATATTAAAATCAGGGGGCTGAGAGGGCCAATCGAAGTGTTGTACTTCATCATCGTGTTCATTAAACCAGTCGCGAACAATTCGAGCAACGTGAATGGGAGCATTACTGTCTTGGAACACAGGTCATTTGTCAGAGAACACAGTTTGCAGCATTGGATAAAGATAGTCGGCGAGAATACTGACATAATCCTGTGCTGTAACCCACCCATGCAGGACAGCCAGTGAGCCGAGACCACGGTTAAACATCGCCTTCCACAACATCACTGATCACCCGCCATGCTTAACAGTAGGAAGGAGACAGTCAACGTCATAGTCTTAGGTGGCTTTCTCCAAGCGTAAACATGTCCGTTTCTCTGGAATAATGTGAACGTCGAGTTATCTGACCAGATGGCATTCTCCCCTTGTTGTTGTGTTTAATTTCTTTGCTTAATGTTTCGTTGTCCCAATGCATTGCATGGTGTCACCAATGGTTTTGGAATAGCGCTCTGTTGTGTACAGGATGTTGCAGATAACTACAGGGTAGTAAAACGGGAAGCCTACTCGCTCGATTGCAGGGGCCGGCTCGAAATCAAATGATAATTGGGTAATTTTATCAAAAACATAACAGTTTTGATGTTCACCCCACCCCTCCCCGACTGTGGAAACTGCTGGCTGCTGCAGGCCACCTTCCTCTCCTTCCATTCTGCCAATGGACCGAGCGGCCCCTGCAATCGACCGGATAGGCTTCCCGTTATACTGCCCTGTAGTTACCTGCAACACCCTATACGTTCGCTGCATGCAGTTCACGCAGGATGTTGATTCAGCTTCCTGTAGATGTGTGTCCATTCCAGAGCGACAAGTTGCAATCTTTAATTATTGTCCAAGAGCAATCTATTGTAGCTCTTTAATTAAACTCGCGAGGGAGTGGTGCTTTGCACTCTGGAAAAATCGGAGACTTCCCGTGGTGGCAACGGCGACGGCTGTGGCGGTGGAGTTGCCAATGGTACATCGGGAGCAGATTCTGGCATCGATATCTGATGCTGTTGTCTTGTACTTTCTGGCCACAATCCGCTTCAAAACCCTTCTGTCTTTATTAGTGATCTTTCAGCCACTGTTGTGCTCGGTAGATGATGTCTTTTCATGTTTCTTATAGGCTATCACATCAATCGACACAGTGCTTCTCCCGACTCCAACAAGGTGGCACTAAGACGGGCCCCAACAATCATGGCTCTTTCGAAATCTCAGAGTTCAGCCATAACGGAGTTTCAACGCCGCAATATACTGGGTGAAAATTAATTTCACAGCCAAACTTGGAGAGGTCGTAGGGATAATCGAAACAAACAACTTTTCTTTATACCAGTTTTGCGAGAAAAATTTATTTACCAACGCAGAACAGTACAGCACAACTCAAGACATGTGAGAACAGGACGTGTGGAAGAGGAGATACTGCAACGGTTTGCAGAAGATTCCTCAACAAGCACCCGTGCAGTCGCACATGCTGTGAGGATCAATCAAACAATTGTCTGGAACGTCATGCGTGACAATGGGCAACATCCATACCACGAACAGACTGTGCAGGCTTTGAGACCCAACGACTACCAACTACGTGTGCAGTTTTCCGACTGGTATATTCGAAATGTTGCCATCAATCCCGCATTTGGTGAACTTGTTTTTTTTTTCTGATGAAGCACAGTTCACCAAGGATGGTCTTTTCAATTGCCACAACCGCCATGTGTGGAACGACACAAACACTTTGAACAGCTGCTGTAACTGTTCTGTGTTGGTACATAAATTTTTCTCGCAAAACTGATATAAAGAAAAGTTGTTTGTTTCGACTATCCCTACTACCTCTCCAAGTTTGGCAGTGGAATTAATTTTCACCCTGTATTTAGCATACTCACGCTATCTCTACAAGTAATAGACTGATGTGTGTGCATTCTTGCCAACACCCCCTAAAACGAAGCCTTGACACCAAGTTCTCAACGTCATACTCACGTGACCAGAAGAGGATTGACTTGGCAAATGGCGCCATATACAAACCAACGTAATTATTAATTATATTTTGTTTATTATATTAACTCAAATTCTGATAAAAATTTCTGTTAATTTTAGAATTGTTTAAAATTACATCATTTTTAATTGTTACAAATGTCAATTTCAATTTTTATTCTTTAGCTGAAATTAAATAATAATGCTAAAATTAAATAAATTGCTATTTTTTTTTATTCATTAAACTTTGTGAATTCTTATTTACAAAAATCAATATAATATTTCCATGATTTCTATTTAAAAATCGAGCTCGTGTATTTGCTCCATTACATGAGCTGCCGACGACAATCCTCTTCTAATGACGTCAGAAAGTTGGTGTCAAGGCTTTATTACAGGGGGTGTTGTTCTTGTCCGCTAGGTGTACGGTTCAAAACTAGAGGGTGGGATTAAACTACTGTGACTAGAAAAATTGTGTGGCAGCAAGCGTTCAAATCTGATTCCTCGAAATCTGGCAGTAGCTAAGCTCTGTATGTAATAACATCCATAGCTTTACATAGTAATCATAGGGTACCGTTAATTTGTTCGTAAAGCTTAAAAATTTGATTTATTATTTCATTTTAATTCCAGAAGATAAATATTATTCCATTTTAATCATATTTTGGGGGGGGGGG
>JAHWFO010036341.1:2048084-2136063 GCA_023313115.1 Rhysida immarginata
AAACTTTCAAGATTTTCACCGAAATGCTACCACATGGGTGGATTGACACTTTCGTGCACACTTTTTGCCAAACGTTCATGATTTTCACCGAAATGCACCCACATAGGTAGATTTACACTTTCGTGCACACTTTTTGCCAAACGTTATTAGTCCTACCCTCAGATTATTGATATATCTTACTTTTTTAAAATAATAATAATACAGTGGTCGCCGCTTAATGTAGCCACCTTTGAAGTGGCCACCCGCTTTTTATGGCCACTCCACCTCGGTCCGGAATTTTCTAACTGTTTCCTATGTAACAAATTTTCGCTTTATGTGGCCACACTCCGCTTAATATGCCCATTTTTTTCAGAGGTAGTTCACGAATTCCACTTTTTCATCTCATCTTACTCCGGATAAATGAACACTCACTTATAATATCCACTTTTTATTTCCCTCTAAGCCAATGATTGTACTGATTGTCACAGATTGTCACAGATTGTACTGATTGGTCAATTAGATGAAAGCTGCAAGTGAAGGGACAAGCAGAAACCGTAATGGAAAAGATGCTCAAGTTTGAGTTGGTTTCAATACGTTAGAAACAGAAATCTTCCAGTAAACAGTCCTCTCTTATGTCAAAAGGCTGATGAAATTGCAAAGACATTAGGCCACACGGACTTTAAGGTAACTGAAGGCTGGTTTCATCGCTGGAAAAAACGCAATGGGCTAAGCTTCAAGAAACTTCATGGAGAGGCTGCTGATGCTCTTGTTTATTGAAATTTGGAGGGACAGAGAGAAAACCTCCCCATCATTGTTAACTCAGAATCTCCACGCTGCTTCAAAAATGCAAAAACTTTCCTAAATCTTTACGAATCGTCTACCAATGCACGGACGACATCAGAGATCTGGATTAATTGGATAGCTCAATGGAACAAGAATCTTAGAAGCGAAGACAAAAAAATTGATCCTCTAATTGACAACTGCATCGCTCACGCTCATGTTCCTGATGACCTATCCTACATAGAAATCATACGGCTTCTACCCAACACAACCCAAGGTTGTCAAACAGACAGTAGACAATATTTTAAATGAACTATTTTGACAAGATGGTGTAGGTGTATAAATGATTATTTAAGCAAACAAACGTGTCTATATGTAAGTACAAACACATGCTCGAGTTTTGGTAACCTCGGGTTGGGTAAAAAATTAAGTACTTTTGGTAACCTCGCTTAAAACAGCCACCGGTTAATGTGGACACTTAAGCATGGTCCCGATCAGGTCATATTAAGCGGCGACCACTGTAATAATAATAATAATAATAATAATAATAATAATAATAATAATAATAATAATGTGACAACGTCAGGGTAAAACCCTCGGAATAAGACCGGGGGGGGGGGGGCGCGATTTGCTCTCCACAGGCAAGAGCCCAAAACGGGGTTGATGAAAACACATAAAAAGGACTAAAGAAAAAAAATCAAACAGAAGGGACAAAACAAAGAAGGAAAGTTAAATGATAGTTCAAAGGTTAAAACAGTAGCTTAAGTCTGCTATAGTCAACAAAAAATATTAAATATATTTTGGTTATTGTTAAACAATTAAATTAATTTAAAAGCCGGATCTAAAGTATAGAACTTGGTCTGCGATTTACCGAGAAACACAAGAATCTGATTATTCCTACTATTGTTGGGAACACGAAAACCTATTAATTCCAGGGTACGTGGCGAAATAAGTTGTCCATTAATTATCTTTCTTAATGTACCGAGAAAAGCACAGTTAATAACTTCTGAGAGATTAAAAGCGGGTGTGAGGGAAGTTTTGTCACCAAGATGAAGAGCACGAGTAACAAAAGAACTGAATGATAAAAGTTTGGATTGGAGATGCTCAAGTAGAACCAGATCCTAACAGCATGTAAAATTTTGGACAGAATAACTGTTCTTTACAATAATAAGAAAGTCTTTGCCTTCTTGAAAAACTTCGTTAAACGTCTTATAATTCGTTAACGTTTCATAAACCATATTAACAGAACACCACACATAAACTATATTTTGACAGAGCTATAATCACTGACAAAACTATCCCTCATAACAGACCAGACATTCCACTCGTAGATAAGCAAAAAAAAGGTGACTTACATAATTGATATCTCCATCCCCAACACACACAATTTACAAAACACATACACTGACATAATCACTAAATATGCGGATCCATAAAACGAAATAAAACGACTTTCACACGAAATAAATCGTCTTTCATTTTACATACCGTTTCTTTTCACTCGCCCTGTACTTAAACAATCCTCTGCACATTTTATCTGCCTCAAACCTGAAACGGATTTATATTATACAGGGTTGTGCATAACCTTTTGTTAGGGGTCTGGAAAATAAACAAAACTAAGTGGAATGTTCTGCGATTGATAATCAAAAAGTACGTTTATTTCTGCTTTTATCACATCAATATTTAGTGTGGCCACCACCTGCTTCTCGAACAGCACGCATCCGTTTCGGGTAGGAGCGGAGGAGTGTCTCAAACACAGCAGTATCGTACTCCATGTCCTTCAGCACAGATGTCAGGTGTCCCATTAGAAGGTCTCGAGAATACCGATTTCGGAATAACATGGAATGGCTTGATGTTTGCACGCTGACGATGTCTTTGAACCGTTGAACGAGAAATTGTTTTTCCACGCTTGGCTTTAATTTCTTGTGCAACGTTGACACAGCCGCGACGTCTTTTGCCAGTGTTATTAGCAATGATGTTTTTGCTTTCCTGTGATAATTTCTCGGGCCTACCCTCAGCAAATTCGGCATGGCAGTTATCATAACCTTTCTTCCAATTGTCCGTCACCCATCTATCCGATCGGTTTAACTTGTTCGCAACCCATTTGCGATTAATAAAAGACGCACCTGCTTCCATTGCCTTTCGATATGCATTTGCACGAACTCTATCCATGAAACACTGCTCTTCACTGTCATTTATTAAACCAGCCATATTTGTTTGATACCAATAGACGCACAATGAACTACTCTCTGCCGAAGCGTCATAAGAGTGTGCTACAACGCTGCGGTTTAAGTCGCAGCCCCCAAGCAAAAGGTTATGCACAACCCCGTATTATGAGAATACCCAAAAATATTCTGATAATATAATGCATTTGTAAAAATAAAATCTTGTAAACATTCCAAGGAGGAGCTTTAGTAGTGAAGCAGAAATACATTTATACGTTTATTAAAAAGAAATTAATCCCCCCTCCCCGCCTCCCGAGTAGGATAAGGCAAGTCATCTATTTTTACCCCTTTATCTGCACTTTTTACCTCTCCCCAAGTTTTTTTTAAGCAATAAATTGATTTTCTCGAACGTAATATGTAAAAAATGTAAAAAACCTCGTATCTTCTTTCCTTTCTCATCATTTCCGAACGTATGATATATCACATGCCATATATTGCCATAGTTCTAAGGACCAAGTGACTGCCAACCCCGCAAATCCGATCCCACTGGAACAATTGGATCTAAGCTTCATCGTAATGTAGATCTTGCCTAGAGGAATCTGGATACTGGATTTTACGCCTTTACGTATCTAAATACCACATAGATATGTTGCCCACTCTGAATCCCACCCCCGTAATTCCGACCCACGTATACCAATCAAAACCAAACTAAATAGTGCAGATGGACATGCCCATAGTAAGCTACATTCCGAATTTCAAACTTCTACCTAAAAAAAAATGTAGAAATTATGAAGAGGACGGACTGACATTACAAAACCAATAAATACCTCCATTCTTATTCTACTGACGAGGGTCAGTCAAATGAAAACCGGAAATATTTTTTTACAGCTCCTTTATTACAGACAGAGTTGGTACCCTATTTTTCAATGTAGTCCCCATCTTTTCGATGCATTTCCGCCACCGAGTCGGGAAGGCATGGATACCTCGGGAATAAAAAATCTTTATATAATGGAAATCTTGCCTACCGAATTTCACTCCTTTATATGCATAAATACACCTAGATCTTTTGGTCCATTCTAATTTTCACCCCCAAAACTCCGATCTTAATGGGCTAATCAAAACCAAACTAAATAGTGAAGATGCACATGCCCATAGTAAGCTAAATTCCGAATTTCAACCTTCTACCTCAAAAAATGTAGAAATGATGAAGGGTGATTCAAATCGTGTGTAAAAAAAAGCCAATAAGTACTCCATTTTTCCGCTACTTAATAATAAGCTCAGAGATTATGAGCACTTGAGCAATCGTGCGTCGATAAAGCGATTTCATGTGCGCGCGCCCATGTCAGTAATGCTTAAAAGATGTACAGAAAGCAACAATGTATTCCTTCTCGACAAATCGATTATTATATGATATGCCGGTATCTTTGAATTCTTTACACTTACTGTTTTAGCACGTGAATTCGACTTGAAGGGGTGCACGAAAAATTCTGAAAAGTTGATACGGCCGAGCTAAGACTTTGATGGTCATATTTCTGAAAACAGAACTTGAAAAACTTAATCCGTTTTCAAGTTATCGTGCAAACGGCGGACGGCCGGATAAACGTACAGACCAAGGGCGCATTCTTATAAGTAACTTTTATGCTAAAGCTCCTACAAATTTTTATTTTAAGGATTGGAATATTACTATAAATAAAATTTACTGAAAATTTCAGTTACACTGTCATATCGCAGATGAAGGGAAACGAAACTGCCGATATGACAGTGGAAGAGAAATAGAATACGAGTCTAAAGCTGCAAAGAGTTAAAAAAAATCAGCGAGAAAGCTCCAACCGTCGGTTGACAATAGTCTCGCCCACGAGGCGAGGAATCGCGTAATCGAAGCCGATTGCGTTGCATAATTGCATAGCCAATCGGCTCATTAGCGGGCAATGTAAATCATCAGCGAAGACTAAGGATTTTAGAGAGGATTTGGATATCGACGAGGATGACCAGGATGGTAGGCGGACCCAGCGAAAGTTGATGGGCGAACTAGGAAAGCAGTCGTTCTTAGTGAATAAATATTTTAACCGCCAAGACAAGAAGTCGCAGGAGGAATCCAGCCGAGGGTCTGCCGTCAAACCTCTCCCATATTACGAAGTTCATGCTACGGAATCCAGCGGGGCACAAGAAGAATCCAAAGGTGCTAATCGTTGTAAGAAACGAGGTCGGATCGGTGCAGAGAAGGGATCGATTGTTAGCGATTCTTTCGTAGCTCAAGAGGTGAAGGATAAAATTGTCTGGGATCGGATAAGCCATGGAGAGCGAGGTGGATGTTCGGAGCAGGCAAGGACTATGGTTAACAAAAATACAAACTTTCTTTCCAAAGATTATTCTCCGTGCAATGCTGAGCGTCATGGGCAGCAAGGGGCACTCAGGACCGTAAAGAATAAGAGCAGAAGGAGCAACGTCGGGCCGCAGTTCGCACGCTACAGCCGGGAACGAGGTGAAAATAGAATTTTCACAAATTTTCCTTGTGAACATTTTTCGCATTTGTGCAGGCACCCGGAAGAACGGAAAGGGTACCGAACTCGAACTTTTTACTGCTCTTCTTTTCGGACTGATAAATCTTGGAGAGAAATAGCGTTTGGTGAAAATGCATTATCATCTGGAGGAGAAGCAACCGCCAACACTACCAACGACACATCATCAATTCAGGAGAAGGTGGAAAAGCCGGTCATCCCACAGTACGAAATTCTTCGGAGGAAATCTGCAGCGCCATCACTGCGAGGATTGGATTTTGCAAGCAAGCGCTTACGGCTCTTCTGTGTGGGGTACTGTGATAAGACTAAGCTTATTTGAAATCTTTATTGGAAATTGAGCGTGTGTACGTATAGTTTTAAGTTGTATCTTTTTTGAAGCTGTATTAACGCTGTTGCTTTTATTTTCTCATATTTGCCATTAGGCCGATCCCCTCCGTCGACAAACCTTGAAAGGTCGCCGCGTTCAGCAGAAACGCTTCCGGAAAGATATTCAACATTCATCCCAGTCTTATAGACTCAGGAGAAGAAGAAAGGAGAAGGAATTGATGAATATTTGTTGAATTATCATCTGTGACTCTGATTTTATATTCCACAAAATTTGCAAGGAATTATTATTGATTTCAGAATTAAATATTCATTTTACCATGAATAAATCGCCTCCTTCCCATTCTCTGCTCACGGCTTTATACCTCTGGGTTAAGAATTATGGTAGATAATTTTTATGGGCAAAGTTAATAATGTAAGGTTCCTGGTGATAAATATTTATAGAACGTGGTCGAATAAATAGTTAAAAATGTTTAGAAAAGACGGCGCCAGTGAATATAATATTCACAAATTTGTTTTTGTTAGTTTATCCCACTTACTGTACATACTAGATACAGGGTAGGCCAACGAGGGAAGAAATTAGGCACGTGAAACGGTCTTAATAATTAAATATAATATTTATTAAAATCTTCAACAAAAAGATATATAAGACAATAACGCTGGTAATTTGATATAAAAGATGGTGATAAGTTAATAATGAAATTCAAATAATTAGATGTCCAATCAAGGTGTGCAAAATGAAAATAATTCAAACTGTAATAAGGGCAGAATTTGGATCAAATTGTATCAATTAGGGTAGTTGTAAAGTATAGATAAGTGAACATAAATTTCATGTAATGACATGGCAATCAATTAGGATGGTGTACAATAAATAATATATCAATTTATAGAATTGTACAAATTAATTCTTACGAGGTAATGATCGGTAATTTATTGAATAATAGTGATTATAAATCAGAATGAGTTTTGTGAATCCTACTTAAGAGTGTGAATCTAAACTGTCAAATTTATGCAAATAAGATCTTAAAGTGAGGTAGGATTGATTGAATAAAATTTCCCAAATAATAAGGATATGTAACAAGAGAATCTGAATACTTAAATTTCTAACGTTACTAAATAAAGCATTGTTGCTAAACTGTTCCGTTCCCAAAATACCAATTAAAAGAAGAATATGTAAGGAAAGAATGGCTACTGAGACGGGAATGAATGAATGCTAGCTATACCGTATCTTCTCAATCTGTCCGCCACGCTCGGGTCTCGCTCTGGTCTCGATCAGGGTCGTCAGCTGAGGTGGTCTCGTCCAGCGACGTGGCTTGGAGATGGCTCGATGCGCTTTCTCGGACCAACACTGATGATTTACAAATTATTGAATTCATTGAGCAGGTGCTCTGCTATGATTACTCCTTTAATAATCCTCGACACGAGCGAAAACAAGATAATAAATTTTGGTGTGAACTAAAACGAAAACTTCTAAACTTAAAACTTAATTAATCCTAACTTTTTGAACTTCTCAACTGGGATCGATAGACACACCAGTTGAATGCCGAATCGAACTAAAAATATCGAGTAGAATGCCGCACACCCGCCCAACACGAAAGTTAAACTTCTACTAATTTCTTTTTCACTTAGAATGTCTGACAAGACAGATTTGAGTTCGACAGCTAATCAAACGTTCGAAAACGCTGGTCACCCATCAAAAGAAAGGTGAATCTCTTGTCAATCAACGGTTTGGAAACACCTACTCTAATTGTTTCTATACTGACGAAATCTCAATACTCACGTGACAATCAGTCGACTCTTTTTCTAACTTCAGATTCTAAAGTTCATTTCTTGCTTTGTCTTTCTCGTTGTCTTTCTATCCCATATCCTGTTCTCATGTTCGTCTCTTATTTACGTGTTTAACTCTAGCAATACTCTTTAGGTCCTTGAACAAGAGTCCAACAATCAAAACAATGAGATGTAAAATGAATCTCACTTTCTCCCTTTGCGACTAATGCCAAAAGTGACACCTAAAAAGCGATTCTTCACTCGCGCAGAAAAAGAAACAACCAAAATAATAACTTTATTTAATTCTAACTCTAAGTTAAATCCTTCTAAACTTTATAAAATCTTAAATTCCGAATTCCAAATAAACAAATACGAACGCGAATAATAATCGATTAATTTACATAATTAATTTAAATGCAAATTCTAAATTTGGATATTAAACGTTCCCAAAATTTTACAATAAAAAGCACGTGACATACACCGTCCTCTGAAATGTTCTTATAAAAGCTCATAACAGATATAATGGGCATAAACAGTTTTTCCACATGAAATTATTTGATTTTTCATGAGGATAGGAAAGAAAATTCGTGGTTCGAGTCCAGGCTGGCGAATTTCTTTCCTATTTTCATCAGTAATTTAAACATTTGAGATACGGCGTGTATTAAATCCTCATCGAACATTCTGAATCATTCTTTATTAGATTTTTAATTTTAATATTAATAATAACTAGGAAAAACATGATATAAGTAAAAATGAAATTCTGCTTGTCTTTGATTAATGAAATAGAATTTCTGTTTTTAAAACGTATAAAATTTTAAGAGCCATGGCAGATGTTCCATTTCAATCTAAACAATTTACTCTTCATTTTCTCTCTTCAATTATCTAATCTATTTATTTCAAAATTAAGGCTGAGTACTCCATCCTTAGCTGATTCATTTCAAGTGGAGCTATATAATATTGTTCTAGAAACCCCTAAGAGAAAGCAAGTGCAATTTTATTCGAGCAGGTCGTATAATTCAAATTTTTCATGGAGATCTTCCACTCGTATGTTTGAAATGGAGGGGAGTTGAACTCTTTGGGAGGGAGACATAAGTTATGGTTATACAATTGATTTTGCAAAATATTTTATTTTAATTTTTGTAAACAAATTAAATATGTTATAAATAATAAAATACTGAAACTCGGTCATAAAATAAATATAAATATTTAAATTTTTAAAATTAAAAAAATGAAATATTTTAATTTCGCCTATTTTTCATAGCTTGCCAAACCTGACAAGCTTTAAACAGTTGGTTTTCAGATATTTTTCAGGACCCAATTCAGAAATCTTCATTAGAACATCTAAATTTTCGTTATTTAAAGAAATTCGAAATTTGGATTTAATTTTATTTTGGGTACTGAAGCCTCATTCACAAGGAACACTTGTAAGTTTTCAAAAAATTTTTGAAATTGGGATATATATTCATCATTCTTTACTTAAAGAGTGCATATTTAATAGGTCCATCATCTACATTAATGCCTAGACAAAATTTTTTAATGATGCTTTCTATCGAATCCAAACCATATTTGGAATTTCTAGCATTTATGTGCTGCTTTATCGATTGAGGTTCAATTTCTGAATCTGCTTTCTTTATAGAATTGGTTAAAGCCTTTTCCATGTACCTTCTGTTGTTTTCCATTTCCAAAGCTTGTTTTTCTCGTCGCACATGTGTAGCACTTGCACCATGTTTTGTCTTTACAAAAACGGCAAGTCATTTTTTTTCATATTTTCACAAAACTTTAATCTTCTATACTCTGAATTAGCCATTTGGACTGAAATTTGTGTTTGCACGTCTTGCCGTTATTCTGATTATCATTTCATCTGGAGTTTCCTTCCCAATAGTCTTCTGATTTAAAACATTCTCATCTTCGTTTATTATTTGTTTTCTCGTACTACTTGGGTACTGAAGCCTCGTGTACTATATACTTACATACCGCAATATTTTTTTCTTCGTAGAAGACTATACGAAACTAGCAGAGGCACCCGGCGTTGCCCGAGATAATTATAGTTGTAGGTTAAACAGAACAACCTCATGAAGTTAAATAATAAATTTGTTTTCAGTAATTCTACAATTTCCGTCTATAGACGAAGCAGTTATTCAGTTGTTTCCGATGCCCGGATAACTTTTTGTCATCTCTGCCCAATACTCATTCATTTCTTCGCTGGAATTTCGATAGATATGAATTATTGTTATAACCCTTCGAAAAATTATTATAGGACATAACAGCATATGGTTGTTGGTTTGAAGAATTGAGTTCATGTATGCTTTGTTATCGATTATGTCGTCAACTGTAGCTCGAACGAAGGGACTGCGTCCTCTTGTCATCTTTCACTCTTTCTTAATAGTCTGCTAACTCTCCATTATCTCCAGTTACTGATCATTATTAAATACTTCCAAGAAAATGTTAACTTCTAAGAAAAGCTCGAACAACAGGAATTCTACGTATTGTTACAAATTCAATTTTGTTTTATAATTCTCAGAGGTGGGATGCAACAATCATTCTTAATGAACCCCTACTTATATTGCACACTTTGCCCGGGACTTTACTTACCCTCTTGTTGTTCTGTCTCAGATTAAAATGTTATCCATCTTCACCCCCGGGGAGCATCACTGGATACTTTAGACCTATCTTTTAAAATTTCCCTTGCCCTTAACGTAGAAGCTCTTATACCCTCCTGCTCTAGCGGAGCTTCCGTTGTTCAAATGCTTCCAATGCCCGGATAGCTTTTTATCTTTCCGTTGCAAATTTCACTGATCAGTATTCGTTCTTTCTCTTTTTTTGCCAAACACACAAATTTTCGCCAGTCGTCTGGACATTTTTAGGGAGCTCAAGGGAGATCCGTGTGATTCCTTAGTCTCCTCGATAAACATTGCCTTATCTATGTCCTGTCATTGCATAATCATATTTATGCTCGTTGTTAATAATTCGTTACCAGCCCTCCCTAAAAGAGGTTAATATGGTTAAGTATGTAGTGCCACACCAGTAAATGTGTTACGTTTGCAGTGCCACACCAGTTAATGTGTTAACAAACTTTCAACCCCCTTTTCCCTCCCTTAGGGGTTGAATTTCGAAAATCCCCTTCTTAGTGCTCACTTACATTTTATAAAGAACCTCTGTACAAATTTTCAAGTTTCTAGGCCGTATGGTTTGGACTGTGCGTTGATCACTCACTCATTCAGTTTCTTCCTTTATATATACAGATGAATGGAACGATAAAACGAGGAATGCGAAGACAATACTAAGTTGAACTCGAAACTAATATGGCGTGATCGATGGTATGGTGACGATTGGGATTAGCGAAATTCCATTGGTTCAAAAATTAAATGTCCATGAAAATATTCAGCAATACTGACCGGCGATAAGTTAAATCCGTAATCTAATGATTCATGGACGGAAAAGTGTGATAGTGTATTTATGATTCGTATCCAAAACTTATATTGTAAAATAAAAAAGAAAAAAAATGTTGTCCTTAAATCTTAGTCAAACAATGAAACCTTAATAAAATCATAAAAACATTTAATTAATTAATGATTAAATTTTACGGGCGGTAAACTCCCCTCCTGTCATCCTGCCCTGAATTTCCCGCCCTGTCGAGGATACTTAATATTGAATGAACATATACGATTTCTTTTCTGCAAGAAAATTGATTATTAACCCTCTTAGAGCTAAGCGTAGACCTCATATTAATTTTCCTTTATAAATTAAACAACAGAACTAACTTTTATTTTGAATTGGCAACTTGAGAATTTGTAATATAATGTTGTCAATAACTAACTTTTTGTTGGTGCTTAATTCAACTCATCTTTACCTTTTGTTACTATCCATTACTTTGAAGAGCAATGGCGAAATTTTATGAAGTTGGCGAATAGTACCCATTCGAACGTGAGTTGGAACCCGCCATGTGAAGGAGATGATAATGAAGTACAGAGAAAATCGTCAGTAGCTCTCATTAAGACAAGAATTTCCATTGAAGCGAGCAAGTTTTCTCTCCTTAAGTGTTTCCAGTTAATTTTTCCTCTCTAATCGTTTGCTTAGGAGAGAAAAGGAGGCGTTGCGCGTTCGAATATTAAAATTCCTCGAGAGGAAGACAAAAGACTAAAGGATTTTAATCAAAGAAACTTCTTGTAAAATGAAATAAAAGACTAATTGTTATTGCCGTAAGAAAAAATTTAATCTGCTCTGGATTTCTATTTTCTACTGTATTTCTGCATTCAAGTTCATTAATTAAAAACTAGTATCAAGACTTTGAATCTAAAATTGATCGTCCATGTACTTTTCAATATTTAAGAAGAAGTTAAAAAGAAGAATAATAATAAAAACATTTTATCCATTAAATACATTAAGAAATACATATAAATTTTAGAACAACATTTAACCACAAATTACACATATTTGTAATCGTAGAAAACGTAGATTGGAATTGAAAACGGGGTCATTTTTTAACGCCAATCTCAATTTTTTTCATTTAATTTATATTTTTGAAATTTTAGAAGCGAATGTTTTGCGATATTTTAATTTTTATTTTATACTAGATTAATATGGTTTTGCTAGGATTGGTTGAATATACAGGGTGTCTCACCTAAAGTGAACCAATAGCCAACTTCTAAAACATAAATCTGAAAGAGTACTTTCAATAGAAGAATCATTGTACTTTTATGTGAGGGTTTTTTTATGTGTATTCCATTTCCCGAAAAAACCGACGTCATTTTCGAATATGGAAGTCAACTTTGAAAGTGACCCAAAATGCGATTGCCGCTTTGGGATGGGAACTACTGCCGTATTCCCCAAGCAAGTATCACTTGTTCCGTGCTGATATGAACCTGTAAAACATGATGATACAGAGATTAAATCTGAGTTGGCCCGGTTTTTTGCCTCTAAAGCCAGGGGATTATGCCAATACGGTATACATGAGCTTGTATAAATTTGGGAAAAGGTTATCGAATGTAATGGTGTATATTTCGATGAGTAAAGCTTTTTTTTGATATACATCTGCTGTATATTGGTGTTCCATTTGAAAAGGCGGCAGAACATTTTTTGGCTATCTGATATTAGCCAGAACTTCAATATCGCAGCTAATTTTTGAAAAGTCTGGAATATCTTCGAATCACGTAATATAATTTAGTCCTGAGGAACGGTTCTCCTATTATGTTGCTGGAAAATGCGGATGCATCGAAACTATAAAAAAGGCATATGATTAAGTGGTAAAAATCCGTTGACCCCTGTTATTGTGACAATTGTTTTGACAAAGTGTTCATTGGGGGGAAATGTATTCATACCTATCATCATATTTTCCTGTTGATATGCCTTTAGCGATGCCTTCACACGGCACAGTCATATTGGATGTTCGAGAGTTGGAAGCAGCTAAAACCTAGGCATCTTTTTCTGTAATAAGCACACTATGGCTCTATCTTTAAGGATTTCCAGTGCCATTCTGTAATATGAAAACGTAGCATAACAAATATCTTTGTAATAAAATAGTATTTCACTACCCATAGTATATCTTATATTTTTTAATATGTTAAGGATGCTTTGTCGTTTTTTTCCCAGGCAGTCTAATGAGAGTTCAAAATTCTGTTGAAATGTGTATTAGTGAAGAAAATTTTGATTTTTCATTGTTCTCAAACTTTTTCATTAGATACGCGCAGTCAAATTTACGTCTTACAGAGTATAGCTAACACCTCCTAGAAAGAAAGCTTAATGCTAAATTTCTTTTTCTCATAGTAGAAAAATTCATTACTTGATGGCTTTAAGATCCCTCTTGTTCACAAATTGCTCAGAAAATGACCCATTATATGTGAAGATGAGTTGTTTCTGCTAGAATTTTCCGCTTATATTTCAGGCATAATACAGGGTAAGGCAAAGTACTGGTAATAGGGCGTATAATCCGAAAACTATTTACTGTAGATTAATGAAATTAAAATTTTTATTTCTAAGTAGGATAGGGGATACTTGCTAGTGACATTTTAAAGTTTATGCAAGAAAGTGTTCATGCATTTTGGAAACTTATCTCCTAAACTATCATAGATAGATGTATAGTGTGCTTTCAAAGTTGTAGAGCGCCCTTCAATTACTTTGAATTGAATGTTAAAATTGAAAGTTCTTTAGGTGGTGTTGGCTTCAACAATACATTATTTACGTTATGTTCAGGCCTGGTAATTTCTAGAAGGCCGTGGCTATACCAGAGACAAATGAAAGACAGAGACTGGCAGTGCCCTATTCATTTCGCTGAGCGCTACTGGTGCCACCGGAAGTGCAGTATTCGCCATGTTGCTATTGGCAAAAACCTAAGGCTATATTCTGAATGTAATTTCAGCTGTTTTTGTAGATGATTTCTGGAAGTATTAGTAAGCATAACCTGTTTTCTGATTTTTTTTAAAAAAAGTTTATTGCATTATCTAACGATAACGTATACTTTTAATGACTTCAAATAGCCGATTCAATGCCTAACGAATTTTTAGAAGACAAATATTTTAAAATTTTAAATTAAAAGAAAAGGAAAAAATAATTCTCAGTTCAATAAAATAATCAATTTATTAATCTATATACTGTAATAAGCAATTAACTAATACTATAATTACTTAGGAATTGAAATATTGGATCTTTTCAAAAAACGATTTGACCAATATGTATGAGAATGTGGTCTAGTTAGTTATTATAAGGAGAGATTATAATTAACAGTTTAGAATATAATTGGTGAACTGTATACTGTATATTTTTTATTTACTTTCAAATTATAATTTATAAAGGAGAATTTTCCTAGTTAATTGTATAATCTCTTCCTCCTTTTCCATTTAAACTATTTTTTTTAAATTTATGTTTAAGAATAACTTTATTTATCACCAAATAACTTTATATCAGATGGACCGAATTTGATGATTATTTTTTTTTGTTTAATAGAGCAAGTTTTTCTAGTGGTTCCCCAATAAATTCATCCAGATATCTTAGGTAGGTATTAGAAAAAAGAATCGTTTGCGATTGATTCACACATCGGCGTCGGTGGCTCAGTGGTTGCGTGATCTCCTCTGATGCCCGAGGACGCGGTTTCGATCCCGGCCGAGGACGACGAAGAAACTTTTTTTCAGTGGGAAAATCCTGAGATTACTCATTTCCTTCGCAAGGTATTCCTTTTTGGTCCGTGTAGTAGTTTGCCGGCTGCACGTTAAAGAATCCTTGCGAGGCAAAATTTGCGGCCCCTATAATGCTGTCCTGAAATGACCATAGCAGATGAAAAGGACGTTAATACAAAACAAAGCAAAGCAAACCAAATCAAACCAAACCGATTGATTCACATGCATTGCCTGGAGCGATGAGCTGTTTCTTGCCAGTCCCAATATGGCGGCGCGAAGGCACCACTAGAGGGGAGGTCACTGCCAGTCTCTTCCTTTCATTTGTCTCTGGGCTATACTCTATTCAATCAAGGAATTAAATCAACAAGTTTGACTGCGCGAGTCTAATGACATTTCCGATTTCAAGTGTTAGATATTGTTGCGAAATAAAATTAACAATGTCTAACAATTGAAATCGAACATGCCCAGTCAAACTTTCGTTGGATAGAGTCTATTTTCATGCTCGAAGGATAGAGTATACTAATGAATAAATTGGCTTTCTAAAAAATATTTGGATGCTAATTTGATAATTTGATAATAAAGAGTAAGTGGATACCTTATGGTAGTTTTTAACACTTTCAAAATTTTATATTTTCTTTAAATGTAATTAAATCACCTCTCAATTTAATAACAATTATTAAGTAACCAAATTAAAATTATTTTTAAAACGCTTTTTTGTTAGTTTTATTTTCGCGTTTGCCATTTTTAATATTATTTTACAAGCCGCATATTTGGAATGTCGTTGGCATGTTGAAAAAAGAAAATCTAAACAGCGTCGCCGCATTATGAAAATTAAATATATCGGGTAAGGCCCCAGCGAAAACTAATGTTATTACTGAGAAAGCAAAAAAAGAAAAAAAACAACATAGAACATCGTTGAACTTTCGTAATTTGTCAGCTACTCCCTCCCCTCGCCGGCCTTGCTCTAGATATCAAAGCAAATTTAGGTCTCACAAGGAACACGAAACAATCATTAAGCAATAGGAAAATTATGGTGCTTTCACCTTTTTCTCATTTTTATCGGAATACTTCGCAGTTTTGTTTTCGAGCTCTTTTATTCTCGGCTTGAAGAATGCAAGGGTCAGTGCAATATAAAACAAAAAGTGCTTAGAAAGCTAACCCCGTCCTCGTCCACCAACTTTACCCATTTCAATTAGGAATTTAAAAATCCACTTCGGGTTGCGGTTGCGAACGGTGAGATCGTTGAAGTGCTTTGTAATTCAGTCGAAAACTGTGCGTGAGGCATTTAGATTATGAATTCTCCGCCCACAGCTTAAAGAATTCAGGCGGTCTCGTCAATGAAACATTTCCTTCACCACATGGTAGGGTTAGGATATACACTATTGAATGGACTCTGTTATTTAATGGAGGTACGGAAGAAATTCGCTAACTTTGAAATTACGAATTTAAAAAAAATGCTCTTCAGAAATTACAGTCTGTTGAACAACAGCTTGGATCCATGTATAATTTATATGGCATGTGCCACGCAAATAAAAACTCAGAAATTTTTAAACTTACTCATGTTAATTTTACATTTTTTTAAAGTTCACCCCATTTAATAAGTGGTCTATTCAGTTTATCAAATTTATCGAAAGTTTTTAATGTATAAATAATACAATTATCATTTATTTAACGGTTAAAGGGGCAAATGTAACTAAAATAAAAGGGGCAAATGGGGGAGGCCGTGGCCTGGTAGGCTTTCACTGAAACACAACTTCAGTGAAGTTAAGCAACATCAGGCACGGCTAGTCACTGGATGGGCGACTCATGAGTGACTCAGGATCTTCACCTTGGCCCCCCCCCCCCCCCCCGGCTGCTGTGACCATCATACAGCAGTCGTTAATCCAGGTCCATCCAGAGACCCAACTCGTCGGCCTCAGGTCATACAGGCTCTGGATGGACGTATTGAATTACAACGAATTCTAAAAAAAAAAAAGATGACAGAATTCCTAAATCGTAGAGCTTTTTCATATAACGAATTTGAGGGTTATGGTCCATTAAATTTTCATAGATTCTTATGTCAGTACAAATGGATGTGGATGTATACAGCAGGCTAATAACTTTTAATTATCTGGATGTTATTATTGACTATAGATTAAGTTGGGATTTACACTGATTGGAAGAAAGTAATTGGACACTTTCGATTTTAGACGTTTTGTCGAATATCTAGAAAAATACTTGAGGAATTATCCTGTAATTTCAGGGGTGTAAATAGGATGTTACACCTCATATATTTCAGCGAAGGTTTTCTCCCGAAGGCAAATGGGGGACCAGCAAAGAAGTGAACCAAAAAAATAATGTTTGGAATCACCCTGTAAAAAATAATGTTTGAAATGCATTGTAGCTGTAGCATATTCTTAAGAGGCTTGTTTTACTTTTCCGTGTTCATTTGTATGAGAATAGCACGTATATTCATGGAGATATAAAGGTTTCTTTAAAAAAGTCGAAATGTTTTCGTAAGTTTTTTGTTTATAACACGCAGGATTTTCAACCCAATGTAATGCTATTTACAAACAACAGTACAGACAACACCCTGCAATCAGAATAGAAAAATATTAAATATTTGATGAAATATGAGCAGTTTTACTAAATAATGTTTAACTGCGCATGCGCATTGTCTTTTGCATAATTTATTAGCCAAATGTATAGAGCTACTCTTATAAAAAGCCCAAGCAAATATCATGAAAATTGAGAAAGATATCGCAGATAAATGAGTTGAATTTCAGTTGCTCTCAAAAATGAGCAAAACGATAAGGGGCTTTCTCCAAACTTTTATTTTTGGATCGGACACCAGTGTCAACTTCTTCTTCTTCTTTTTACTAAACATTATTTAGTAAAAATGCTCATATTTCATCAAATATTTAATATTTTTCTATTCTGATTGCAGGGTGTTGTCTATACTGTAGGTTGTCAAGTTTCCTGTAAATGGCATTGCATTGGGTTGAAAATCCGGCGTGTTATAAACAAAAAACTTACAAAAACATTTCGACCTTTTTAAAGAAACGTTTATATCTCCATGAATATATGTGCTATTCTCATACAAATGAACACAGAAAAGTAAAATAAGCCTCTAATACTACGTACGCACTAGCACATTGGATCTAGATCGGCAGCTTGAACTAGATTCGAATTTTGAAGTGCGAACGCTAGCAATCTGAATTCGAACTAAATCGACTGTCTCCAAACTCGATTCACTGAATCCTGTTCGGAGAACTCGATCGATGCTGCCAATCTAGATTCGTTCCTTCCCACAATCCCTTGCCGTAACCATCGAGAGAGAGGGCCTCTGCGATGAAACGTAATACATTGTTACATCATCATAAATAAGGCATTGTTATTCGTATTTCTACCAATAATAAGCCATAAATTTGCCCTAACTATGATGATGTAACAATGTATTACTTTTCATCGCAGAGGCCTTCTCTCTCGGTGGTTACGCCCTTGCACGATTAAGTTTTCACAAAATGGCGTCCAAACAATTGATCGACTCGTGGTCCGAATTAAAAAACAAAATTTTATTTGGCTTATGACTTGAAAACTTGGATGGATTGAGACGACAAAAAAGAAATTCGTCCATATACAATCCCTTGCACCTGTTGAATATAATGAACAATTGGAGTTGTAAAGCTGGGTGGAGATTAATGTACGAGTTCCCTAACTGGATAGCAGCGCTGAAGTGCGAACACTCTGAAATTAATCCAATTTGTCAATGAATCTAGTTTGTATCTGGATCGACTCGATCTAGTTCTGTAGTGCGAATGAGGTATTAAGCATATGCTACAGCTACAATGCATTTCAAGTATTATTTTTATAGGGTGATTCCAAACATTATTTTTTGGTTCACTTCTTTGCTAGTCACCTATTGCCTTCGGGAGAAAACCTTCGCTGAAATATATGAGGTGTAACATCCCCTTTTACACCCCTGAAATTTCAGGATAATTCGTCAAGTATTTTTCTAGATATTCGACAAAACGTCTAAAATCAAGTGTCCAATTACTTTCTTCCAATCAGTGTATATTGCCAAACATTATTAAAGGAAAAATTAAATATTTTGGGTGGACTTTAATTCAATTGAAATACAGGATTAGCAAGAAATAAGTTTCTCACTTCAGAGGGTGAGGATGTAGAATGTGCTCTATTGGTCCAAATGAGATGAATTTTGAACTACAGATAGCCTAATTCAAATGACATTTATTAAAGAAAATTTTTTAGTGCAAATATTCATCAATAGATGGCGCTCTCACACAAATGGTATTTCTTTGCATATATGGAAAATGTGAAACATCATGTGCATTACAGCGCATGCCTGTTAACATTAATCTTCAGACGGTGGATTCTGCCACTGATCTCTATAGTAACCAGATTGCGCTTCTCATTGTAAGAGGATTAAGAGAGGTGAAGCCGCCGGTCAGCCATCTTACTACACCTCTGCATGCCGGTTTTACATGCATTTCATACATTGATATACCTTTAACTCAAAATATTTACTTATGAATTCATTTATATCAGGTTGTTGCAAAAGTTTCTTCCAGTTCTAGAACCCGTGAAGGGGTGAAAAAGGGCTCATTTTCCGATGGGGGGGGGGGGGGTGTTCATATGTTTTCAAACAAATTATTGCATTCGATTCCTGAATACCTTTGCTATATTACATCCAAGAATCATCTGTCTGACTATACATCTGTGAGTGCCATCAACGGTCTGAAATGGACCTTTCACGCGAGCATATTCGAGCAATAATCTTCTACGAGTCTTCTGGAAAGATCAGTGCTGCGCAATGTCACCGAAACATTTGCCAACGTTTAGGTGATGGCACTGTTAGTTTACGTACAATAGAAGAATGGTATCGCCGGTTCAGACGAGGAGATAGCACTCTTCAAGATGCACTAATAATGATTTCAGATGGTGATCTACGCCAAGCAATTGATGAAGATCACAATGTAACAACGACGGTACTCGCAGAACAGTTCAAGGTTCACTTTTCAACCATTGCCCGGCATCTACATAGCTGAATCTGTCATTCAAGTTCAATCGTTTTTGTGTTGGAATAAAAATCCGGAAAAAACTTTTGCAACAACCTGATATTTATAAAATACTTATTTAACTATGAATAAGTGTTTTATCTACGTTTTTTATTAACATTTTTCAAATTTTCAAGTTGCTTCAATTTCAAATTTGATTTTTGAGATTTTTTTTATGTAAACCAAATTTAATAATTAGCATGATGAATTTATCTTTGGTAGAAAACATCTTTTTTCATGCTAATACAGTTACACAATTACAATGAATGATAATTCTTTTTTATTGTTTTTAGGGTTCCGTACTCCTGCGTCTGTCTGTCTGTCCGTCTGTCACAGCCAATTTACTCCGAATCTACTGGACCGATTAAGTTGAAATTTAGTACACATATGAATTTCTGTGACCCAAACACGGACGTGTAACGTAAATAGATGAATTTTGAATATGGGGGTCACTTTTGGGGGGCAAATTAGAAAATTAAAAAAAAAAAGTTTTGCAAACTGTAACGTGTGACATATCAAATGAAAGAGCTTGTTTTGAGGGTCTGAAATATTTTTTTTATAATTTTAAAATAAACAGCTTAAGTTATTTAAGAAAAGTTATTTAAGAAAAAAGACGAAAATTGACCATTCCCCCTCCCCCTTATCTCCAAAACTACTGAGCTTAAAATTTCGAAAAAAAATACAGAAAATAGTTCTTTGCTTATAAATTACAGGAAAACCTCTAAGAAGTCTATGGTCTTAAAATAACATGGTAAATCTCTCAATATTGTGCTATCGGTCAGTATCTTCAGCTATTTCTGAAACTGAAACTGATACTGAGACTGTTTTGTTCAAAATAAAAATTAGAAATTAAAATATATATATACAACCTCTGACAATTAAGTTCGGTGAATGAGTTCACACAACAAAATGCAAAACAGATAGAGCCACATTTACTTTATTGTCCTTCGAAATAATCACCCTGGAAGGCAATACACTTTTGGGATCGGGTGTATAAGTCCTGGAAGCTCCTTAGGGATGGCTTTAAGTTCACGTGTCATATTTGTTTGAATGTCTGGAATGTCCGCAAATCTGTGTCCCTTTAAGGCCCGTTTCAGGCGTGGAAACAAGAAAAAGTCTGCTGGTGCCAAGTCTGGTGAATAAGGTGGATGAGCTATGGATACGACCCCTTTGTTGGCCAGAAACTGTTGCACGATTACGGCAGTGTTCCTCTTTGATCCATTATGCACAGTTACGTGCGCACGCTACACCTTCATCTGAAGAAACGTGCATCTGTGTCACGGAAATCGATTCCACACGTGATTTCCGGCGACACTGGCTGTTATTACCGCTCACGAGTGTTCACCCGTTCGAAGGCGGGGGAGGAGCGGGGCAGACAGTGTCGTCATACCATCCACCACGGAAGAGCCAATAGACACCAGACGAAGCCCCGTGACGTCAAACCGAAGCTTTCTTGGCGGGAGGTTTCGTCGGTAAAGAGGAGAGCGACCCGAACTTCAGAAGGCAAACATCTAAAGAATACCGGCCCGACACCGGAGAAGAAAGGGCTCTACGCAGTCGCCCGTGATGGTTGGAAACCCCAGGACCCTCAGCCTGATAGAAGCGACGACGTGGCGAGTCGTCCGCATCCTTTGCTGAAGCAAGGCGTGTTCGGCGGAGAAGCACCGCAGGCGGCGTTTCCACTGACGAGCGACTCCGGCAACGAGAACGAGTCAACGTGCTCGAGTTTACGGGGAGCAACCGGGAGATTGATACTGTATCGTACGCTCTCGGTGTCAACAACTGCGACTGTAAGTTCATTTTCTTTAACGTGCCTTAACCCTTGTGCGTGGTCGCCTATACTAAGTGACTTGCATGGAAGAGAGTGCGACGGGCGTTCAACAATTAGAGGCTTCTTTCCTGCTGGGTTGAACGCCTATCTCTCAACCCAGTACGGGTTTACGTATTTCGCCTGAATAGGCCGAGACGAGTTCGTCGAAGTTCTTTCCCATGTGGTTAACGTGGAAATCATGTGTTAATTTAACGTCCTTTTGTTGTGGCTTAAAGTTGGAGGAAAAGGTTTAATAAGTGTAATGCCTGTATGTTAATATTTCAATTCAGGCCTGTTATTATAATTTTTCTCCCAACTTTAGTGACCAGCCCTCCTGGCGAGCACTCGTTCGGCTGCTTATTTGTAAATGTGTAAGCTGTATATCTTCTGTATCGTAGAAGTTAATTTACGAATGTTCCATGTGAGTAGTGAACTAAGTGTTTTTGGTTTTATGGTATTTAACTCGGTAGAATTCAGCGTGTTCGGCATGAACTTTATCTGTGTGAACTTTCTCGTATATTCCATGCAAACTGTTTAAATTTGTTTGTGTGAACTTCTACCGAGATAAACTCAATTAATTTATTTGGACATTGAATAACTTAAATTCCTGGACTCGGACTATAATAAATAATTTGTGCTTGTAATTCACTTTCTGTGTCAATTAAGCTCATCAGATGTATTAAAATTTGACGCCCGTAATTAGGTGTAATTTATTTGAGAGGCCATAGCATGTACCGTTGATGAATTGTATTACCCTATAGGCATACTGCCATTTGTTTCATGTGATTAATTATTTGATAGGTTAAGTAATTTAAGACATTTTGACCAGGTTAAGTTAAGAACTAGTCGTAATAATTGCCTTAGAGAATAGGATTGCATTTGACGTTCTCTTTTTGTGTTGTTTTGTTACTTAAGCAAGTTTGCCTATCAGAATTGTTCAGGTTATTTAAATTTTAGGTGTATCTTGAATTAGCCGCTTAGCTCGGTCTTATCTTTGTAAGAATTTGTATTGTGTGTCTACTCATTTATTTTTGAGGTGGAAAGCTCAATTGTAATTGTTGAACCGTAAGTTGTCAAATTTGCAACTTTGTGCTAAAGTTTTGGTTTGAGTGTCAGTCTTATTGTAGATTCCGTTTTCAAGTCATACTTTATGGTTTAACAATCATTATATCTTATTAGAGCTAGAAACTTAGCTCTTTAATTATACTTACCAAGTTAATTATTTATATATATTTATACTTTTGTTACTGGATGTTCTTTATTAAACTTTATTTTTTTTTAACCTTACCCTGATAACGTGCTTCATTCATTTTTCCACTGCGTAACCATTTTACTCTGTTTTACACGTTACAATCTGCTAAATCATTGCACGCACAAACTTGACCTGTCTGAACTTGCTTAAACAATGACTGGGCGTGTATTCACATGCATTGTTACTCGCGTAAAGCTCGCACAGATTAGGGTGTGACGTCATTAACCGAACTTAATTGTCAGAGTTTGTATATATAGGGTGTATCAGGTTCGAAGGTCATAAAGTACCTAGCGTGATCTTTGCATGATTACAAACTTAAAGTTCCTTATGCAAAATGTTCAAAACTCAAATGTTAAGGGTCTAAACATTACGCGAAGTTTGCTGAAAACCTGTCGAAAACGTCATTTAATCTCAACAATTGCCGCCGATTTAATTGTAATCTCGCCTTTGAATTTAATGAACTGCTGGTGCGGAAAGTTCATAAATGACGTAACGACGCAATTTAAATTTTGAGTTTTCGACATTTTCGATATGGAACTTTAAGTTTGTAATCATGCAAAAGGATCACGCTAGGTATTTTATGACCATCGAACCTGATACACCCTGTATAATGAACGTAAATATATTATGAATAAAAGACAAATATAAACTGAATGAGTTTTTTTTCAATAATCATCTTATATATAAAATGCTAACTCCTCCTGCTCCATGCCAGTTTCCTTAGTGCCGAGTAACAATCCAACCTTTATTGTTTCCAACAAACGAAAAAACATCGATTGTTAAATTCCGAATAAATACTGACGTCAAAATTAAATCATTAAAAAGAATTCGCGCTAGACTAAATACAGTAGAAAAATCAAATTAAGCCTAAGTAAGTAATTTTAGCTATTTTAAATTATCAAATTAAATTAAATTTTATTTAAATTTTAATAAAAACCAGTTGAGAATGTGTGGTACTGCATTGCCAGAACCATGTTAATAAATTAAAAAATCATTACTGTATTCGCAAAGTCGGTCGTTCCGTCGTCACTTTTTTCCATTTTTTTAAATTTTGCCTTCACATTCTGATAGAGTATTAAAAATAAGTAAATGTTTTAACAGGCCTATGTGTCCTATCTCTTTGGGAACAGGGTCAAAATGACGATTAATCAGTTTGGTTGAAGGACGAATATACAAGGTGTTTTTGAATTGAGTACAGATGTTTTGGGAGATGATAGAAGAGGTCCTTAGAAGTATTTTTTATCACATGAAATGGGGTCCCCGCAGCTCCGTTTACTTACAATACTGCATTGAACAATCAAATGACACCGGGACGCAGTGTGCGTTGGTAGGCCTAGATTATTTTATTTTTAACAATTAACAATTGGGAAGAATTCTGTTGGGATAACGTTCAGCATACAAACGCCTTGCACCATCCATGGTACCAGCAGCACCGAGACACAGATGCATGTCTGCATAATCATTCCGTGTAAAACGATTCATACTGTTTGTTTAACTTTACACATGTAAAAAGTACATCGAGTGAACTTTTTAAAACAAATCTTTACCTACTGCTTTCCCAGAATGCGATTAGTTCATTTACATATGGACTAATCGTATTTTACAAAGGGGTTGGATACCATGGAATCTCCTTGACGAAGTTTGTCCTAAGACTTTTCAACAAACAAGCACGTGCACCTTGAAATTTCTTTGCAAACAATTACTTTAAAAGTTATTACAGTAGATTGCTTGTGTTAATTGTTAAAATTAAAATAATCTAGGCCTACCAACGCACACTGCGTCCCGGTGTCATTTTATTGTTCAATGCAGTATTGTAAGTAAACGGAGCTGCGGGGACCCCATGTTCATATGACAAAAAATACTTCTAAGGACCTCTTCTATCATCTCTCAAAAAATCTGTACTCAATTCAAAAACACCCTGTATAATGAAATGAATAATAGTGTTTGGCATTAATGTATATAAAAAAATCAACAGTGTAAATTTTTTATCTAATTTTACACTACTGATTTTTTATCTAATCACTCCTCCTCTCTTATATATTAATGTATATAATTAATTTTTTTTGTTTTAGTATATAGTAATCAGTGGCGGCTCGTAGCTAAAGTTTCTGGGGGTGCTGCGTCAGAAAATTTTAATTTTTTCACGAACTAGAAAATAGCTAGTGACATTAAGCTTAAAGATCATGTAATATACATGTATAAGAATAGTATTAAAGAAAAAAAAGACACATTATATTGAATTTTATCGATATCGAAAGTGAAACTAGGGGTGCTGCAGTGCCGCAGTGCCTATGGACGAGCCGCCACTGATAGTAATCGTGCAATATATCCCCAAAACGGTCTGCCGAGAAAATTATAGCAATAAGAAGGATAAAAACGCCAAAAAAGCAGAAAAGAAATCGAGCCCAACATGCCAGTTTCACTGAAGACCAAAGTTTACATTTAACAGTTGTAAATATTCTTCTTCTGTGTTGGGTTAATCACTGTGAAATTGGCAGTAAGGAATTTGTAACACTGTGAAAATCTCGCTTTCATGGTGACAGTGACTTTTTTACTTTTGACAGTCCTGTTACAGATGATTTTTTAAAAATAAAATGAATTTTCAGTTTGAACTATTGTGGCAACTGTCGTACGACGAGCTTTTGAATAAGATCATAAGCAAGTAACATAGTTAACATTATTTATCGGATGCTCGGATCGGTACACAAGCTTTGTCAGACGCGAATTGTGGCGATCCGTAATAACAATAAAAACTCGGGAAGAAAGCCAAACTCTCTGTTTTCAAATCTATCTTTCTCCCCATTCTCATCTCAGGTAATAAGATGAAAGAGTGCGTTCGTGTGCTTTAGTGGCAGGTCATGAATCTCGGGTAATGACTGAAAGAGTGCGGTCGCGTGTGCTAGCGGCAAAAATAAGAATCCTGAGAGGCGTAGTAGGTATTACCTTACTACATAGACTGCACAGCAGCACGATAAATGTTTATAGTATTTTTCATAAAAGAAGACCAACGAAACGAACCAATCAGAATTGGCTGCTTATCGCTTAGTTATTCCACGCTCTCGCGCTTCAGAGCTACACACATTTCAATAAATTTTCCTTTAAATAGAGTAGATTGCATATTTGCAAACTCTTTCTAATTTGTTTACTTCAAAATATCACGAGGTGGAAGTTTACAAACAAAACATTAAGAATTAGCTCTCTCTAAAGTCAGGAGAAAGTAATGTAGCAACAGTATTTGCATCTGATTGGTTCCACTCTGACCCGAAGAAAGGTGAACGTTGTTCTTTTATGAAAAATACTATAGGCATTGAGCCGCTACTTCACCGCACTGAGAGTTCTCTGTTGCTTTGGTATGGCCACGTGATGCTACAAACAGGTGATAGTAGGCAATTATTTTTTCCATGCCGGTTTATCAATTGGCAGTTTTGAAAAGCCGCTACTGTCCCCGCGACCCTAAACGATCAGCAGTTTTGAAAAGTAAGTAAGAACATGTTCTTCAGCTATTTTGACAATATCGCTTTCATATTGACAGCAATTTTTTTATTATAGGCAGTCGGGTCAATTACCGATCCTGTCACAGACGATATTTCTTAATTAAAAATCAAATTTTCAGATTCGCCTACTGTGGCACCCGTCATACGACGGGCTTTAATACTAGTTTTTTACATAAAGTTAAAATCGTAATATTTTTCTACAAAAACAAAAACGCCACTAGATGGCGATAGTGGCACTGCAGGAAAAAGAAATCCATCTAAAGTTTTTCTTTCCCCGCGCGAAGTATAGGCATCAGTTTCGTCTTTTCTGTCCTAGTAAAGTTTATGTCTTGTGTTCAGTTGTTGTATTATTATCTATTGGATAGTGGTAGGTATATTGAGGAAGATATCGTGGAGGAATTTAATTCCTTACTTAGAGTAGTTCATGGGTATGAAAACCGAAGTGTTTATGAGATGATAATAGACGAATCAGGCCAGAGAGCTCTGCCTGTTGACCCGAATTTTAATTTTCTTCATGTTTTATTTATAGATAGTCCAGGGGGTGGGCATTGTGAATGCCTCCCATTCAAAGCATTTGGTGTTCAATTCTTAACCGTATATAAATCACCAAAATGCCTTCCGAAAATTGCTGTCGAATACATTAAGAATGCTATCAGTGCACACGAAGTGATTATTATAGCAGGAGACTTCAATTTTAATTTTAAGGACAAATCAAAAAATGAAATATCAGAATACCTTCTATCGCTCGGTCTTAGTCCACGTATTCAAGTGTATACGACAAGACAGAATTCAGCAATAGACAATATATTCAGCAATTTCCCTCTACAATCCGATAACATACATACGTTTTTTAGTTACCACAAACAAATTTGGGTCAGATTTCAAAAAACATATTCATCGTGCGGAACCCTCTCCACGCGAGTTCGACTCGCACTTGTCCATTTATTTTTGAATAAAATTAATTTCATATATTTTGTTGATTTGGGCCCATTTCATATATATATAGATATATCTAAATTGTAAGTTTTCCTAAGATTCCTACATTAAAAATTTTAAAATTTAAAGTTATTAAAGCTTGTTAAATTCATTGGTCTTTTAAAAAATGTATAAAACTTATTCTCCTTTTCAAAAAAAACCCCCAAAAAATCATTAGGCATATGATACTTCAGCTTTGTTTATTTGTAAATCACATTTATAATTGTTATTTTGTATATTTTAGCTCAGTATCACGATGTAAGCATGTACTCGTGTGGTATACGCAACATGGCGGATACTTTACTTCCGGTAGTTTCAGTCATTGAGCCAGGAAGCGCAATCCAGTTGTTATAGAGATTAGTGGATTCTGCAAGAGCATTAGTTAGTGCTCTGCACATCAGGCTTACGTTGCCTGAAAAAGCGCTACTGGTAAAATTCTTTTATGGTTCTGCGGTTAGAGCATGAAGGGGGACATATTGAGCAGTTGTAATGCTACGTTATTAAGTTATTTCACATTGATAAAGCATACGAAATATGTTTATGTATATTACAGAGCCACCTATCGGCGAATTTTTGTACTAAAATTATTTTATTTAATAAATGCCAAACGCAACATTTGACTTATATGTAGTTCAAATTTTATCTCATTTGGACTAATAGAACGCATTCTACAGCCCTCTGAAGCGGAAACTTATTTCTTCCTAACCCTGTATTATGTACCCACACCACGTCTATGAAACTTGTATTTTTCTTTCTATTATTCAATATGGAATTATCATCTGGGGATGCTCATATAAAACTCATATTAAAAAACTAGAGGGATATCATAACGCTATTTTGAGAATTTTCTATGGTAATAATTGTCAATTAAATTTCCTTACCATAAGAAAAACATTTATATTAAAAATTGCAAATGATGTAATTTTCCTAAGTTCGCAAATGATATTGCAAGATCAGATATACACTGTCATATCACTGAATTATGACCACCCGCTTAGTAATGGTAGTAGCCATCCTTCGCCACTATAACTGCTGCTAGGCGTCGTGGCATGGACGCAAGAAGTGCGCTGTATGTGTCCGATGGTTTGGCAGTCCATTCCGCTTGAAGCGCTGTCCACAGAGCTTCGAGAGTCATAGGTGGAGGGTCAAGCTGCCGTACATGGCGAGCAAGGTGCTCCCACAGATGTTCGATTGGATTGATGTCCGGCGAATTAGCAGGCCAAGGGAGCACTCGAAAGTCAGTAGAGTGCTTCTCGAACCAATCCAGAAGGAGACGTGCCTTGTGGCAGGGTGCATTGTCCTGCTGGAACACACCATCACATTGGGGGAACATCGTGAGTTTGTACAGGTGCACCTGGTCCGCTACGATTGACAGATAGCCACAGGCATTCAAATTGCCCTCTAGACGAATCAGTGGACTTGACTGCTCCCAATAGAAGATTCTCCACACATGCACACAAATTCCACCAGCCTGTTTCCGACCCACAAGAGCATCCTGCAGGCTCTTTTCATGGCGTTCACGACGCACTCGCCATCGCCCGTCAATCTTATGGAGCAAAAACCTTGACTTGTCGGAGAAGGCGACCGTAGCCCACTTGTCTGTGGTCCAATGGCGGTGCTCACTGCAAAGTCTAGGCGTCCTTGACGATGACCCCTGGTCAACATGGGTGCAGCAACCATGCGTCGACTGTTCAGGCCCATTCGTGGATGGGAGTGGGTATATTTTTCTGATACAGTGTTGCCAGACTTTAGGGGGCATTAAATTAGATTGCATTAAATGAGGCATTATTTCTTTTGTTACTGATAATTGCTTGTTTTTCGTCTCGCATAACATTCCGAAAAAGCATAAAATCACTGAACCAGTATTCAAATCGGAGAGGGAGAATGTGGTTTTTTTTTCTTCATTGTTCACAGATCGGATTCGAAATGCTTACTATGCAATCGTGTCCTATCGAGAAAAAGAAAATACAATTCTACCTGACATCGAAAAAATTGTCGCATTAAAACGAAGGAAATAAACCATTAAGGAATGACATAACCATGTACCGAAAGGTTAATCTAAACCATTCGCGGAACTATATTTTTAAACAGCCCTATGTTAACATTGTAAGTTTCTAATGGGCCATAAAGATATCATTACACCACCTACCTTTGAACCAATGTCGACTATCATTAATTTTACGTCATATTCATTCATGGCACATCATTCCAAGTCGTTTGATTTATTACATGCCATATTTTAGCATTGAAAGTTCCAATGAATCATCATGGTTCCACTAAACCAGGTTCCTTGAAACCAATTTGGACTATCATTAATTTTACGTTATATTCATTCATGACACCTCATTACAAGTCGTTTGATATATTACATGCCCAGGGCCGTAGCTAGGACGTTATCTTGGGAGGGGGGTCGATTTTCAAAAATTCCGGACCTTTTTTCAAAAATTCCACTGAGTCTGGCCTTTTTTCAAAAATTCCAGAGTCGAACCTTTTTCCATAATGGTTTGGTTGTCAACGTCCCTTCGACCCCCCTCCCCCTGATTACGGGCCTGGGAAAGGAATTTGAAAATTACCAGTTCCAATATTAGCTTTCAAAAGACACGTGGAAGAGAACAGGTTCGGAGAGACCATTCCAGGTTTTATAGAGATTTGAATAAACTTAAAAAAAAGCTATATAACGCTGAAAAAACAGTAAAAAGGTACAGACAAGGTTGTGTCGTTTATTATCCCATGATAAAAGTATTTTTATAAGATCAATATTATTAATTAATATAAGGTTTTCTCTAAATGCTAGTCAACTCATAGGTATGTCAACCCTGTTACGTTACACTATTATGAAAGAAAATATTATTAATATATGTATTAATTAATAAATAATAATATAGAACGTTTCTAAATATATATAACATTAAAACAGTATAGTTTAAGTATTAAATAAGGCTTAAATAAGTATTGTCAGCAATTAAAGCATTTAAAATTTTACACTAAACTTTATATTTTACCAAATGTGAAAAAAAAAATTAATAATTATTTCAGCATAAAAGAAGTATATACTGAAAATGTAATACATTTATTGTGTTTCTAAAAAAATTCAAACATGCAATAAGTGATTGTTTATCTATTAGATTAATTTAATTTTGATAACAGGGATGACAATTTTGGTACACCAAATTAACCTAATTTGAGACCTCTTATCTAAACCGCATACACTTCAGCGCCGCCACTTAATGAAAATGCTACTAGAAGTATGTCACTACAAAAATTAATAATGTCATTATCATAGAAAGTCACTGGCCATACGTAATTATACACCTTTCACAGTATCTCAAATATGGTCCCATTCTGGTAGAATCACCCATTTATAGATATAGCAATAGTGAAGCATTGCCGGGTCTGCTAGTTGCATACTAAATTTCACTCCTCACATACTTAAATAGCAGTTATGACCAATATCTTTAAACAATGGGTTCTCATCATAGAACTTTCCATATGCGAAGGCCGCAATTGCACATGATAATTACAAAAAAACACTCCTAACACGCAACCACTCAAATCTACATTATTCAAGATTTTTCAAAATTATTTTCATAATAAATGAAGAAAGATAAGAATCATTCCATATAATCATATACAATGGTAACACCTATCATTTGGAGGGCGAAACGAGAAGACCTTGAGGGCCGCATTTCGGCTACTGATATATTGTATATTACATACAGAGATGTACCCCTCTACCTCACACACACTTTTATCGAAACCAAACTAGATAGTGAAGTAGCACATGCCCATAGCAAGTTACATTCCAAGTTTTCCACCTTCTACGACAAAAAATGTAGAAAATATTCAGGGGACAAACAAACGGTCATGGTAAAAGCAATAAGTAACATATTCTTCTGATATCTGAGTGTAAATCTAAGCGATCAAGATTTGATCTGCAGACTAATGCTCATAAAATACGATGTTCTTTTGAGAAATGTTTAAAAGATTTTGATCTAATGTTGGATTTATTCATTTGGGTTATACTTACAATATACATAACAAGTTGATATAACCTAATTTCAACATCACAAAAACTCAAAATAATTAAATACTAGTAAATACTTCCCAACTAGTACTATTCCCAACACCGCAACCATGTAACCAAATCCAAATCTACTTCTGAAGTAGATGGGCAGATGGTATTGCCTCCACAGAATTAAGATCTAAAAAGATCTTACAGGTGGCATTATGCTACACCCAACGTAAAAACTTGAAAACACCTCTAACGAGGCAACATTAACTTGGCCCACAGCTTTCGCTGGTCGGAAGCGAACTCCCGACACCTACCCGCTTTGGCCACCCGGGTAGGCAGCCAAATCCAATTCTAAATCTACTTTTGAAGTAGATGGGCAGATGGTATTGCCTCTACGGAATTAAGATCTAAAAGATCTTACAGGTGGCATTATGCTACACCCAACGTAAAAAACTTAAAACACCTCTAACGAGGCAACATGAACTTGTCCCACAGCTTTCGCTGGTCGTAAGCTAACTCCCGACACCTACCCGCTTTGGCTAACCGGGTAGGCACAAATTCACCAAAAAATAAATCCTCTCTCTCCCACGAGAACGAAAATTTATTTTCTGACAAATCTAAATCTGGTACATTAAACAAAATAGTCTACCAAAACTATGTGATAAGGTTGGTCTCGTCAGCAGATCTCATAGCTGGAGCACTGAGCAATCTATCTGCCCTCCTTGCAAATTAATTCACATTAAAAATAGTCAATAAGGAAACTGGCTAATGCACATCGGAATCAAATGCCGCAGACTTTTATCATAAAATTCATTATTAATGTATGATAATATGGGGATAGCCGCTTGAAGTCATATGGAAAGTAGCCTACAACGATAGGAGCGGAAACTCTTTGGAAGGAAGTTCTTCTCTTTCTTTGAGATTGCGTCTCTACTGCCATCTACCGGTGCAAAATTATAACTGCGGTGAGCTTGCATTTCTACGATTTCTACATCACGAATGCTTTTCAAATTCTAACATTTCTTGTTCTTTTACTGGAAAATATTGTGTTAAACCCCAATAAAAGTACTTCAATGTGTTTTTAACATAAAATCTATAAAATGACTTTTTTATCAGTATGTTTCTGGAGATAGAACACAATCTGCATTAATAAAAGTCCAGGGACGTTATCATGGGGGCTTCTATTTTCAAAAATTCAGGGCCTTTTTTTTTTTAATTCCACTGAGTCGGACCTTTTTCCATATTTGGGAGGCGGACCTTTTTCCATAATGGGTTGGTAGTCGACCCTCCTCGACCCTCTCCCCCCCTGACTACGGGCCTGATGCCATATTTTAGCATTGAAAGTTCCAATGAACCAGAATGGTTCCACTAAAACAGGTTCCTTGAAAACAATTTGGACTATCATTAATTTTACGTTACATTCATTCATGATACATCATCCCAATTTGTTTGATATATTACATGTCATATCTTAAAACTGAAAATTTTTGAGTGTCATAAGGGTACCATTAGAGCACGTGCCAATGTTTCGATTAAAACCATTTTCAAAATGGTTCATTTCGTGAACCATATTTATCAATTGGCCGAAATAGTAATTTATATTCGCTTCTATCTCGTCATTACGATTTGTTTGACATATCTAATATACTAATTCTCTTATCTGTCCGTCCGCCTGTCTGAAGCTAACAAAGAAAGTTATAACAATCCGCCCGAAGCCAGGGATTGTTGTGGCAAGACAATACTCCGTCATTGTTATTTAATTAAATAAATAAACTGAAAAAAAAATAATTCTCTTGGTCTGTCCAAAGCCAGGGATTGTTGTGTGGTAAGATAATACTTTTAAGGACAGTAACTTATGAACGGGAATAGGTAGCCAGTTGAAATTTTCAGAGAGTATGTTATTATAGTGGATAGCGGATTGTCTAACAAATAATAAAAAATGTAAAACGCTTTCTTTTTTTTTTTTTGTTATATCGTAAAAACGGTTATACATACAAGCGTCAAACTTGGCATGATTGTAGTTCAAACTCTAAAGTATTACAACAAATAATGAAAATCTGGCCAAGTCTGAGTTGGACTTGCGCAACGCCAAACATAAAATATTTTTTCAGGTAATCTATTAATTTAATATTTGAAAACTTTTTTGTTCAAAGCGCTTATTTTATAAAAATCGGCACTTAAACTATTATAGAATATATGTCTATAAAAGCCGAAATCGAGAACACAGTGCCACATCCTCCAGGCATATTTTGGTAAATATATAGTAGTACGGAACCCTCGAAGCGCGAGTCCGACTTGCAGTAGCCCAATTTATTTTATATGGAGATGAACAGTAGCCTATATTGTTGTAGAATATAAGTTTTGAACACCACTGATGCTCCACTTTCATTTCTTTACAGTTCAACCTGTACGGTTGGCACCCGTCATGCGACGGGTGGAATTTTTAGTTACTTAATATTTCTCTCCATTGAAAATTGCTAGGTGGGGTCGTGAAGGTACCATTTGTGCACGTGCTACTGAACCGATTTAGATAATATTTGTGATAGGTTCGTGCCATGAACCATACTCATCGACTGACGAAAACAGATTTTTTAAATTATTTCATAGCCTCGGAGAAGTTTGAGTTACATACAGGCAGACAGACAGACACGTTTCCCCACACTGAAAGCCTAACGCACCTTTCGGTACTTAATAAATTGTCACATCGAGAAAATACAATTCTACCTGACATCGGACAGAAATCTTGGACAGCCCTGGTGTATATTATCATACCCAATACAAATACCTCGAATGACCCATACCTTTTGCCTCACACAAATATTATTTTCTTTTTAAAAGAATATACACTACTGTTTATAAAAATCGCAACACCCTGATGGAATAGCCCAATCTGCATTAAATTTGGAGCATTTGCATATCATAGGTCAGAAAAGAAACCATTAGATTTTCAGGTCAATACAATGCGTTTTATTGTCACATTAGTATCGGGTGAAACCACCATGGGATGCAATTACAGCCTCTAAACGTCGTGGCATTGAGTCAAACAAGCTCTGAATAAGGGCCTGGGGAATGTCCTGCCATGCTCTGTCTACACGGGTATACAGTTCATCCACAGTTGCTGCTGCAGGAGTCTGACGAGCCAATCGATGAGCAACCCTGTCCCACACATGTTCGATTGGGTACATGTCTGGTGAACGAGCAGGCCAGGGGAACAAGGCCGTCTGATGTGCTTGGAAAAAGGCGAGGACATTTCTGGCCACATGCGGTCGGGCATTGTCCTGTTGGAATACAGCGCCTGGAAGGTTCTGCAGGAAGGGGATGACCTCGGGTTGCACAACTTCCCTGATGTACCGGTCACTGTTCAGATTGCCATGGATTCTGATCAGACGGGAACGGCCATGGTAACTGATTGCACCCCACACCTTCACCCCTGGCGTTTGTCCTGAATGACGCTGTAGGATGCATTCTGGAAGGTCGCGCTCGCCACGATGTCTTCTGACTCGTATCCTGCCGTCATGGTGCTGCAAGTTAAACCTTGACTCATCCGAAAACACAACTTGTTGCCATTCAGCTTGCCACTGTTGGTGTTGATGGGCCCATTGCAACCTGAGGCGCCGGTGGTTTTGAGTCAAAGGAATCCGCAACAATGGTACTCGTGCCATCAATCCTCTGGAAATCAAACGGCGTCGTACAGTGCTAGCAGACATTGTCCTGCCTACTGTAGCACCCCACTGTTGTGCTAACACTGTGGAAGTGGCTGTACGATCTCCTGCACACATGCGATAGAGGTGTCTGTCATCTCGCGGTGTCGTCGTGCTGGGTCTTCCTGAGCCTGGTCTTCGGTGTGCCCTGTTCTCTTCGCTCCACTGCCTCCATGCACGCATAATTGTCGTTGCATTACGTCCTACACGAGCAGCAATGTCACGATACGACCATCCCGTTTCATGCAGACCAATTATGCGTCCTCTTTCAAAGTCTGTCAGCTGTTGATATGGTACCCTTCATCGTCGTCGAGGCATGGTGTTCTTTCAAGCAATTACTCTGAAAATCTAATCATTTATACTCTGACCCATTGTATGCAAATATTGCAAATTGCATATGGATTAGACCATTCCATCAGGGTGTTGCGATTTTTATAAACAGTAGTGTACAATCTCATTCCTCCATGCATCAAATGTAAACCTTTGATTAGAAATTCATCGTAATTTCGCTAACGGCAAATTAACTGACGCCCTCGGAAACGAGTTGCTACCTGGAGTGCCATCTATTGACGCAATTGCGGGAAAAGAATCATAGAAAACACCATTTCGCTTGGTAACCTTAATTTCCCTTGAACGCAGTGCGAACGGAGGCTGAGGTCAAAAACTCTATAACCGATGAGAAGAGTTAGCGATTGGTCGGTCATAAATTCCGGTGAGAAAACTGTGACGTCATTTTAACGCGATCGAAAACGCCAGTTACTGCTGCTATGCCTAACCGGCTAGTTTAACTGTCCTCACCGAGAAAAAAACGGTTAGCCCAGTGAGAAATTACGTCATCATCCTCTCACCGGTGAGGGTTTTTGACCACAGCCGGAAAGTGCTTGATTAGTAACCACGGTTTCTTGCTATGTTTGTTGCTTGAAATATGTTCTTTTTTGAAGTCTTTCCCTTTTTTTTGATTGATATAATCGATAGAAGCGACATTGAGAAACAATAAATACTGGGTTGTCGGAAAAGTCATGATGCACTTTTGATAGAGTTAAACACACGTTACACGGCTCGAGAGATTGCAGAAATATTGAACAGCCATTACTCAAGCGTTCATGGCCGCCAGAAGAAGTTGAGATATGTAAGCAAGCTCCATATTTGAGTTCCTCATGAACTCAAAGAAGTTCATTTGACGGCGCATTAAACGCGAGGAAACGTTCATTTTTTGAAGCGATTAATAGCTAGTAGGTAGTGAGAATTGAATTGTTTACAACAATGTCGTGCGCGACGGTTTTGGTCCCGAGGTGATGATTCGCCTAAAAAGACATCGCAAGGAGACATTCATCAGAGGAAGGTTATTCTCTCTGTATGGCGTGATTTTAAAGGTGTCGCGTTTTTTGCGCTCCTACCAAGGAACCAATAATTGGACAGTTTGAACGAATCCATCATCCAGAAACGGCCAGAGTTCGTTAATCGTAAAGGAGTTGTGTTTCATCACGACAACGCGAGAGCACAGACTAATTTGATCACGTCAAAAATTATTGGAACTTGGATGGAATGCGTTGCACACACACACCTTTCTCTCTTTGAAATTTCTTCAAATAATGCTGTAAATCAGTACACTGCCCAGTTTTTTGCCGATAAAGACAGGGCCTTCTATGAATGAGGAATAATGATGCTCACTGAAAGATGGTAAAAAGTTTCAAACAAAACAGGCAATACATCATTGATTGACCTTTGTTTTTTATATAAAAAATGACCTTTGAAAAACGAAGAAAAAAAACATCATGACTTTTCCGACAACCCAATATATAGTGAACTAGGTATAAACAAAAAAGAATAAGTGACCAATGGAAAATAAACCCTTATAAAGGACCTAAGCTTCATAAACGAATTGAATCATTCAACGAGCGAATCTAAAGTTTGTCATTTTAAGTCGAAAATTCTTAGCGATGTTTTTAAAGAAAAATTCAAAGAATCATCGGCCCTTCTTTATTCTAATTTAAACTAGCTTTAGTTCGAATTCAACATTGAGAATAGAATAAGATAGAGAAATATAAAGCAGAGAGAAAGAGAAAACCAAAAAAAAACGAAAGAATAATCCTCTCGTTTATGAAAAAACGTCTGCGTAAAAGTCGGCGTAAAACAGAAATCCAAATATAAAAAAAAGTTCTTGATTCGCATTCTCTCATATCGAATTGGTGTTGGGAAAAAAAAATTCCAGCTTTGGAATGTTTTGGTTTGAAATTTCCTTTTAGAAAAGCGACGCCGTCGTTTTCCACCCCCGCCGTCGCCGCCCGCCCTTTGTGACGCGCCTAACAAAAGACGGGGACGATGACGCTCCCCATGTCATTAACTTAGAATTCAATTTAGAAACCCTTTGAATATTTTATTATTATTGCACCATTTGCCGTCCAATTTTATTTCCTGTCTTTGTAATATTTCCACCGAAATGGTGATAAAAATAGTGAAAAAAATTATCAACATAAAAAAATTGGGGGAAGAAGAAAGAAAGAGAAAAAGAGAAAAATGTTGTGCGACAAAAATATGACACCTTTCAACATCGAAGAATCCATAAGAACAGAATCTTCCGAATCGAAAATGATTTAACGTTACAAAAGAATTTCCATTCTATTTCAACAATATATTTAGCACATAATTTACATTTACATGTATTATACGATCAAACAACAATAATATAATTTTACATTATATAATTTTATGAGTAATAACAATAACAATAGCCTTCGATATTTTCAAGGCTAACCCCTTAAAGGCTAAGCAGACAAACATTCAGGTAAGATACAAAAACAACTACAAGAATGCCACAAAATGTAAACAATTAAAAGTTATTGTACAAGAGAGAACTTACCAAATTTCATTTTGTTATTATTATTAAAACTAAATCCAAGTTAATTGGACTGGTGAATTTGAGTATTAAAACCAATCTGGATAAATTGAATCAAAACAGCAAAATCAATAGCGTCTTTCCCATATCTTCATAGACTGAAGACACCACTTAAAATACCTATGGCCGTATTCACCCCCTCGGGTTAATCTGCGAGGTAAGGTTCGGATTAAAGTTGAACGTTTCTCTATTGGATCACGAGTCACATGTTAAAGTTTAATTTTGGCTTACCCAACTCGCACCCAGGATGATGAATATAGCCATTGAATTCCAAAATCTTAACCAAGCTCATGAACACTAACGCCAACCCATTAATATCCAATTCTATTGGAGTCATACAGTGGACAAGAATACGGAATAAAGGATTTGAAAGAATAACATTAAAACCTCTGCTGCAATCAAAAGGCTCAGCTTTCCTGGCAAAGGTCTTTTGTTATAACCAGGTGTTATCAATCATTTAATAACACAAACTGACTTGGTCACTCGGAGATTTCTTTTACTCTTAAGAGCACACGTCGCTACTTGTACAAACAATCTACACGGCTAATACAAAATACATAACTTTAAATCTTTAAATCTAAACAGCATTCAGAAAAAAAACCACCACCTCGAAGGAGTTGAGCTATGACTTAGCTGTATTCACCGTATGTAAAATAGGCAATGCAGATCGAACAACTAGTTCTTGAACTCAGAGTGGTCATGTGTCTCGAAGTAGCTAATAATCAGTATAAACAATTCTGGCATACAGGATGGACCAAAAAAAACTCGCCATTGAAAACTTCTAATTCCAATGGAAACGGTCCACAAAGGGGTGAGCGATTCTAGAAGGAAGAACGCTACCATTAATTAAGGCAGGCGTTAACGTTAAATGAAACGAGTCGATTTCTAGACGAGGTGAACATAATCTTAAATAATACACAAATTGTGCACTTTTTAGATCATTGTCTCTTTTATTGAATTTCTATTGACTAATAGAAAGTGAAAAATAAGCACTTTACGATTAAGTTCGTATAACTCATGCCAGAAACATCGTGTTATAAGCCAAGTACTACATTGCCAGTTTCATGCAGTCAAAAGAAAAAACGGAACATAAAACAAAACTAACGAAGAACACAAACAGTTTTTATTATGTTCGAAGATGTTCAAACTGCGCACCTTCTTCATTCACACATTGACGGCATCTCTCTTCAACACTACGGCATATATATTTTGTACATTTCAAGTATAAATGAATGTTCTAAAGCGTCTTCAATAACTGTTTGAAGAAGTCGAAGATCGCCATAGTTTTCAGTGTACTGTCCGCTTCCCACGAAAATGCCCCTGCATTGTTGAAAGTGCTCACTGCGCGTGCTGCAGTCGTGGATGGGTCCACAGCACTATAAGGAACACAAATACGAAAGTGCATGGAGGGTAGGCAGGGAAAGTAGCATCTGGAGCCTGCGGTTAACTTGCACGTGGTTAAGGTCCCCCCCCCTCTCCTATCAGTGCTGTGGACGCATCCACGACTGCAGCGCACGCAGTGAGCACTTTCAACAACGCAGGGACATTTTCGTGGGAAACGGACAGTACACTAAATCACGGATAATTCCCCATACGGCAAAGTCGCAAGGCGTTAGGTCGCGAGAACGTGGAGGCCACTCTTCTGCCAAACCAACTGCCTGCAAACGCATCATCAAGAAAATTTTGCACTTGTACAGTATAGTGAGGCGGTGCCTCGTCATGCTGAAAGATCATCTCGTGTTCACACGTCATTGCCAATTTTGGTTCGCAGCAAATTTAAGTACTTGTTACCAGTCAGAGCTTCTTGGAAACAAAAAGGACCAATAACTCCCCCAGAGCAAATTCCAGCCCAGACATTTAGACCCGGACCGGTCAGTCCCTTCTTCATTGTTTGATGGGTTAATTTGTCGGAATTATAAACGTAATTATGTCTGTACCCCTTGCCGTTTAGATGAAATTTGGCTTCATCACTCCAAAGAATATGATCCAAGATTGAAGCATCATTCTCAATCATTGTCAAAAACAAAATTCAAGGTGTCTATCTGGATCGTCCTCGTTTAAAGAATGCGTTAATCTCGGGCGATAAGGAAACAATCCGATTATCCTACGCACGGATGATCTTGAAATGCTTGTTTGTCGAGAAAGAGACCTTGTTGATGTTTCAGGTTCATTTATAAGGGTAACATGCACATCAGCAGTTTTTTCGATTGTTCGCACAGATCTCCGTCGATCACTTCTTCACTCCGTTCGGTTTACATTTTGTACTGTTGCATCGGTTTCAAATTTGGCGAGTAGACCGTGTAGTGCACGTCTTGTAGGCGGACGTCTTTTAGGAATTTCTTCTCTAAACTTTCGCTGAACTTCATGAAAGGTTTGTTGCTGGACGGGTGTAGAATTGCCATTGCTGTGTACGCCATTCAAAGTGTAATATTGTTTAATGAGGAATCAAGAATTGAACCATGTTGACTTTTTAAAGAGTAATGATATTTACAGCTTGCTAATGTAATAATGTAATTTGAAACGTAATCGCTTCTTGCCAGAGCTCTCGGTACCCTTCGTCTAGAAATCGACTCGTTCCATTTAACAATAATGCCTGCCTTAATTAATAGTAGCGTTCTTCCTTCTTGAATCGCTCACCCCTTTGTGGACAGTTTCCATTGGACTTAGAAATTTTCAGTGGCGAGTTTTTTTTTGGTTCACCCTGTATATCAGTAGGTGTACACGGTGAGGCATCGAATCCAGTAAGGTTTTAATGGTGTTTTGTGGAATAGCCATCCTGGTTGTATTGGCCCGTGTCTAAAGTTCATCAAGATTTGCTGGCAGACGGTGGTGATGCTATACAAGCAGTTTGATCATGTCCTAGATATTTTCTTAGTTGACAAATCTGGCGATCTAGACGGCCACGGGGTAGAAGTGAAGCATTGTTGTCTCTGAAAACGGCACGTGTCATCGCTGTATCAAATATTGTGGCAGGATATTTGAAGGTTTAGCGATGACACGTGGAAGGTGCTGCAGGAAGGGATTTTTATTGTCACTTCTGAAAAATTATCGCTATATCATTATTGTCCATCCTGCTAAAAAATGGCACCTGGAAGGTTCTGCAGGAAGGGATTATTTTATTACTTAAGATTTATTACAGCTGGATTGTCAAATTTTTATCGAAGAACCAGGAAAAACAGAATCGAAAAACCAAAAAAAAAAAAAAAAAAAATCCAAGTTATCCGCAACGGTTTTGAAGCTACTCGTATCAGTATGCAGCCTGTTTTTAAGATTATGTACTCAGTTAAATTACGAAAAGAACATGCGGACATTATGCCTATACATTTAGGCAGATATCATTTAGTACGCTGTTCATTTGTTTACTCATCCTTGTCGTAGTCAAGAGTGTTTCCTTGACAACCGATAGTAAATAAACAATAGCTAAAATTTTCAATTAAGAATATGTAATGGACATGCGAACACAGCAGTTGAAGAATATCATCTACGTTTTCCCAAGAGCACTAATCGTAGATCACCCAAGAAATGGACTTCGCGGATACTTTGGCATGAGCATACTGTGGCTCATCGGGCAGTTCGTACTGTGGAGTTTTCTGCGAAGCAGTGTCTCCCGATTTAAGCATCCACCTTATTCGCCAGATCTGGCTATCTGCGACTTTTCACCTGTTTTCCTGTGAAAATTGAGCTTCGTGGGATCTGATTCTCTAACATGGACTTAATTTCGAGTGTCTGCGGAGTGGATGGGAAACGAGCATTTTCTGAATGGTTTAAGTACTGTCTGTATACCTTCCATTGGAGAGTACTCTGAAAAGGATCCATAAAAGTTTTTGTTCTAAACCTGTTTTGTTGTACGTTGGCTTCAAATGTATGCAGTCCCGCTTACATTGTTCTCAGTCCTTAGCTCCGTGCTGTATTGAGCAAATGGTGAGCATGTCAATAGAAGAATCGGTGACCGCTAGACTACACAAAGTGATGAATGGCCAAGTTTTGCTTCAAGACATCGAGAACAGAGTGGGAATGCAACAACATCAAGTGTACATCTAAAGTAAGATTATGTAACTAAGAAATTATTTAGGCTAGCTTTGGCATACTTGGAGAGGTCCATCCATTGTGAGCATTTAAAATTTTTGTTTCGAATTTTCATTAAAAATTTTTACTGTATTAATTTTAAGCGTTTTCATGTGTTTATTTTTAAGATATTGTAAATTTGATCAAAAAAAAAACAAAAATAAATTGGTATGGCGAAATGGTACATTCGCACAGGCCTACCACGAGATAATGATACGGAATCAAAAAAATTACGGGGCTGTGTTGGAACATGGCCGCTAGTTAAGTTGTAGAATACGTCTTGAGGCCACATGGCGAATAAGAAAGAACTTTGTGCAACACAATTTAAAAAATTTAATTTCTGATATAAAATGTTCACACAAAAAATGTACTTCCAATTCATCATAAATTGTTAACCAAACCTTTATGGCATCCCAACTTACAAATCACTGGTCAATGATAAGAGGAGTATGTTAGAAATGGCAACAGATAAGAACCAATATTTCGCGCAAACATCAAATTTATAGTACTTTCACCCAATGTAATAGGTGATTCGATGAGTTTGAAATCTAAATTAAAATGTTTCTTCATAAAGCTAAGAGCATATAAATTTATTGTAGCATCTACATTGAAAATGCTAACTTTCATAATTGCAATATTAGTATCCACCTCCATGTTGTCACTGACTGGTCTAGTTGTTGGCGAATATTTTATTACCGCACTGAACAAAAAAATTTCCATAACAGAATTCGTAACTTTAAGATAATAAACACTGAGTGGCCAGATTATTATGACCACCCCATCAGTACTTCGTTGGGTCACCTTCTGCCTCAATACTGCGGCGATTCGCATTTACTCCATGAATGCTGCTGTCTTGTGCTTTTTGGCCACAATCCGCTTCAAATCTCTTCAGTCTCTATCAGTGAGCTTCTACTTTCGAGCAATGTTGTTCTTGGCAGATGATGTCTTTCCCTGCTTCATATAGGCTGTCATAACAGTCTTTGCCTGATGAATAGCACTGTCCTGTTATGTGAAATTTGTTGTTTTGGAACCACCTGTCTGATGGCTCTTTCAACTTTCTCCCACACATATTATATTGGATTGAGATTTGGTCATTATGGGGGCCACCTAAGCCAGGCAACAATCGTTGTTCGTGGCGATCGCAACAATCTCGCCTTACTATCGTTTTCAATTGTCGAATCAACATAGGGGCTAAAGCATATACTCAGTAGCAAAAATTTTTTTTGCAGCAAACAACGCATAGGAATTGTTTGTTCTTGAAACTATTCCTGCAAAATACGTGCAGCGTGGCATGCCGCATTGTCACGCTGGAAGAAGCCATCTCCATTGTGATACACCAATCAACATGATTGCATGAAGTTGATCAGCAAAGATTAGGTACTAGCAAAGGTACCCGGCGTTGCCCGGGATAATTACTTGGATGTAAACAGAACAATCTCAAAAAATTAAATTAAATTTTGCAATATCTTAAAAATAAACACATGAAAATGCTTAGAATTAATACAGTAAAAATTCTTAATGAAAATTCGAAAAAAATCTTTTTAAAGGCTCACAATGGCTGGACCTCTCCAAGGATGCCACTGCTATTTTAAATAATTTCTTACTCACGTAATCTTACCTTAGATGTATACTTAGTGTTGTTGCAATTTACACTCTTCTCTCGATGTGTTGAAGCAAAATTTGACCATTCATCACTTTGTGCAGTCTAGCGGTCGCGGATTCTTCTATTTACTTGCTTCCCATTTGCTCAATACATCACGGAGCTAAAGGAGTGCTTCCTCTATCGTCTTTCCACTCTTTCTCAATAGTCTGCTAACTCTCCATTATCTCCATTTACTGATCATTTTTAAAGATTTTCAAGAAATTGTTAAGTACTAAGAACTCTCTTTTCTAAGAAAAGCCTGAATAACAGGAATTCTATGCATTGTTACAAATTGAAACTTATCCATATTGCATTGTTATAATTCTTGGAAAGGACTGCTTTATCATTGCATCATCATTTTGAGCTCATTGTTATTGGTGAATTGCGTGTTGAAACCATTGTTGATACCTATTGTTGCACAAACTTTTATTTGCATTGTTGGTTATGAGATATATATTGTTGGTCCGTGCAGAGTGTTTGTGAATTGCGTGTTGATACTATTGTTGCAAAAACTTTGTCTTGCATTGTTGGTCATGCGATATTTCTCATTAATATGCCCTGCTATAACCATGAATATCGATTTTTTATCAATAATTATTATTTTTTCGAAATCTGAAGTAGACAGTGACCTTCCTCATGCTTTGAAGGTCATGTATGCGAAATTTCATCAAGATCGGAATTAAACTGTAGATTTGTATAAAAAACGTACACACAGACCCACCCACAGACCCACAGACGCACAGACCCACAAACATCCTTCTTTATATATATAGATGTTCTGATATTTAGACCTTTTTCTACACAAATTAAAGGAACCATATTATGCCAGGAAAATATGCCCCAAACCATGAAAGCCCTCACGAGCTTGAACGATTGTATTCATGCATGTGGGGTCCATGCTTTCATGCAGTTTCCGTCAAATTCTCATTCTGTTATCTGCATGATCCAACTGAAAACGTGGTTCATCAGACCACATGACTTTATTCCGATGCTCAACTGTCCAATCCTTGTGTTCCTGTGCTAATTGGAAACGTTTTATCTTGTTAACTGCAGATAGCAAAGGGGTTCGAACTGGCCTTCGGCTCCCATATTCCATACTATGCAGTGTATGGCGAACAGTGCATTCAGAGATCATTTGAGAGGATCCCTGATAAGGTTCTGCAGTAATTTGATGCGCTGTTGCCCTTCTGTTGTCTTGTACCTGTCTTGCCACTCTCCTTTCTGCCCGAACATTGATGGCCACAACTGGCACGTTCAGACCCAGTTTTCCGGCAGACAGTCCAGTCTGTAACAATTTAACAGCAGCTGCTCTTGAACATTTAACGAATGCAGCCGTTTTGCTGATATTAGCTCCATGGCTCCGAGCGCCAACAATCATCAAAGGCTGATAAATTGCGTCGTTTACCTATAATCTTCTGAAACAAAACACTTCCAATGTCGTGGTAAACAACCTGCTTGCCTATTTACACTAGTCCAGCTCTTTAGCAACTTCAGCGCGAAATCACAGCTAATTTGCCTACAAACATCAGGTGGTCATAATAATCTGGCCACTCAGAGTAAACACTTTCTAGTATAGATCTCACTACACCATTGTACAAAGCTTTAACAATACAAATATCATTGATATCAGCGTCGATCAGTCGTCTGTAGTTAGAACAGTCTGTCAGTATAGGTTCACATTCGTTAAACAGTTAACATTTCAAAAAATTGCAAAAACGCCTGCTCTCCTATAACTTATAATACCATATTCTTGAATAGTTTCAAATTTGTTCTACACAGCATGAAATCTTTCACACAGGACTGATGAAAGTGATGAAGCTAAGATATCACACTTCTGTTACCTGGGTGCTTCAAGTCCTTCTCAAGACAAAATCTATCACAAACATTAGGCTACACGAATATCCAAATTCATTGTTTATGAATATAGAAGGAAATATGAATTCCGTGTCCCAAACTGTCGCATATACAGGGTGAGGCATTTATCTTGTGACAACTGAATATCTCGGAAACTAAGCATTGTACGAAAAAATGTCCAAAATCAAATGTGAATTATTTCGCGGGAGAAATTCATTAGTTAAAAACTTATCCCCCCCCCCCCTGGGGGGGGGGCTGGGGGGGGGGGTAAGTTTGAAAAATCTTAAATAGGAACCCCTATTTTTAATGGTATATTCAGATTGTACACAATAATCGAGAAATGTTTTATTCTTGGTGTTTTTTCAATTGATCCAACCGTTTAGGAGATAGAGGCCCTGAAAATGTTGAACTTTTAGTAAATAACGCCCAAACGGCTCATCACAGCCAAACAAGTCATTTACAAAAAAAAAAATTCGCCTTAATGACAGGAGTACGTATGTGTCGAGTTTATTGAGTTTGGTTCGCTAGTTTGAACGCTACGGCCATTTTTTAATTTTTAGAAAATAATTAATATCTCGAAAAAGGCTTACCCAATTGAGATAAATTATACGCTAAGGCACAATTTAAGGAACTCTCTAAGTATGCATAATTTTTATTTGGTTCGGCTATTTGCCGTTTCAGAGGAGTTAGCTGCACAAAACTGGTCACATATGTACAGACGGAAAATTTTTTATTCAAAATTTCAAATATCTATACGAATCATGAGTTTTTAAGTCGATTTCAGCAAAAAAAAAATTTGAGTTTCTGTCGGGGGAGCAGTGTGGTTTCCGACCTGGCCGAAGCACGACGGATCACATCTTTGCTCTAAGGCAAATCTTTGAGAAATCCTGGGAGTATGCAAAAGAGGTCTACGCTTGCTTTGTGGACCTCGAAAAAGCATATGACAGGGTTCCTCGGGAGAAGCTCTGGCAAGTGTTGCAAGAGTATGGAGTGGATGGGCAATTACTGGTTGCTATCATGTCTCTGTACGAAAGCTCTGAGATGTGTGTCCGGATAAATGGCATTAAGTCAAGACCGTTCACCGTGGGTGTTGGACTCCGCCAAGGGTGCGTACTGTCGCCCATCTTGTTCATTATCTTTATGGACTGGATAGACAGGGGCAGCCGAGGCGATGAGCGTGTTTGTGTGGGCGACTGCCTGGTGGAGAGGTTGCTCTTTGCGGACGACCTTGTCCTGCTTGGGTCTTCTCGCACGAACCTTCAGCATGCACTAAACCGGTTTGCAGCCAAATGTGAAGAAGCTGGGATGAAGATCAGTGTGGCTAAAACCGAAGTTCTGGTTCTTTCAAGACAGCCTGCTCAGTGCGCTCTCCATGTTAGGGGAGCCTCATTGAGACAGGTGGAGAAGTTCAAGTATCTCGGGATTGCATTCACGAGGATGGACGGCAGGAGAAAGAATTGGATGCTCGGATCGGTGCAGCAAGCTGTGTCAGACGTGAACTGTGGCGATCCGTGGTAACGAAACGAGAGCTGGGTAACAAAGCCAAGCTCTCCGTCTTCAAATCTATCTTTGTCCCCATTCTCACCTATGGTCATGAGGCTTGGGTAATGACCGAAAGCGTGCGATCGCGGGTACAAGCGGCCGAAATGAGATTCCTGAGAGGTGTGGCAGGTGTTACCCTACAAGATAGAGTGTACAGCAGCACAATAAGGGAATCTTTAGGTGTTGAGCCGCTACTTCTCCGCATTGAGAGATCTCAGTTGCGCTGGTATGGCCACGTGATACGGATGCCGCAAACTAGTCTTCCTAGGCAGTTGTTATTTTCCAAGCCGGTGGGTAAGAGACCAAGGGGTCGGCCTAGAACCAGGTGGCTAGACTACATGGAGAATCTGGGTTCGAGTCGCTTGGATATTACCAGGGAGGACATGCGCCTGATGGCGGAAGATCGCGATCGCTGGAGATCCTCCATAGGGCTGCTGCCCCCGCGACCCTAACGGATAAGCGGGTTTGAAAAGTAAGTAAGTAAGTAAACGAAAACAAAGGCCACTTTTGAGAGTGGTAGGCCAAAAAACAACGAGTCCGAGCCACGCCGGGGTTATCACCTAGCTTATTTGGTAGCACAGTAGATCCAAACATTTCATAAAAATACATTTTGACTATATTCTGCGTGAATGTGAATATTTTGAAAACTGAGATGCTGATAATGTGATGATTGAACGTTCGTTTCCAAGAATTATTAATAATCAGCATAAAATGACGATGCAGTGACAGAACATAAATAACGCAGCGTCTATTGAGGAGGCAAAGGGGTCACAGGTGTCTCCCTTGAGCTCCCTATCAAGCGTCCAGGACTGGAAAAAATATATGCGTCTGGAAAGGAAAGAGAAAGAACGAGTATTGGTCAGAGAAACTGTGCAGCTAAAACAGAAAAGGCTATACGGGCATTGGAAACATCTGAACAACGGGAGTTTCGAATAGAGCAATAGTGTATACTAGCTCCTACGCCAAGGGCAAGAAAAAGTTGGGTCCAAAGTATCCAGTGATGTTCCTCGGTGGTGAAGATGGACATTGTTTTAATTTGAGGCAACACTCAAGAAGAGTTTAAATTAAGTCCCGTTATTAACCAATTTGGAGTTATCATTTAACTTCTTGAGATTGTTCTGTTTACTACAAGTGTAATTATCCCGGGCAACGCCGGGTTCTCTGCTAGTAAGGTGATAAAAGACAATTACTTCCCCCAATATTATTTATTAACTTAATGGATGCGCATTTCGATTGCTCTCCAGTCTTCGTCAGCATGCTTCATATATGTGAAAATCCTCTTTACTACCCACAAGAACACTGTAAAGATTTGCGCGCATTATATTCAAGCTTTTTAATAAATATTTTTGCATGCAAAATTTTCTACTTTTTAAATATTCAAAATTAATCTATGCATACAAAAGTTGGTTTGATATGAAATCATACCTATAGGAGAAAAGTTTGGTTTTAACGTAGTTTTTGACTGGATATTCTTTCGACTTCTCGATGACAAAACAAGGATGCTCTTTCAGAAGAACTTCCATTATAATTAGATAAACAACCAACGTTTCAAAGATTTTGTTCCAAACTGTTGAAAGGACCGTTAAGTGAATTGTCTTTTAGATTTTAAATTATCGGCGTGAAAACAAAGCACCAGGTTGATCTTGCGCGAAATGAGCATCAACACGTGAGAGACACTGGTTAAATCCTTGGCCGTCACGTGATCCTTTCCGCAAATTGAAATGTCAGCGGCGTCCATGAGGCGGCCGGGTTGTCAAACTGCATTCGGGATTTGTTTGTGACACGGGCGATATTACGAGCTTGGAGGGATGCTTCTGCTCTCCAAGAGAGGCTGCAAAAACCCATTAAGAGAACAACGTTCGATTGGTGTTATAAGCATTTTGACAGGAAGAAAGGTTCTCTCTTCTCCAGCCGCCGCTGAAGAGGGATATTGAAATGGGACAAGATAGGGCTGACGTACAAACGTAGTGCTCTCTACAAATATATACTTACTATGTTCGTTTTTGAATGCCTCCCTTTCGGATAAAGATTCGAAAAGATTCAAGAAATGTAAATGAAATCTTAGATTAGGAGCAAGAGAAAGTATTCACTGAAGCAGTACATTTCTTCAGAAGGCATTACTTACAAGATGTCTATTTTATAATAGTAAGTCCAATTTTATCTAATGTAAAAGCTTTGAAACGATGAAAATGAGAGCCCATTTTGCAAATGAACGGATTTAATGTCACTTATTACTAAGTAATAGTAATGAATGAAAGCAAACCGTCCCACTGATTTTAAAACACATTTTTAATTCTTAAACTCTAGAAACAGAGATAGGCCTCTAAAAATTGATTTTAAAATCAAATATAGAAATTTCATTGTTGTCAATAGTATTATCATCATTTGTCCACCGTGGTTGCATTTTTTCGCTGACATCGCTCTAAACAACACCAGGAGTGATGCATTCCGCACTATCATCATGTTAGCATTATGTCATAAGGTGCGTTGCAAAAGTCTGTGGAAGAACGTTTAGAATTTCTTTACTTGACTTATCTTAATTAAGATTTTTAATACATAGTTTGATCTGCTACAACGTTCAAATTGTTCTTATGTTCGACAGAAGCTCATAAAATTCAAACCTTCGACGAATATCATTGTTTTCATGGAAAAGTATGAATATGAAAAATTTAACTTCATATTGCTTCAAGGCTTCAAGGGATGAATTGCTTTGTACGAAGGATCTCCTCCTTTTTCAAAGTGCAACCGTGTGAACAGGGTGATTATAATAAAAGTTACGATTTCAAAAATCGATAATTTGAAAACTACTCGTCAGAATGACCTGATATTTTAGCAGAACAATCGTGAGGCAATGGAATTTTGTTTGGCGAAGGAAAAAATAGTTCCAAAATCTGCCGATAGATGGCGCTGGCAGGGTAATGTCAGGGGAAAAACCAAAAATGGATTCGTGAAACACAGGAATGTTGTTAGCGAAGGAAACAATAGAGTTCAGGGGTTTACGAAAAATTTATTAGCGAAAAGACAAGAATAGTAGCTGTTAGTGCACACTCATCGTTCTTATAAAAAAGCCTCAAGAGCAGAGCGCGATCCTTCATAGTCAGAGTCATGATGAAGCATTCAAGCAAAGAGCTGGTGCTCTGCATTTTTATGGCAGCTATGTCTGCGGTGCGCATGTCACGTATTAGTATTTTGCATATCTCCAGACAATGTGAACCCTGCCAGCGTCATCTATCGGCAGATTTTGGAACTATTTTTTTCCTTCGCCAAACAAAATTCCATTGCTTCACGATTGTTCTGCTAAAATATCAGATCATTCGGATGAGTAGTTTTCAAATTATCGATTTTTGAAATCGTAATTTTAATTATAATCACCCTGTATATTCAAATATAAGGTAAACAGTTTTATTTTGATGTTGAATATTCCACTTTTCGCACGACATCACTAGGTAAACATTTTCGCCAGATTAAGTGACCAAAATCTGGACGATGAAAGCTGAAAGTTGAAATGCAAGCGAAATTGTAAAGGAACTGAATTTTTGATCCCCTCCCCAAAAAATCTACATCTACACGATAGCCTACAGACCTGCTAATTGTCCCGCATTTACCTATCCTGTCCCGCCGTCCCGCAAGTAGGTATAACAATCCCGCAAATTCGATCCACCAAAAACTATAGTTTGGCAATAAAAAAAAATTAAGTAATTCTTTGTCAAACTCTCGGTTTTGCCAATGATTTTTCAGTTTTCAGTCACTTCGACACAAAAAAAAAGAAAACCTGATACGGAACTGCTACTGTGTGACATTTCCTGTGAGGTTGAAATTATGTTTACAGGTTTTATGAAAAACCATAAAGCTTCAGAATTTTCGGTTCAAGCGAACGAACCACGTGGTGTTGTGAGCGTGTTTGTGTTGAGTTTGACAGCTTCGTGTAAAATTCTTTTTAGTGAAAAATAATTCACTTTAAAAGCGAAATGAGCCGTAAAGTTAAACGTAAATTAGAGGAAGAAGTGGGACAGTGTTCAAGTCAATTAAGTGATGAGAGTTACAACACTGACGACGAAACAACAAAATGGAGCAACAAAAAAAAAAAGATGAAAAAGCAAAAATCTCTGGTGATGGTAATGTAACATGGACAAAACAGCACCCGTGTATCATAAAAGTTACAAATGATGTATACCGGGCAATATGCAATCTTTGTAACAGCTCATTAGGAGTTTCGAAAAATGGTTACAGCGATGTAACGCGCCACTTAAACGGAGCTGTTCATAAGAAAAATCAGCTGACTGCAGATTCTATTCCAAATTTAGTAGCTATGTTGCAAAAACATGTTGATAGCTCTGAAAAGGTAAGCTAGCTAATTAAGGCTAATTATGGAACTTTTTAAAAAAAAATTATTTTAGTAAACTACAGTGCTATTTTATTTCGTAGGTTATTAATGCAGAAGTTCTGTACACAGAATGTTTGGTGGAAAGTACCTGCTTTTTGCAGTATCAGATCACTCTGGTAATCTGTTCAAGAAAATGTTTCCTGACAGCAAACTGGCCAGTGATTATGCATGTGCTCGTACAAAAACTGCATGTATTGTGAACGAAGCTTTAGCACCAGTGTGTATCAAAGAACTGGTTGAACTGATGAAAGTTCAACCATATTCCTTCTTAAAATTAGGTTGTTGCAAAAGTTTCTTCCGGTGCCCAATAAGGGCTCATTTTCCGAGGGGGGTGTTCATATGTTTTCAAACAAATTATTGCATTCGATTCCTGAATAACTTTGCTATATTACATCCAAGAATCAACTTTCTGACTATACATCTGTGAGTGCCATCAACGGTTTGAAATGGACCTTTCACGCGAGCATATTCGAGCAATAATCTTCTACGAGTATTCTGGAAAGATCAGTGCTGCGCAATGTCACCGAAACATTTGCCAACGTTTAGGTCATGGCACTGTTAGTTTACGTGCAATAGAAGAACGGTATCGCCGGTTCAGACGCGGAGATAGCACTCTTCAAGATGCACCTCTCTGGTCGGCCAATCATGATTTCAGATGGTGATCTACGCCAAGCAATTGATGAAGATCACAATGTGCAAACGAGGGAACTCGCAGAACAGTTCAAGGTTCACTTTTCAACCATTGCCCGGCATCTGCATGAGCTGAATCTGTCATTCAAGTTCAATCGTTTTTGTGTTGGAATAAAAATCCGGAAAAAAATTTTGCAACAACCTGATAGATGGAAGTAATGATAATGAACGAAAAAAAATGTATCCAATAACCGTAAAAGTATACGATGTGCAACGGGCTAAAATTCGATCTTGTTTTCTTGACATTTGCTCATATGAATCTTCAACAGCTGAAGAGATTTTTATGAAACTTAGCAGTGTTCCTGAAAAGTACTGCTTGTCATGGAAAAACTGTGTAGGTTTTGGTGTTGATAATGCTTTCGTAAACATAGGAAAGCACAACTCCATTAAAACAAGAGTTCTTAAAGAAAACAGCGATGTGTTTTTTATGGGCTGTCCTTGCCATATTGCCCATAATACTGCATCAAAAGCACATGATGCTTTTTCAAAAGTAACTGGATTCGATTTAGAGGACTTTTGCTTTGATGTACAAATAGAAAGCAAGAGCTCTCTAGCTTCTATGAATTTTGTAGTATAGAGTGGTATGATATTCTGAAACATATTAATGTCCGTTGGCTTAGCTTAGAAAAGCGCATTAACAGAAATCTTAAACTCTTTGAAGGTCTCAAATCATATTTTCTGTCTAATGATGAATCACAGATTCGTTTTCAAAGAATTCAAGGAGCATTTCAAGATCCAATGACGGAGATTTATTTGTTGTTTTTACAGTCTATTTTACCAGTATTTTCTGAGCTGAACACACTATTGCAAAGTGAGAACCCATGTATCTACATAGTTATTTCAGCTGGAGAATCAGTACTTAGAAATTAGTGGGAAGATTATACAGTGCAGATATTTTTAGTAACTGTGATGACATAACAAAATTGAACTGTGTTTTGAAACCAGAGAAAGAGTTAAGTGATCATGATCTCTTTGTTGAATTTTCTACTAGGAAAACATTAGAAAAAGAAGAAGTAACGCTCTGTATGAAGAAAAAAATTTTTGCTGGTGTACGAGAATATATAAAATGCGCAATTTGTTACCTTTTGAAAAATTTCCCGTTTTGTGAAGAAGTACTGAAAAATTCTGTCTTTGTTGATTATGACAACCGAAAAAAATCTTCCTTTGCTAATGTTGAATATTTTGTTCACAGATACAACAAAGTGTTGAATCTATCTGATAGTAATTGAAATGAGATATAAGATGAGTATACTGATTATTTACGGTATGAACTTCCAGTTAATGTAAAGGAGAATTGTGTAGAAGATGGAACAAATATGCTTAAAATGGACAATGTGTGGCATGAACTATCGCAATCATTCAATATGTCGGGAAATCAGATGTTCAGAACATTGAGTAAAATAGCTCTGTTAGTTTTGGTATTGCCTCACAGTAACGTAGAAGACGAGATGATATTCGCTTTCTTTCGCAAAAATAAAACCGAGTTCAGGGGCAGCTTAGACCTTGATCGTACTTTGAAGAATCTAATTGCTGTAAAAGTAAATATGTTCAGCGATTGTAGATGTTTTGAATTCAAACCATCAAAGAATGTGTCAAATGCTGCAAAAAAGCTACTGTGAATTGCAATAAAAAACATAGAAAATGAAAACATTTGTTAAATTTAATAAATTAATCTACTTAATAACATTTAACTGGCTTAATTTTTTTCAGACTGTGAACTTCACTATGCTTTTTCAACCTTAGCTTTGACTATTTATAGCACTACTATTACATTAACTTCAAATCTCCTTTTGACTGCAAAATAATAACGGCACGCAAGTACCCATAGAAATCCCGCAAGTTCGACCATTTTGCCCCACTTTCCATTTTCAGGAAGTTGGCAGATCTGTATAGCCAGGATACGCAAAAGTCACAACGGCTCTTTATGACAGGCTTTAGTCTAGCCAAAATCTTGCCCTGAAGAAGCCCAGAATAAATGGCGAAACCGGTCGGAAAGATTACTTCCGTCATCATGTATTGTAAGGCCACATTAAACTTCATTAGTAAAAAAAAACACACAAGACTTTTCCACGATGTTAAAGGCATATGGACTGTTAGAGTTCACAAGAATGGCAAATAAACCATTCCTGACTGAATGGCCAACACATCCATTCTCGGCTACAATTGTGCCACCTCATGGTTGTCGAGAGGTCCCTTCATATTTGTATTCTTTTACTATTTTTTTTCCATGGAGCCAGACTTTTGGGACACACAATATAATTCTTTCATCATCGTTGTAGTCTAGAAAAATATCTTCTGCGGTAGTGGAGCTGCCAGTAGTGAACATAGCCTGCAGGAATGAATCACTGAAGCTGTAAAGTCGATCACCCCGGATATGCTACACAGAGTCAAATCTTAGATAAATATCACATCAAGTGTGTGCGATATCAAAAAGTACTATGCGAAACTTTATTTGCTGACGCAACTACCAATGCGTAAGAATATTTCAGTAAGTTTTGATTTTATTATTACTTGAAATAAAGGGGTGTTTTTATTCTTGATTTCAGGAACAACTCATCCTATTGTTCTCCAGCCTGAATTACAGCAGGTATACGGGTGGCCACGTCAATAAGATGTCAATGAGAGACCAAGCGTTTACCAGATATTCCTTTCGGTTTTGCAGATATGTTATATGCTCACTCTATATAACTTAATAACTTAGCCTTTTAAATAATTGCGTTCCATAAAAAGTTTATGTATCAATGGAACAAACGACAAGTCGATCAATCTCCGCTTCCTCCGCAGACATGTCCTTTTTTTCGTTAGGCCAAAATAGGCCAAATCTCCTAATAAATCTGAATATCCTCTGTAAATATTCTTTTGTAAATGTTGTGGTAAAAATTTCTTTTAAACAATTCGCGGCTTCTCTTGCATTAAAATTTCCACAAACAGCAATGCATTAAAAAATATTTTTTCTTATTTAAGATAATGAAAATTTTTTTTGCACAGGAAACTGTATATCATTTCTGGTATAAACAATATAACATCATTATTAATTCGCATTTTCGTATTTTAGAACGTTCATAGAAATCTTTTCACATCTATCGATACATGTGAATTTTATATTGCTACAATTACCTTAGGAATAGACAATGAGCGTTATATTTCTGACGTCAAATTTATACGCAGAAAAAAAATGAAAAGCTGAGAAATTGATCGCTCAATCGGATTTCTGCATTTTTGTGAATAATTATTATTATTATTACACTGGCCAACAAAATTTAAGTTCACGGAATGAAAGTGAGTGATTTTGGTAGTATTTTTTCTGCTGATTACGAATATTTTTGAAATTTCTCTAGCAAGCACAGTTTTTGAGATAAAGCAAATAGCAGCAATACTGTATTGAACTATTCGCTTATTCTCTTTTATTATTGCATATATTAACATAATTTACGAATATATTCTTGCAAAAAATGGGCTCAAATGACACGAAATCCGTTAATTAATTAACAATTTGACAACTCTGAAATAATACGGCTTGGTTGGCTAACGGCTGATAAAAACGTGTTTGAAGCTTCATTGACTCCAGTGGAGCTAACCTTCAACCTTAGTGACGTTAGTGATGAACTTGGAGAAAGGTTCCACTGGGATATTTCTACCACGGAGAGGCGTTGCCAAGGAAAAAGGGACTACTTCCTCCTTCGAGACCTTCCAGATGCCACATACAAAAGAAATTCATCGGCAAAACGGGTCTAATATGCTGAAAGCCGAATGTTTAACTGTTGCCGCATTTCGAAACAAAATGAAATTACTTAATATGCACATCTTGTGAAATAGGTGTAGAAATAGGAAATATTTAATATCGCGATTTTTAAACATTGGTGCATGATTAAAAATTTCGTTTTCAGTTATGTAATCAGCATTAAAACTATTACAAGAAACATCTAATTTGATTCAGTGAGCATTTTGACTGTTGACCACTGTTATTATTAGATTAAACATTCAGACCAAAATAGAATTGCTTCGACCACATCTGATTATACAGACTGTAACACAAGATTAAGCAGAGTATAAAAAAACCGAGTTTGATGAAACTTTCACTATCGCCTAGCTATAGCCAATCCATATCTTGAAAACTACTGAACCGATTTTGATGAAACTTGGACTGTTTCCTAAGTTGAAATACTTAATCCAATAAGTTTAAGACTTATTGCAATTCGATTTCTAGTTTCTGAGAAATACGTGAACAACCATACATACATTCCAAAATAGTAGCTACATACTATTGATAACCTTCTTTTTTTTGAAGTCGGTTAAAAAATAGTTGGAAAGCTATACGTAGTCGGTTTCTACAACTAAAAATAAGGGGGGGGGTGGAGTTTTATATTAAGTTAAGTCCTAAAATAATACCTTGACAAATTATAGCCCCATGACATAATTCATGGAGAACTTATAGCATGGCCTGTTAGATCTCTCGATTTGTATGGGAATATCAAAAATCTATTAGTTATTGTATGCTGATAAGCATATATTGGTTTCGCTCTGTTTGTGTGTCTGTCTATCTGTCCGTTTGTCCGTCAGCATGTCTGATGATTTTTCGAGAATGTTTCAACTTTCAACTTAGGGAAGAGTTCAAGTTTCATCAAAATCGGTTTAGTAATTTTCAAGATATGGACTGATTATAGCTAGACGATAGTGAAAGTTTCATCAAAGTCGGTTTTTTTATACTCTGTTTAATCTTGTTCAAATTCTGTTTTCGCTATTCGATAGAGAATATAGAACCTATTCTGCTTTCGCTTTTCGATAGGTAACCTTTCTGAGCTCACCTGATTAGTTTTTCGTTGAAATCGGTCTAACAGTCACGTGACTATTGAGACCCAAACACTCTCATTAAAATTTTATATCGACAATATAAAGCATCTGATAAGCCATTGGAACGGGAATCACGAGCGCAAGACGAATATGGCATTCTTTTCGATTTTCGAAATGCTACGTCCGAGAAAATGACCGCCAAAGAGTACTTCAATGACCTCTATAAAAAGATTACTAAAGTAATATATATGAATACGAGCTTAATCGATACGTTTGTCTGTCCGGCCGGCCGTCGTTTGGACGATAACTTGAAAACAGATGAACGTAACTCCGATGTATCAATTTCTGATGCATTTTCGTGGACCCTTAAAGCACGTGCCCTAATGTTAAGAATCAACTTAGGGCATGTAATATCTCAATCGATTCGTACTGACGAGTCATAAGTGAATACAATGATACTATTTGTTTATCATGTAAGCATTGTTAACGTCACCTTGGGGCAATGTTATGAAGCTTTGTCGAGGCATGCGCTCATTTCGTTTTAACAATTCAATAAAGTTGGACGACAAAACTACCAGGAAATAAATAAATAAAATTAAGAATAAAATTAAAATTTTGTAAACATTTTGAACGACTTAAAGAATTCATCTGCTAATTTCGGTATGTTGATTGTGTAACGCTCCGTTTTTTTTTACCTGCTTAGGAAAGCAGAGAGTTTTTTTGATTAGAGAATATTTCCATTAAGCTGGCAGTCTAGCAAATAATATAATCTATTCTTTGGCTAACAAGTTTTCTTTCTTGTCAAATTTAGCTTTTCCCTCTTTTAAGACCGATATGAAAATTCCAATCCAGCTTCATTCCCTTTAATAGGAGGTTAAAGTGACCCCCTCCAGTGTAATTACAAATCAAAGGGTTCACACAACGCGTTCTAATGCGTTTTGCTCGAAGAGTTAGCACTGTCCCAACTTCATTCTGAAGTAAACATTAACGAATTATTTTTTAGTCTGGCCAGACGAACTTAGTTAGGAATATTTGTTTAAAGACAGCCACTCGTTGAGATATGGTTAATATTAAAAAGGGTAAATTTACGAATTCGCCTAATTGCGATTTTTTATTTTTTGAGTGAAGCTAAAAAAGGATTAGGAGTTCATTGGTCTCATCTGAATTTATTGCGAGATTCTCAAGTTTAAAATGCGTAGATTTATTAATAACTAAAGTTAGGCGTCAATTTTTGTATTTTAATAACAATGATATTGTTCGTTGCTAGGGTTTTGCAATAACTCAATTCGACGTTAATATTTCTTTTCTCTTTGTTTCCTTTAGCCATCGTAGTCAAATAATACTTTAATGAATTATTCTTTTTTTTAACTTAAAGATAAAACATAAGGCTTTATTCTTTAAAAATATTTTTGAGAATAACAATGGTTTAAAATCAGTTAGGTTTAGAGAGCTTGCTTGATAAACAATCATTTACGCTGATTTCTTTCTTTTCTTGAGCTCTTGATTGTTTAAAATTTAAGAAATCTTTTCCTTCGAATTGCGCGTTATCATCTCGAGCATCGCGAGCGATTTGAAAAATTAATATTTTTTTTTTTTGGTTTTTTAGTCTAGCCTTCAGCAGCAACGGGATGACAACGATTGGGATGGCAGCTCTAGACAGGCGAGTTGGCCTTAGCCCTCCAGCCGTAGCAAACTAATTCCGTTTATGGTTCCGAGTTCACTTGACTTTTTCAAGATGATTCCGAAAAACCGAGTTTTAACTTCGCTCAGGATCTTTTGCGGCCCAGAGGATCTGTGGATCGCCTGTGGTTATGTATCTGTCATTGCACTGTGTAGATCACGGAGATGAGATCCATATCACGTACGTTTCGATAAGATGATTTCCGTTTCTTTCACTCACTCCACGATTGCCATCGACCTTAGCGGATCTAACCAGAACGCCCATGAACGATTTTTTTTCTTCAAAGTCCGGACCTATCCGCAAACCTTTTCCTGCGCTGGATGATGGTCTAGATAAGGTGTATTTCTATCGATAGTCGCCCGCCTTCGATTACCTGTCTCCGCTGCGATGTGGACTTTCCAAAATGAAGGTTAGGCCTCTTTGAATACTTCGAATATGGTAGAATGTGACTCTATTATTTCAGAACTGTTTCAACTGCCTAGTAATGACCCGTTATTGGGACTCCAATCCTGAAGTTGCCTTTTGATTTTTGCCATTTGGATTTTGCTGTTTGAGTTTTTTTTGATTTTTTTTGATTGTTTGTTTTTCTATCACTCATCCTTAAAAAAAAATAAGAAAAAAAAAAAAAAAGAAAAGAAATTTTTTTTTTTCCGCTAATTATTTTTCAGTAATATAGGTGAATCCGTCTTCCTCGTCGCTTGGGACATCTCCATTCATTTCTCACATGACTATTCCCCTTACTTCCATGTTGTAGTGTCTTAAATCGTTGCTGTGTTTTGTTAATCGTTTTTTCCTCCTTGTTTTTCCATGTGACGAGGTAAGCCTTTTTAATTTTGTTTTACTTTATTATTTCACTTTAATTTTTTTTGCCTCGATTCAAATAAATCTGGTTATTTTCAGTTAATTACACAACGCTCTGAATTTTCAATTTTTTTTTTTTTGAATTCTCCTTTTGTCAAACTGCAAATGAATTTTACTTCTGGAGTCTTTCCCTAGATCATAGACTTTGGCCTTCATCCGCCTTCAACTGTATCCAGCGTAGTTTTACTTTTGCTTTTACATCCTAGTCCGGACAGTACAACTTCTCTAATTTAAACAGTGACTTTGTTTCTAATTAATCATTTGTTCTTGATTCTCCTTTTACTTTTATCTTAAATCTTTGTATATTTTATATATATATATTTTTTAGTTCCAAGTGTTTTGTTAGATTTGATGCTTGTTTAGAATCTCAACTGTTTATTTCATCTTCGACTCCTTCAGTAACTTTCTCCAAATCAGGAAGTCCTCCTTGAACCTTTCCTCTTCTCCTTTGGTGCAATGTCGTTCCAGATATAAAGAATAATAGTCAACAATCTGCTTGTAGACGATTTCCGATACTTTTGTACCATCTATTTTTGTTATCATGTTTAAGAGAAAAAAAGAAAGGAAGGAAAATAAAAGCAACAAATGCGCTTGGAATTAAGTTTTATTTTTTTTAACGTTAACTCATTAACAAACTTTACTGTAAGTCAATCAACAAATAAAAATTCTGTTCGGGGGTTCAGTTTTTTAACAGTCCCAATTTTAAAAGTTTAATAGTAAAATTTGTAATCTTTTTTAGCCAACAATCTTAAATTAAGCTAAGATTTTGGGGATGTTTTTTTATTTAGCCACCAGAATAGGGTTTCTTTTTAATCAGAAAGGACAAGAATTAAAGTTCCTGTTTCCGTAGCCTTGTGCGTCACATTGTGGCACGCAACAATTGACACGTATACCATGTGTTTCAAAAGTTCCCAAACGCAGGAGATGACTTTCCCTGCATAACGTACTGTTGTGCAGGTATGCTGAAGGGCTGGTAGACAGGAGCCACTGTCTCTCAACCTCTTTTCAATTAATGGATGTTCCCAGTCGTTAGAAATCCCGCTATTTATTTTACATAAATGCAAATACGCGAATATGAGAGTGAAATAAAAGGTTAAAGTTAAAAATAGAACTTTTATTTATAAAACCTGCGGTATACGGTATTAAGCTTATACCGGTACAGTAACAGTTTAAAAAGCGTTTATTGCGTGAAAACAAACAAATGAAACACAGTATGCAAGAACCAGCAGAGATGGTTCTCCTTTGCGCAAGAGGATTTGGTTTGACGTTGCACAATGCCGCCGTCGAATTCCATGCCCGACATACTGACCGCCCGAAGCCTTCAACAAATACTCTTTCGACTCTGATGAAACGATTTCGAGAGACGGGAAGTGTTGCGGACAGACAACGGCAAGGTCGACCAAGTACAGGGACAGGTCCGCAACAAACGGCGGCCGTTGTAGCAACAATTGGGGCTTGTGGCGTACAATTGACGCGTGCCATTGCACACGCCCTTCGAATTAGCCACTGGTCTGTGTGGAGCATCTTGCATGGTTTGAAGTTCCACCTGTTCAAGATGCAATTTCATCAAGAAATGAGAGACGGTGACGAGGATCGTCGAGTGTAATTTTGGAGATAATGATGAACAGATGCCATGCAGTTGCTGCGCTATCCCGTTGTATTTGCTTCACCGACGAATGCACGTTCACTTTGCATGGGGAGATAAATCACCACAACTTCCGTTACAGGTCCGACTGCAATCCACATTGGATGGGTGAAGGCCACACCCAGCGTCCTCAGAAAGTAAACGTCTGGGCAGGCATTATGGGCACTAATCTCATAGGCCCCTTTTTCATTGACGGAACACTGGATGGCCCCAAATACCTTCAACTGTTAGAAGACGAGGTTGGTCCAGCTCAGCCGAGGCAGCAGACGAAAACGACATCTGATTCCAACAGGATGGGGCTCCTCCCCATTACGCCGTCTCTGTACGCCAGTATCTGGACGAAGTATTCCCTGACCGCTGGATTGGCAGAAGCGGGAGCATTGAGTGGCCGCCTCGATCCCCGGATCTTTCCCCGCTTGACTTTTTCTTATGGCGCTATGTTAAGCACAAGCTCTTCAAGATACGCTCTGCATTAACGAACTGAAGGAAAGAATTAGGCAGGTGATGGCAAATATTCTTCAGGCAATCCTAATCAATGCCTGCAGTGCGTTTGAGCAACGATTAGCGTATTGCCAAGAGGTGAACGGTGAACACTTTGAGCAAATGGTGTAACCTACATGTGCCGTTTCCTTTGGGAATGTAAAAATAAAATAAACACATTTGAGAAATTTTGCCACTATCTTAAACTGATTTTATGTAATTTATTTCAGCACAGGGTTTATTTAGTGGTTGGCCGAACATTACTCCTGCTGTCATAGGTTAGGCTTTCCCTACATACAGAAAGGGCAGTTCGGGAACTTTTGAAACACAGTATTAAGAAGTGATGCATAAGTGGGCTCAAATAGAGCTATTAACATTACTAAACTATTAGACCTATTAATGTCAATAATTATTTACAATTAGGCTTATTACAGTTAATTACTGTTACGCTTAATTTTTACATTAGCTAATTATTGTTAGGTCTATCGTTAAAAATGGCTAATTAATGAAGGCCTATTGTTAATATCTATTTCTTGTTGGCTTAGGCCAAACAGCTAATTAATGTTAGGTCTATTGTTAACAATATCTATTTGCTTTTAGGCCTATTGTTAATGTGGCTAATTAATGTTAGATCTATAGTTAAATATGGCTAATTATTGTTAGGCCTATTGTTAAAAAGGCCAATTACTATTAGGCATATTGTTGTTAATAGCAAATTGATAAGCTTATTGTTGGTAATAGCAAACTGCTGTTAGGCCTATTATTAGTTTATCAAACAGCTAATTAATGTCAGGACTACTGTTATCAGTAGCTGATTAATATTAGGCCTATAATATATAGTCTGAAGGTAATTACCGTTCAGCCTAATGTTAACAACAGGTAATTGGGATTATGCCAATTGTTAAAAATAACTAATTAATGTTAGGCCTATTGTTATCAATGACTAATACATGTAAGTCTTATTGTTATCAACAACTAATAATGGTAGGTCTACTGTTAACACAAAGTTCTATATCAACAAATGATTACTGTTATTAATTGTTAACGATTGTTTTAGTCATATGCATGTTGTGTACGGCCTGTGTAGATCTTAGGGCCAGTTCTACCAACTTCGGATAAATCTTCAGATAGAATAAGCACTGGAATAAAGCTGAGATAAGTCAAAACGGTGTTCTGCCATCCTCAGATAGGACAAATTCTGAGATAAACACCAGAATAAGCCACAGTTATCCTGGTAAAGTTATACGGTCCTCGAGAGTTCGGATAGCCACTTACTCCTCGTATAGTGAACCGTTTCGCTCAAATTTACGAGCGTAAATGGCCGCACTTCCGGTCCGCTTCATCGATTTGAAAATGCCTTCATAACCATAGTACTTCGTGTTATATAATTACCATTTTAAACTACGACGGTAGGAGTAAGTTTTAGGGTGCAAGTGAACAGCAGATTAGAACTAGATTACCCGTTTCTATTTCATTTTCAATGATCGACAACATAGCCCCAAAAGGAGAAAGTTTTGCGTCTCTGTGGTCTGAGTTCTCCAGCTTAACTACTCCAGCTGCGTTTGTTTTTCGCATTTATTTTTTCTGCCATGCCGCATTTCATCACCAACACTGACTGGAATACTTTTATGTTGTTTTCACGACAGAGGGAAACACTATTGTTGTGTAATAGGCTATGCACTGACTGGAATGAATACTTTTGTTTTTTCACGACAGAGGGAAGCACTACATATCAAACTGACCAATCACAGTGTGGTGTACAGTGCTTGTGCTTTATAACTTCGATAAAGTTTTCCGAGGAATAAAAAAATGTTGGTAGAACGCAACTGAAGCGGTATACCGGGTTTAAGTTTAATCCATGATCTGTAAATTAAGGTGGTCGTTGAACTATCCCATCCCACCATTGTTGTATCACATTAATGAAAAAAATCACTAAAGAGAGCCTAACTTTCTCATCGGGGCCAATGAGCAACCATTTTTTCTACCTGTTGCTATGATTGCATTGCAATAGGCAGTACGATTTTGACTTTTTACACGGAGTCAGATAACAATTTTTATCTCCTATTTTAAGGAAAATATGTTGTGACGTTGCCCTCTTTCTCGGGGAAGTTTGATAGGTTAATGCAAAACTTAAAACTAATAAAAAACTCTATCACCACAACGATTATAGATTGAAAATATACAACCTGATACTGGAAGTACTTTTCGGGAGCAAATGCTTCCATCATTCAGCAGCCCAGGAGCACCTCAAGGAAACAGAGAATTGCCTGTGTCTATCGACAATCGACAATCGATCAGTGTAGTGTAAAGACACGAGCGGTCCGGGAGCCGAGCTTCCATAACACACTCTCCCATAAAGTAACCAAGGGAATTACACTGAATTAGAGGAGAAGCCTGATGTCCCTGGAGAGTCATTCCTCGTCCTACCAAGTCAGGACTCTATTCTCAGGATAAGATTGTTGATTGACGTAGTGATAGCCCTGAGCAACTGCGGCTAAGATATCCAGAAGCGGGAAAGACGACCTTATTGATATCATCGAAATTGACTTCCAGTAGATGAAGGGGGGATTCTAAAGGCTAGAGAGTGATCCAATATACTGGAAACCAAAGAATTATCGTGTGTCTCGATTTTATGAAGCAATTTTTTAAGGAGCATCTGGACGTAACTACCAATGTGGGCCATACCGAGGTCTTCATAAATAGAGTAGTTGTTGGCAACTCTTCTATCGAGCTGAACAATAGCCCTGAGAGATACATTTTGGAAGGTCTGTAGTTCAATCCACCGCGATTTGCAAATAGACGCCCAGGCAGGCATTCCATGGAGCAAGATGGTGTGGATCACCACCTTGTAGAGTAAGAGTTTATTGTCCAATCCAATGCCTGTGTCTAGAAACAGCTGAGTATATACAGGGTGGGCCGTAAGTCGCGCACCAAAGAATTACGTGAAACAATGTAAAATCTGCAAATGGCGAGCATTTTGAGCATTTGTGATTGTACCAGCAACGTGTTTCTTAGTTCATTAGTTAAGCTTGATTTTAATAAAATAACGTTTATTATTATCAGAATTGTTTTAAATGCTTTGGTGCGCGATTTACGGCTAACCCTGTATAAGGAACAACAGCCAATAAAGGAAAACATAAATCATTTTCTCGGATTGGTTACTTGGATCAACCATTGAATTAGAGGGGAGTCACTAATCGGACCCATCTCTAGGTTAAGTATTGATTTTCTATCCGATTGTTGGATAGCAATGCTTTCAAAAGCATCCAGCAGGTGTTTTTTATTTATTGATTTTATCAGATGTACATTGTTGATAGGAAAATCGTGGCCTGTGTTGATTGAATGTTTGGCTACGGAGGACTGGTTGCTTCTTCCATTCTTCCTGTGTCCTATATGCTCCTTAAATCTGGTTTCAATGTTTCGAGACGTCTGCCCTTTATAACCATAGGGCATCAAGCACACTGTATTTCGTAGATTCCTGACGTGAGGAGTGGCGGTAGACATTCCTATTCTATTTTTTGATGGACTAGACGGGGTATCCCATTTAAATCGTACCAGCCAAATATCTCGGAAACTAAGCATTGTACGAAAAAATGTCCAAAATCAAAAGTGAATTATTTCGCGGTGGAGGTTCCTATTTAAGATTTCAAAGTTATCACCCCATTTGTTAGAGGAGGGGGTGGGGGGATAACTTTGAAATCTTAAATAGGAACCCCTATTTTTAATGGTATATTCAGATTGTACACAATATTCGAGAAATGTTTTATTCTTGGTGTTTTTTCATTTGATCCAACCGTTTAGAATATAGAGGCCCTGAAAGTGTGGAACTTTTAAAGTTTTGAACTCAATTTTATCGATGAAGACAAAGAGATAGAGGATGGGTCTTACAGACATTCCTATTCTACTTTTTAATGGTCTTTAAGAATCCGAAGTCAGAATTTCAAAAATCCAATATTTTTCAATACACACAGCAGTGTCCCCGCAGTCCGCTCGCCAAATCGCCAGTGGCGACAGGTCAACTAATCTGACGAATAAAAATCACATTTGGCGAACATACTTTGCTAACTCTATATATATGGAAGATTTTTATTTTCAGCCTCGAAAATGAGATTATCATGTGATTAAAAGGATATATCCTTTATTAGGAACGTTTAATTTTAAATTTGGCTAAAAACATGAGATTCTGGCTTAAAGAAATCGCTATTGGCTAAACCAATGGCGATAAAAATTTCATGTACTGAGCGGCCACTGCACACAGACTATGCCTCCATAGGACTGTTGCCCCGAAGACTTTGCTTGTGCACTAAAAATGTTACTGTACCTATAAATCAGTAACGAATCACTTTAGAACACATCTTTATATAGGGTGCCCCAAATTTATCCAGCATAATTGTTTAGGAACAAAAAATGTTCTATAAACATTACATCTAGTTTCGATCGTGTGTGAGATATCGACGTTTGTCTATTTTCTTGTAGAGTTGTTAAAGCAAAAAAATAAAACACTTGAGAGTGCAGATCACTTTTATTCTGCGTACTGACAGAACATCACATTGAACTACAAAACAAAACTAAAATGGTCGAGAACGATATCTCCTCTACGCAGGACATAATGGGCCTGTTGATCCCTTCCACGTCTGAACGATCCTGTCTCCCTTAGAACTAGGTGTACCCTCGACAACACCTCCCAATGTGTATGGCGCCTATGAGGAAATGCATCCGCGTACAACCTGCTGGCTTCTGCAGCGTTATCAGCAGCAAGCCCATAATAAAAATGAATGTCCGCATATTCTTCATTTGCGAAAACAAACGGCATAATGAACTTCGACGTTGTGTTGCACAATATGAGCAGGTGCTCAAATCAACCGCCAAGGCATAAAATACCTTTCACACATGTTACAAGTATAACGATTCCTCTTCCTGTTTGGCATATGCAAAACAGGAAGAGTACATTTAAGAATTAATAGGTAAACTTAGGTTTTTTCTAGGAAAACACTCTAAATAAAAGAAAATAGACAAACGTCGATATCTCACGCACGAACGAAACTAGATGTAATGTTTATTGGACATTTTTTGTTCCATTTGAACCATACAATGTTCCTAAACAATTATGCTGGATAAGTTTGGGTCACCCTGTAAAAACGTTTTTGATTTATTTTTATGTGTATAAATCTACGTTTAGCCAGCTCATTATTTTTGTTACATACTATATGTATTTTGTAAAAAATGTGATGATTTGAAAAGGAAAACAATATTTAAATTCGAACAAAATTTAAATAAGATAAAGCTCTTTGTTGAATACTCAACCGTTGACAACGAGACCCCTGAAGCGGCCAGTCTACTGATTAGTGAAAATGGGTGAGCAGACTGGGGGAGGGACGTTGGATGTGAAGTTTAAGTGAAGTGAGTCACGAAGATATAATTCCTTTCTCTCTCCCTTCCCACTCATTTTCATCAATGGACTGGCTGCTCCAGGAGTCTCGTTGTCAACGGTTGACTGTACTAGATGAGTTTTCCAATCCAGTCATGTGGATGGAAAATCTTAATCTAAAATATCTACTTTGCAGGGACACGTGATTTATTTCAACCTTGCAACAATATATATTGGTGAACAAAACTGAAAGGCCTCAAGATCGTAAAATGTAAGTTGTTCAAAAAGTTCAGGAATTTTTGAACCTACCTCATATCTTCATTTACTAATGACATTATTCACTTCATGCTGCTGTAGATTCTTGAACAACAAATTAAAAGTATAATTGCGAACATTTCAAAAAATTCATTTCAAGTATTTAACCATGCTAATTAATAATCTATCAATGGTTAAAAAATGAAAGGAATGAGATTTTAAAAATTCCGATATTTGATTTTACTTTTATTTTTTTTAGGTAAGAGTCGAAAAATTTCAATTTTTCTTAGAAATACTGAAAATTAACGGCATCAAAAGCATTTTCTTCGCAATTAGGGAGGGAAATCGTAATTTTTCCAATAATAATTGCTCTTTTTTGAAAAGTCTCTTAGAAAATTTCTCTGTCATACAGTTATGTAAGAGTTTTCCCTCCCAATTCTAAACGGCAATCACTTTGAAATTGAATTTCAGCTTCAATGGATTCCATTAAAAAGCATCACGAACGAAGTATACACACGAACGCACATGGAAATACAGACGCGCACAAACACACACACACACACACACACACACACACACACAGTCATAGTCCCTCACAAATGCACTCAGAAACTTCCTTTCCGTATTTCATATTCTTCATTGAATCCAATAAATAGCATTAATAGAGTCGTGAATTTTTTATCAATCTGTTGTGAATCTTATGTTTATTAATTTACCTTAGTCCCTTAATATACATTAGACCATTTTTATCGCAACAAAACCATAAAAGTTCTTTTCATTTCAGATATTTAAATTTATTTAAGAGAAAGAGAGAAAAATAAATTGGAAGATATGAATAAATCTACATTCATCTGATTTCTCATGACGATTCCATTAAAATATAGTAGAGTTATAATTTTTAAAAATCGGACATTAGCAAGTCAAATGCTTAGAGAAAATGCTCGAACGATGGCGTTTTAAAAAGCGTTAGCAAAGGTTAAATTACAAGATGTCTTAAAATTGATAATAAAATGTTGCCTTATTGCCTGCGTTTTTCCTTTGAAGAATTTTATTGATCTTTTAACAGAAATGTACTAACTTTTCAATTTTTGAGTTATCAAAACCTCAATTTCATTTTTATGAGACCGGTAGTTACGAGGTGCCATCAAAAAATTCCGGGACTAGTTCATTTAAAGAGAAAGTACTTTATTTAAATACATTTACTCAGTGTTCCCTTCAAAATAGTCCCCTTGCGTCCGGGAATATGTCCCCTTTAAAATAGACCAGACAATGAGTCCATCGTTCCTGCAAATTAGGAATGTGTCCTGAAAGTCTTTCTGTTGGGTTACGCGCCCGGTCTGGGTTTATTCCTCAGTACAGAGACGCCAGGAATGATCCAAGGTTCGTTCACCCTAAATTACTAACTTTGTAGATGTTCAACAACAGCCGCACACAGCATTAAATTTTAGAATATGATTATTTGACAGAACTTTAACAGACGGAGTGTTTTCTGAGAAAACTTTTCTCCACTTAAGCCTAACATACAGATTAAGTTACTTTGTCTTCGTTCGACTGTTCCAAGTCGTCAGGTACAATAGCCAAGTTCCTGTAAGGGTTCGAGCGATGCCATTCCTTGGCATTCTTCTTGGCAACGTTGCAGAAATAGATGCTAATAAATATAGGAAGAAAAACAACAGTTACTTTTTGGCAATACGCACTAAGGAAAGAACTTAGTCACACGTGATCCAATACAAGAAGCTGACTAGCAGTACCAGTGATTATAATTAAACTTCCCCTATAAACGGCATCCTACAGAGCAAACGGGTGAACGAAATGCAATGAAATTTTGTATATGGGCTGTACACGAGATGCGCTCAGGGAATTTCGAAAAAAATATTTTAGTTCCAAAATGCCCACCAGAGGGCGCCTTTTCGGGAAAACCATGAAACTTAACACAATAAACGACCAACACGGAATACAGAAACAATATTAACTGTCTTTGCCTATTTTTGCTAAAATTTTTGAAAAACTTTTCTATAATCGCCTTTCACAATTTATTTACTCCCATAAGTTGATTAGTCCTTCTCAGCATGGATTTATTCCTAGCAAAAATGTTGAGACAGCGATCTATGAGCTCACCGAATTTGTTTCTACAGAGCAATCTAATAATAATTTTACTGCAGCTATTTTCATTGACTACACAAAAGCTTTTGATTCTATATCTATTCCTCATCTACTTTTCAAGCTCTCTTCTTACTATAACATTCGCGGACCTCCTTTAAATTGGCTCTATAACTTATTAACTAATCGGCGTTATTACTTAGCTTTTTCTGGCAAATCCTCTGCAATCTTGACCCGTAATCTCGGTGTCCCCCAAGGGTCGATTCTATCCCCTATCTTGTTTAATCTTTTCATTAATGACCTTCCTAATTACCTTATTTCAACTAAAACAATTCTTTATGCCGATGATGTTACGTTACTGCTCTCGGATAGAGACGTTAATCAAATTCTTGAGTCTCTTAACACAATTCTTAGCCGCCTTAAAAATTGGAATGTAATGAATCAGTTAACTTGATCAACGTTGACAAAACTAAACTAATGTTTTTCTTTCAACGGAATAAGAGTAATATACCTAATTCTCCTCCAATTTTCTACGATAATCAACTCATATCTTGTGTCAGAGTATTTAAATACCTGGGTTTAACACTTTCCCATGATTTGACATGGGGCTATCATATTGATTCTCTTGTCTCTAAATTGAATAGGAAACAGGGAATGATCTCCCGATTAAATTACCTTCCTTATCATATCTTGTTATTACTTTATTTCTCTTGGATTCATTCCGCTCTCTGCTATTGTATAATTTTTTGGGGATCGTCCACTTCTCATAATTTAACAAGACTACTAAAACTTCAAAAATGGTTTCTGCGAACCTTACTTAAAATTAGTAAATCGTCTTCTATCTCACACTATTTCTCAGTCGTTGGTATTCCTACAATCTATCAGATTTATATCATTCAACTAAGTTCTTTTATTTACAAAGCCATTAATGCTCAACTAATCATTTTTCCTTCTATCAGAATTAATTTACATCAAGATATTCATGGTTATGCTACTCGTAATGCAGGAAGTATTTACTTGCCTATTATCCGACGTAATTACCAATCTAGGTGCATTTCAATAATCGGAATCAAGTGTTGGTCCTTGTTATCTTTCGAAATTCGCTCTTTACCTATTTTTTTCTGCTTTCCGCAAAGCGTTAAAAAATTTCATTCTCTCTGGGAAATTATGTCAATTTACAATAAATTTTGATGAGCTGTTTAATCAACTAACCTAATACCTTTATAATTATTCAAATAGAACCTATCTTTGTTCTATAGCTTAAGATATTATATTTTTCATACATCATTTGTTTTTTTTGAGTGACCTCTTTTAATTTGTCTGATTATTAATTACTTTAGTTATATTTATTTGTTCATTGTTTTTTATTATATATGACTAGGTGTAGCCGTTATCATGTTAATCTTGTCAATTAATCTAATTTTTTTATTTTATCTAATTTTATGTATTTTGAAACTGTTTTTAGCATTTAAGTATTTTTATTTGTCTATTTTTTCTGTATTTTAACTAATTACTAACTGCATTTTTTTCATTGTTCTGTGTCGTGCCCTCAGAGACCTAACTAGTCGGTCTTGGACCATACTGGCTCTGTTGGGCACTGCTGTATTATTATTTTTTTACCGTAAATAAATAAATAAATAAATAAAGTTCATGTTTTTCCCGAAAAAGCGTCCTCTGGTGGACATTTTGGAACTAAAATTTTTTTTTCGAAATTCCGTGAGCGCATCTCGTGTATAGCCCATATACAAAATTTCGTTGCATTCCGTTCCCCCGTTTGCGCTGTAGGGGAAGTTGAATTATAACCACCTGGTACAGTACAATACGCAATTTGTTCTGGAGTTCTGCGTAACGTTGGAGATCACCTTACTCACTATGACAGCGAGATGGCTAATTTTTAGACTTAATTAATATTAAATTAAGTACCAATTTGAAGTATTTATGGAGGTTTATGTAATTTTTTCATTAAAAAATTTTATTTTAATTTTTAAAATTAACATAGGCCAAAAAAAAATAAATAACTTTTTTAAAAACTTTTTTAGCTTATTGCTAATTTTTATGCATTTTTTTGCTGAATCTATATCTGATTTCAGTTTTTTTTATCACCCACAGATTTCTTCTTTTTCAATGATATGTTTTAAATTATTCAGAGTTCGGGCCTGATAAATTTTGTTGTGGCCCCAAAAAATATGGATCTTTAACATCGCTGCCGCTTCTCTTTACACCCATTAATTTAACATTGCACACTCTATGTGCATAATTTGGAAACGTGACGTGATAGAAAAAAACTAAAAGAAGATTCGGATTCGGCACACTAAAATCCACAAGGCAAATTCATTCAAAAAGCTGGAATTAATTGTTTTTTTCATCGTTGGCCTGTGTAATTAATTATATAAAATTATATAAGTTACGATTTTAAATATTTAATATCTTTATCTTGGCCTTCATTAAAAATTTTATAATTTAATCGGGAATTTTAATTTATAGCTATAAAGTCCAAAATGCATCCTTCGGCATGCAAAATTATAAGTTCAGAAGAAATCAAATTAATTCAACAGATTATCCTTACTCAATACGGACAAACTAAAAATTAAGTTATTCCGTTATCGCGGCGTCACCCGGGTGAAGAAAATTTTCGATCGAAACAGAATAGTACTACCGAAAATTAATTTGTATTAAGAATTCAATTTAGCAAAAAAAAAAAAAAAAAATTGCGACTAATTTAACATTAATTTAAATAAATGTTAGGTTCCAAATGTCATCAACGTATCTGACACACCTTTAACTTAAGAAGACCATTAAATAAAGAAAATAAAGAAAGTTGTCTATCTTACACCCGTTAATAAAATGGAAATGGTCGGAGATATTGAAAACGTAATTATGAATTTAAATATGAATGCAACAAAAATTACAATTCGGAAAAAACGTATCAAGATATTAACAAAATTACATCAGAAAAGAAACTCTAATTGTTTTAATGAAGTTAAAAAAAATTGCGAAAATATAATTTAATAGACCCCAATTAGTAAGGGAAAAAATAATAGCTATCCGTTCATTAGTTAATAGCCTTGATATGATGCCTACGTAAAGTTGGTAACTTTACCTTACTTTTATGGCAGCGATATGGATGATTTTCCGTCATGCTTCCACAAATATTTCATTGTCTCTGAATGCCTCTCAGTGACTCGGCCTTCTCGGCATCGCTCTCAGTTGACAAACATATAGGAAGATTTTATTGCGATAGATATTAATATATCTCAATTTCATCTTTTACTTATCGGGCTAAGATTCCTGATTTTGAGAATTGTACAGTGAGTCCCTCCGAAATTTGGGATGGTCATGTAGTAGCAAAGCTTACGAGTTTTGTTTGTGACAGATGTCCAGGCAGAATTACACATTTCTATAATTACACATCTATTTGACAGATATAGAGGTCTCTTCGTGTCTGGTCTCCCAAAGTCACCTGCCCTCAGTCAAAGTGACTTTGTCCTTCGGGATTACATCAAAGATAAGTTTTACATGTCTCTTCATCAGAGATTTACCAGAACTTCGTCAAAGAATCACGGACGGAGTTGCTAATATTAACGCTGATATGTTGAAACGAATACAGCATGTGCGAGATTACAGGATTGACATTTATCGAGTCGGAGGACATATCGAATATTTGTAAGGTAAGAAAAATCTTTGATATTTTATTCTGTTCATGAATTGACCCCCTTACGTTTACGTGACTCGGCCCATGAGCTACTGACTTGAAAAGCTTCGGAGAGATAATAAAATTCAGCGCAGAAACTAATATAGGTAACATTACATGCCACGGCACACATTCAATGATTTCATAGACACAATAAAAGTGGACGACCATTAAGTAAATGAATTAAATTTGCTTTTCTTACTTTGAATGAAATTTGCTTTTTCTATCAGGTCACGTTTCAAGTTAGGCACATAGACGGTGCAATGTTAAAGTAATGTGCATGAGAAGGGACTGCAATGTTAAAGTATCCATATTTTGAGGGCGCAAGAAAATTTACCAGACCGCAAACTCTGAATAATTTAAAAATGTTTAAATAATTAAAGAAAGTGTACTCCTTTTTAATTGAAAGAAATAGAAATAGAAATAAAAATAAATTAATCAAAACAATTGATAAGTAAAAGTCACCCGATGTGAAGAAACACAATTAATGAAGTGGGAGTCTTATGGAGATCTGATTATGTAAAGGAAATACAGGTGAAAAGAAAATCACAAGCTCTTCTTCTACTGTTACTGTGTTTCTTCCTGTTTTTTTTACTGTAACATTTCTCTACAAGATTTTCTTTTCACCTCTGTTTCGTCTACATCAACCAGATCTCCATCAACAGATTTTCTTTAATTATTTTATATTATGTTATAACTCCTACTCTTATCTTCTATCTATTCTATATATATATAAATGGTTGTATGTATATATGTGTATATGTTTGTGTCTTATACAAATTTACAGTTTTATTCTGATCTTAATGAAATTATGCACACTTGACATTCAAAGCAAGGAGAAGAGCACTGTCTACATGAGATTTCGAAGAAAAAATAATCTAATATATAAAATTCATTTTCCCGTTTGTTAACACATTAACTGGTGTTGCACTACAAACGTAACACATTTACTGGTGTGGCACTACATAATTAACCAAATTAACCTCTTTTAGGGAGGGGGGGGTAACGAATTGTAGAGTGTGCTTTCCATGAAGCGTGATGTCTCCACCATGATTTACCTAAAACCTTCCCAGGCTCCATCATAATTACCATGAACAATTTCATCAAGATTGGTCTAGCCATTTTGAAATGCATAGCGAACAGATAGGTCCATGTGTGTTTCTCTCTTATATAAATCTTTAGTTTAATTCCAATCGTGATGAAATTTGCAAATTTGATCTTCAAAGCAAGAAGGTCACTGTCTACATGAGATTTCGAAAAAATAATATTTATCGATAATAATTCATGGATTTAAATTCAAATTATGGACCAAAAATATATATCTCCTGACGAACAATGCAAGGTAAAGTTTGTGCAACAATAGACTGCTCTGTTTGTTTCAACAGTAGTGATAGCAACACAGAATTCTAAAAATGATATGGCATTAAATACAAAAATTGGAGAAAATATACCAGATTCAGCCAATCCAATCTTTATACAGGGTGAATACAAAAGTCTGAACCCCCCTTTTATTTTTTGAACCGAAGCAGATATGTCAATTTTGATGAATCCAATGAATAAGAAGTTGTGGGTGGCCTATCCCATGGTGCACGTTTCATTATCCCAAATATGCAAATTAGGACACATTCAAAATTTATCTCAAAAACCGTAAGGGATAGAGAAAAAAACCCAATTGCAAACTTGTTCAGCATAAAAAAAACAAACAAAACAAAAAAAAATCATCCAAATCGGACCAACCAATCACCCACAATCACGTGGTGAACTGTTTGTAGCTTACAAACAGTCACACTGCACAAGGAAAACTGAATGTTGATATTTCCACCATGTAAAGCATGCAAATCAAAAAATTAACATAAATTACCATACTCACATTCACTTTCATGCGGAAAAGCAAAAAAAAGGCATGTTTTGGCCTCAGTTAAGTTGCGTGCCCAATTGTGTTATGGTGATTGTGGCGTCAGTTCACCACGTGATTGTGGGTGATTGGTTGGTCCGATTTGGATGATTTTTTTTTGTTTTGTTTTTTTATGCTGAACAAGTTTGCAATTGGGTTTTTTTCTCTATCCCTTACGGTTTTTGAGATAAATTTTGAATGTGTCCTAATTTGCATATTTGGGATGATGAAAAGTGCACCATAGGATAGGCCACCCACAATTTCCTATTCATTGGATTCATCAAAATTGACATATCTGCTTCGGTTCAAAAAATAAAAGGGGGGTTCAGACTTTTGTATTCACCCTGTATATAAAAATTCAGGTTCAGGGTGCGTCTGTAAATGTTCTAAAACTCTTGAACTGCTTATCCGATTGAGCTCATATTCGCACCATATGTTCGTAAGGTTCAGAGTAAGGTTCATATGTCTCCAAAGGGAGGGGGTGGGGGTAAATATATCTTGGTTTATGTTTGTTTGTTTCCTCAAGAGATGGCGCAAGGGATACGACATTACAATTTCATCAAACAAACAGACCGAGCAACGCCGGGCATATCACCTAGTATATTTAAAATGTCTCATTAAAAAACAAGAAATCTGTACGTGCTATAAAAATTTTGAGGTCATATTATTATAAATAAACGTCTTGTTTTAAGATAGAAAAAAAATTGTCTAAAATGCTGTCTAGTGTTACCGCTCCTGTGGGCTTCCCGGATGGAGCTTTGAAATTCCGGAGTACTACTCAGCATTATAAAGGGCTGTTTTCACCTTTATGAAGAAACTCGCTGAACTTTGTTTTACCGTGTTGTCAAGTTTCTACACTCCCTCCCCCTTGCATATTACAGCTCATTCGTTGAAACTATATGAATACGGTGGCGATTCGGGCCAATGTGAACTTGCTGTAGGGCACAGCTCGAACACTAGTGCTCCAGACTGTAACATTACTTAAAAATTTTGATCATTCACAAAAAAACTGCGACATATTACTCTTACAATATCTCCTTCGTATATTTCCATTAATAAAATGGATACGGGATGAATATATTTTAATTTAAAACATTTTAAACAAAGCCTAATGAATTCATTTCATTCTGAAGCCACAATTCACATAAGATATAAAATAATAACATATTGTCTAATGAAAATAAATTATTAAAATGTTTTTAAATAAAAAAGAAAATTCTACCTTTTAATGTTTCTCAAGTAATCTTTGGAATCGCTCGTTGCAATAGAATTATTATAGAAGAACATTAATTTTAAACATAATCGCATTAAAATGGAAACTGCAAAAAATTTGGTTTGATTGGGTTTAAAAAATTCTGAAGTTATACAACTTACTCGAACATGTCAAGCAAGGACAATTAATTTATTAAAAGGCAGAAACACGATTGAGCATAAAGGCGTTGAGCACTTTCACATAAACGATATTAAAAATCTCCTTTCTCGTTCATGTTTATTATTTCATAAATATCAAAATTAGAGAATAAGTTGTCTAATAAAATAGCGACTGTAAAACTTTTAATCGCCCGTTTTTGCAATTGGTTTTTAATTGTCTAAAGTATATCCTGTATTTTTTATTTTTAAGTGCAACACAATGACGGAACCACATTAAATTGCGACTAGTATGTATATGACAAATTAAAACGCAAACTATATAGTTTCCCACATGCTCTCGGTCTTGATTTTCAATTATAAAATCATACTAATGGTTATAATTTTACAAAATTTGCGAGAGTCTTTATTTAAATCTAACACTACGGAGTTTTCCTTAAGACACTCCAAATATGTTGATAGCTGCCTTCCATTGGAGTGTGCAGATAAAAGGGGCGGTCATAAAGTCATTACCTAACAAAAAATGGAAAAATTATTTTTACATATGATTTGCGAAGACCGATGTACATTTAACCGCTGTTAATTTTCTGTGCATTTCTGTGCTTTTCCCCCTAAATTAATACAATCAACATGAAAGAACGATCGGTTTTGAAAAAAGAATGGTATCGTTGGGAAGCGACAACCCTCGAGTGCTGGAGAACACAAAGCAGCGTTTGGCGCAGCACCGCTAAACGCCGCAAGAGCGTCGAAAACAACATGGCGCAGCCCTTCGAAAACTTGGAGGTGCGAGCCATGATAAGGTTCCTGTATATGAAGGGGAACAACACCAAATAAATCCATGAGGAATTAGTAGCCGTTGATGGTGACAATGCCCCCATCGTACAAGACAGTCGCCATGTGGCGTCGACGTTTCCAGTGCGGCTAAACAAGCGTGGAAGACAAACTTCGGAGCGGACGCGCCTCCATCTGTGACGAGCCACAAATTGCGAAGCAAATGGAAACGACGGTCTTTTCCAATCACCGTATCACACATCAAGTCAAAGTGGCGATGCAAGATGTCCAAAGAGGTAAGACTTCTGCACGATAACGCGCCAGCAAATTCCGCACATGAGACCATGCGCGTTGCGGCGGAGCTGAGGTTCGAAATACGGCCCTCAAGCGACTTTTTCCTCTTCCCTCGCCTGAAGAATCCGCTTCGTGGAGGTCATTTCCAAGATGATGACGAGGTCATTTTCGTGGTGGAGCAGTTCCACGATTATTAAAATGAGGATTTTTATAAAAGTGGCATCCAGAAAGTCGTCCATCGTTGAGAAAAATCTGTGGTCTTGGGAAGTGCATATTTGGAGGAGGACTGAAGCTGACACCGTGCATCATCACCCCATCTCTCAACCTTCTGACTGATTGCAATGACCGCCTCTCGTATGCCTTAATGCTAATGGCGACCAGTTCTAACACTTGCTGTTAGGCCACTAAGTTTCTAAAACAGCAAGATACTGTTTGTTCGTATCAGATATTAAATTATGACCCTTTGCTTTATTTTATAAGCAAAGAGTAGGGGCGAGAGCAAATGGGTGAACGCATTTTCTTGCTTGTTTTTATTTGCCAGGTTCCATTTTATTATCAGCAATATGAAAAACGGTGCTCTAATTGAACTCCAATTTTAACAGCAGTAAATAAACCAAGGAATTTGTTTTGCTTAGTGCAGACGAAAGACTAAACCAAGGAATTTGTTTTGAGATGACATTTTTTGCAGTGAAATGTTAGCTGCTCTTCGGAAATTAGGGAGGGGACCGAAAAGAAATGGCGAGTCCCAGAGCGAAATGCCTTGGGGACGATGACCTGCCAAAGAGACAGAAAAACCAACATTTCTAGGGAAGTCGGTTGGCGTGGAGAGGAAGGATTTACTGTAAACTAAATTCCAAGATATATGATCCAATTTAGGATAAAAAATGAGATTTTAATTCTTCAAGTCTATTTAATGGAAAATTAAAGTTTATTTAATAGAAAGAGAAAGTAGAATTTGGTGTGATAGAGAAGGATTAGGACATTTGACACTTTATTATTTTATATTAATCTTTAATGGAAGTCCTAAAGTGATTTTACAGTAAAATAAATAAGTCTTTATAGATAACAAAAACTTTACATTAAAGGGTTTCCGCGTTTCGGCCGGACATCTCATTCTATTAACTGAGATAAAAACAGAGATAAATTAGAGAAACACCTAAGGACGGAGTCGAAAAATAAGAGCTGCTGTTTTTGAAATGGAATGAGCGCCAAAAGATAGTTGTTAACAGGAGGCACAACATTATCTCCACAGAATAAAATTGTGTAACTCAGACTATAAAAACAAAATTGTGTTCTGCCTCTTCCTCCCTTACATAAATCTTGATTACGTCCATGGATTCAGTAAACCTTATTTGACACAACTATAGTTAGCAGAAAGCAAGAGATCACATTCGTTTACTCCTCAAGGAAGAGTAGAAAAACACTTCAGAATAATTTTATGCGTTTTTCTAAGTCGCTAAAACCAGTTGTCCGCTTAATGCGTATGAGATTCTGGTTGTCACATGTATGCTCTTAAGTTTGAAAGATGTCAGAATTTTCTTGTATCGTGGCATTCTTGCATATGGACTAAGTCACATAATTGACGATCTTAAAAATTTAAAGTTGTTACAATATAAGAAAAAGTGACTTAATTTCGAATCTGTACTCCGAAGCATTGAATCATGAAGGTGCAATAAATACAATACATAACACTTTTATTTCATGGGGGAGGCCGTGGCCTGGTGGACTTTCACTGAAAGCACAACTTCAGTGAAGTTAAGGAAACATCAGACACGGCTAGTCACTGGATGGGCGACTCATCAGTGACTCACAATCTTCACCCCCCTCCCCTATCCCGGCTGCTGTGACCATCATATAGCAGTCGTTAATCCAGGTCCATCTTGAAACCCAACTCGTCGGCCTCTGGCCATACAGGCTCTGGATGGACGTATTGGATTACAATGAATAATAAAAAAAATAAATTATCAATGGACGAGCCTACAGAATCAAATATACCGGTAATACTTAGTAACGGCTTATGATAACTGAAGTATGAGATTTAAACACGAGTATGTGTCTCATTATATAAAGTCAACATAGCAATTACGCTTAAGGAGCATCTCTTTACTCCAGTCTGTGTTCACAATCAAAGGTGACGCCACCAACATGGCACATACAAACTTTTTGCAATATATAAAATCACAAAATGAGGCAGAATTAAAATTAGTGTATCACCCGTAATGCTTTTTTTGAGTCGGAACATTAATCTTAACTCTAGAGAGAAAGGAATCTGCAGAAACACATTAAGCACTTCGAAGCACATAGATTATAAATTTGATGAACACTTCGAAAAGCATCATAAGACCTAAATGAATATTTAACTGATTCTTCAGTGTTTTAAAATAATAAATAATGAGTTAAATTGTGAGCAATAAAATATATTTAGAGCCAAATATATAGACTAAAAACAAAACGTTACGCCATTACACAAATTTGCACGTGATTTGTTGTTGAATTGACGAAGTAATGAGCTAGGTAAAAAGCGAAGTATAATGGCGCTATCTGCCACACTTTCATTATCCTATTCAGGGTAGATACAAAATTGAGCCCCCCCTTTTTTATTTTCGTAGCCGAAGCAGATATGTCAATTTTGATGAATCCAATGAATAGGAAATTATGGGAGACCTATCCCATGGTGAACTTTTCATCATCTCAAATATGCAAATTAGGACAGATTCAAACCCTATCTTAAAAACCGTAACAGATATACGAAAAATTCCAATTGAAGACTTGTTCAGCATGTAATTCCGAACAAAACAAAACAAAAATTTTCAAAATCCGATGAACGGATCACAAACAATCACAATTACTTGTAATTTACAAACAGCCACAGTGCATAAATAATTTTACTCCAAAGTTAATCATAAATGAGCTCAGTGTGACGACCATTTACAGCATAATACAATTGGGCACGGAATTTAACAAATGCCATTACATAGGCGAGTATGATTGGTATCACTCCTCGGCATGCTTCTTCAATACGTTCTACCAGATCCTGCACTGAGGTGGGCTGTATGGCATAACCTTTTTCCTTCACGAAGCCCCCACATACCTTTTATTTGCATTTCCTCATGAAAGTGAATGTTATTATGGTAAATAAAAATAATGAAACCACTTTTCCACAAAATAATTTTAATGCACGTATGTGCATTTCGTGGACTAGGCCCTCTTCGTCAGCGTGATAACGCAGAACCAGCGTGATAAACGTGACTAGATTTTTGCGTTATCACGCTGAAGAAGAGGGCCTAGTCCTCGAAATGTACATACGTACATTAAAATTATTTTGTGGAAAAGTGTTTTCATAATTTTTATTGATTTCACATCCACAGTTTCGTGACCAGATTACTTTGTGTTATTATGGTAATTTTTGGTAATTTCTTGATTTGCATGTTGAACATTCAAATGTCTTTGTGAAGTGCATAAGGAGCTCATTTTACGGTTTTTAAGATAGGATTTACATATTTGGGATGATGGAAAGTGCACCATGGGATAGGTCACCCACAACTTCCTATTCATTGGATTCATCAAAATTGACATATCTGCTTCGGTTACGAAAATAAAAGGGGGGGGGGGGGGCTCATTTTTGTATCCACCATGTATATTAAAACGCAAAACTTTTTAAGAGCAAAATCGGTACTTCTGCGCATGTGCATTGATCATTGTTATCGTCGTTATTTGTTGTATGTAATTGTTACGTAGCCCACGTGAAAGACAGGCCCTGGCCGTAACCACCGATAGAGAAAGCCTCTGCGATGAAAAGTAATACATTGTTACATCATCATTTATCAATGATGAAAAGTAATACATGTAACAATGTATTACGTTTCATCGCAGAGGCCTTCTCCAACACCTCCTATAGAGAAGGCCTGCGGACAAAAGGTGTATACATTGTTACATCATCATCAAGCGGCTATTGTTATCGTATTTCTACCAATAATAAGCCCTAAATTTGGCCGCTTGATGGTGACGTAACAATGCATACACCTTTGGTCCGCAGGCCTTCTCTCTAGGAGGTGTTGCCTTCTCTCTCGATGGTCACGCCCTGGCGCGGAAAAGTCACCTGACTATCTTAGTCCGAATAACAATGTAACCTTGATTGTTTCCAACAAACGAAAAATTGCTGATTATTAAAATCCAAGATGGAATCAATGAAGGTTACATTGTTATTCGGACTAAGATGGTCAGGTGACTTTTCCGCGCCAGGGCCTGTTTTTCTCGTGGACTACGAATTGTTATTAACTTGGTCATCAATGTTAGCAAACTTCTTGATTGTGACGTCTTTGTGGAGAGGATTGTTCATGAGTTGTTTGCCGTCAAATTTTGGCGGATCGCATCTATACTCTATCCTTAGCCCACAAGAAGTAAGATAGCCTGCCCACTTTTCCTTCTCTATTGTTTTCGTGTCCACTCTCTTCTATTGTTACAGACAGTGGAGCGAAAGCAGTGCCTCTATAGGGAAAACCAGGAAATCACAAGAATAATTTAAATAATTTCAGTTTCAGTTGCTCATTCCAGTGACCAGTAAAGTGCGGACCAATAAGAATAAATGCTTTAAATATTTTACGTTTACGTCGTGCCTTCATAACGTATTTTCGTGTCTGCCGTGACCCACGTAACCTCCAAGCATTTATCATTCTTGGCGCTACGTGCCTCAATTAACACCCCCCAAACACTCCAAACTGTAAGAAAATTTTTTCTGAGCCTAAGCAACTGACATGTATCCCACCTAATTGGCGACATCGATTTTTCACGGGTCTTGTTTTACGGCAGATACGAAAATAAGGTATGAAATCACGGCGTGAAATGAATTATTTTTGTGATTTCCTGGTTTTCCATATAGAGTTGCTGCTTTCGGTCCACTATCTGTAACAATAGAAGAGAGAGGACACTAAAACAATGCAAGAAGGAAAAGAGGTCAGGCTATCTCATTTCTTGTAGGCTAAGCTCTATCCAACGAAAGTTTGAATGGGCGTGTCCAATTAAATTTCCAATTTCAATTGTTAGACATTGTTAATTTTATTTTGCAACAATACCTAAACAATTGAAAGCTGAAATTGAACTAGACACGCCCTGTCAAACTTTCTTCGGACACGGTATACAGTAGTATACCTTATCAAGTTCCGAAAGGTGCTTTTTGCTATCAGTGTGGGAAAACGTGTCTGTCTGTCCGTCCGTCCGTTACTCTAACTCCTCCGAGGCTATGAAAGATTTTCAAAATCTGTTTTCGTCAGTCGATTAATATAGTTCATGACACGAACCAATCACAAATATTATCTAAATCAGTTTATTGGCACGTGCAGAAATGGCACCTCTATTTTCCCACCTAGCAATTTTCAATGGAAAGATATAATAAGTAATACATCAAACAAATTGTAACGAAGAGCTATAAGTGGTTACTAATTACTGTTTTCATCAATTGATAAATATGGTTCCGCAAATGAACGGTTATGAAGATTGGCATAATGGATACAATGGCACGTGCTCTAATGGTACCCTTATGAAACCCTCAAAAAATTTCAATGATAAGATATGGCATGTAATATATCAAACAACTGGGAATGATGTGTCATGAATGAATATAACATAAAATTATTGATAGTCGAAATTGGTTCTAAGGCACCTGGTTTAGTGGAACTATTATGGATCGTTGGAACTTTGAATAGTAAGATATGGTATGTAATATATCAATCAACTTGGAATGATGTGTTATGGATGAATAAAACGTAAAATTAATGATAATCCAAATTGGTTCAAAGATACGTCCGAACTCTGTGGGGACGTGCATGATTAATTACTGTTTTTGCCATTTGATAAATATGGTTCAACGACTGGATTAGTTTAGCCTTTCGGTACTTTGTTATGTCATTCCTTAATGGTTTATTATATCTCTTGTAGCAAAGATTTTAAATAAAGATTGTTTCTCTAACAACATTGGTCAGATAATTTTTTCAGCCCCGTCGCGTGTTTCAAGCTGGCGCCAATAATGCTTAAATACGCAACAATAAAGCAAGTGTATGAACTGTTGTTTCCGTTTCCGTAACGTTTTTTGAATCGGATTTCGCATCACGCTTTTTGCAGAATGATCTCCAGCCTTAAAACATCATGGTGAATAGAAAAACAAGTAAACGTGATTTACACAAGTAAAGCATAATAATGTGTGTTGAAAACAAATTTTCTTGCCCACAAATTTGCTGTTGGTCCATAATTGCAAGTGGTCCAGAATTTATTAAAAGTGGACTTAGTCTTCATGGATTTTCAGCAATTCATATATCTTTAATTCATTTCTAGTATTATAGTCTTTGAAAATTTGCAAAGGCTCATAAACTTTATATCTATAGCAGTAAACGAGAAAAGCAAAACAAGTTTTACAAAATGAATCACGGGACATGTCCTGTTGATTGCAGTTGAAAAAACAAATGCTTAAATTTGTCTCACGTCTTCCATTCTTTTAATTATGATAAAGCAGTAAAACAGCATATGTATTTTTTATCATTTCTTTCAAACATGAGAAAAAAAGTTTTTCTTTCTTAATAAAAAGTAGCTCGGGATCACTGAAAATGCGTTTCTTTTCTAGAAAAATGAATAGAAAATCTAATTCTTAAGAAGCAAGCGAATTCTTTTCTTCGAACGTCTTTTCCTTTGAAAATTCGCAGGAACCTGAAAAGGAATTCTTCTTTTATTAGAAGAATCTGCCCACGAGTAATTTTTTATTTAAAAGAAATTCAATGCATTACATTAGAAACATTTATTTTCTTCAGAGCACTTTCTTAACAACAAGAATTATCTCGTGTTACAAGGGCAGTGTTATAAGAGAGATAAACTTGGTTGTACAAATAGAACTGCAAGAAAATGCTTTTTTTTGTTATCACACGCAAGGGTTTGAAGGAGACGATCAGAGTTGTCAGTTTCAATTGTAGATGTCATCATAGAAAAAGAGAAAAATGTGCGAGAAGGGAATCGGCTGAGAGAACATTGTGTATCACATGATAAACGTAATTGTCAAATGAATGGCAGAGCAGAAGACGATGGCGAACAAAAGGTGATGGGGAACGAGGGGAGAGGGAGAATGTTTTCAATTTTTACTAACATTGCTTTCGCTTCGTGGAACATCGTGGAACTCAACACCGATGTGCTGATCAATAATTGGAGGGGAAGGTGAGAACTTGGTCCAACACACACTTGGAAACAAGTAACACGCGACTCTTCTTTTTGCTGACCTTCTGTTATGCCTTTCATAAAAAACATTTGACTTAAAATTTACTTTAAAAAAGTGCCTATCTATAATAGTAACCAAAGTATTTTACAATTATTTATCATCCATCTTCTTGTCTACTATACTATTTAATTAGCATTCCAAGTCCTAATTGTTTTTGTAAAATATTTTGCAATCTACTTAATTTTTATAATATGGATATAATAATTAGCTGTACGGGTAATTATTTTCAATTCTAAATAAGTGGTCATACATGTATTTGAAATGCATTTAGAAAATGTTCAAAATTTCTTGAAGAATATTGAAATAATACAATAGTTTAACATTCAAGATATAACGTTTAATTGGAACTTTAAAAAAGCGAAGCTGGAATAACAGGGATTGTAGAGATGAGAAATCTGAATTTAAGAGCGTACAGAAACCTCAAATATACAAGGGTTGATGCACATGATGAAAGGCACGCTCAACTTTTCTAGGCGTTATGCGTCATATATTTCAGGAGGTATGGTGAATTCATTACGATTGGATAAATTCAAAATTGAACGTTTCTCGAAGCTGTGAAACTAGTATAATGTATAGTAACAGCAAGAAAGACACCACAAGTTCCACAAAATATATTTTTACTGATTCCTATGCGCATTTCGGCCACTACTTCGTCTTCTTTAATGGGATATGCGAAAAAAACGTCATAAAATTGCACCATAATTGTAATTACAGAACCGATCAGAAGTCATGAATCCGGTTGGTTGGTTTATTTGGTATTAACGTCCTTTTCAACTGCTATGGTCATTCAGGACGGCCTTATAGAGGCCGCAAATTTTGCCTCGCAAGGGTTCTTTAGCGTGCAGCCGGTAAACGACTACACGGGATCAACGGCTTTACTTCCCTTCCGAAGGAAGTGCGTGATTTCAGGATTTTCCCCCTGAAATATCCTTGTCGTCGTCGGCCGGGGTCGAACCCGCGTCCTCGGGCTTCAGAGGCAATCACGCAACCACGGAGGCCGATTCATGAATCCGGGAGACCGAGAATGACGAGTGACGTGACTTTACATGCTTGACAATTTTGGACCATTCAGTGACATTCATAAAATCGCTGTTACTATTAGAGTAATTGGTCTGTTCGGCGATCTTCAAGAACTTCAAGAAATTTAACAAATTCGGATTTGGGAAGTGTGTAAACTTTAGAAGAGATCTGTCATAACCAATAATAATTTCTCTCCCGGTGGTCGTGACTATACAGTATTTGGCCCAAAGTAGATCTGATACGTCATCGAACGATACACACGGTCATTCAATAAATAACCGGAAATAAGGTTTAGCAAATATTTATTACAAAGTACCAAAATAATTACATTACTATTTATCAAGATAGCACTATCCTATAATTGCCTGGCACGAAAGAAAAAGAAAATTGGCGCATGCGTAATGTAATTGTTTATCGGTTGTAGATGTCTGCTTTAATCCGAGTTTCAGAAACATGGCGGCCTCCACCTCGTCTATAAGTCTAATTTTTCAAGGAAAGCTATAAAAAGCCAACCTAGAGCCCAGAATTTATAATGTTTTTAAGCATTTATAAGATATAGTAATCTATAAATATAAAATAATATGTCCTGACTGATTCATCATTCCCGAGCCGAAACGCCGAAGGTATTAATATGAAATTTGGTCTGTAGTTTTATTTTATAATGTAGAGGATCACTAAGAAAGGATTTTACGAAATTCATCTCCTAAGGGGGTAAAATCAGAAGATTACATACGCGGCACCCATATGGTCTGTAACATCAAAATTCGCAATAACCAGAATCAAGACGGCATACAACCAGACAGTGCGTACAGCCCTTTCCTCCAATACGGTGCAGAGCTTTTTGAGTAATACTAAGGATCGAATTCCTGACCTTAAAAAATCAGGTATATACGAAATTCGTTGTGGCCAGTGCCCCATTGTTTATCTAGGTCAGACTAAGAGGAATATTCATACAAGATTCAAAGAACATACTGCCCGTAGGAAATATGGTAGATTTGATAAATCTGTCATTGCTAAACATTCACTGGATACACGCCATTCTTTTGATATCAATAAATTGCTCCATCAAATTAGCAAAAGGAGTCTTCTTGGCCCTTTTGAAAGTTTGTCAATCCAAAGCACCAATAAGAACATTTTGTTGAATATGGACTAAGGGCTAATCACTGATTCTTCATTAGTCAAGTGGTGGTCAACATTCAAAACCTCCCTGATATATATATACACTGAGTGGCCAAATTATTATGACCACTTGACAGTTTTAGGCAAATGAGCTATTGCGTCACAGCGCTGCCGCTAGAGGGCTAGATAGCTATAAAAAGGGAATGCAGGTGAGGTAAACCATCAGTTGCACTGTGTTTTTTTGCGACAATATAGGCAAAAACGTGATTTAACTGAGTTTGAACGCGGGATGATCGTCGGCGTACCCAGTGTCGGAACCAGTATCAGCAAAACAGCTGAACATGTGAAGTGTTCAAGAGCAGCAGTTATTAATGTTTACAGAGAGTGGACTACCAAGCAAAAAACCGGCTCTCAACGTCAAGCGTGTGGTCATCACAGGCTCCTCAATGCTCGAGCTGAAAGGAGATTGGCCAGAGTTGTCCAGGGCGACAGAAGAGCAACAGTGCATCAACACGAAAGCATGGACCCCACCTGCATCGCCACAACACTTCAAGCTGGTGGCGGCAGTATTATGGTTTGGGGTATGTTTTCTTCGCATTGTTTGGGTCCTTTGATTCCGCCGCACGGACGTGTGCGTGCACAAGATTATTTAAGTATTGTCGCAGATCAAGTACATCCCGTTATGTTAATGGTGTACTCTAACGGGGATGGACACTTCCAGCAGGACAATGCTTCATGTCATAAGGCTGGCATCGTCCTCAGATGATTCGAAGAACATGCCGGAGAGTTTACCTTGCTTCGTTGGCCTGCACAATCGCTAGATCTCAATCCCATTGAGAATTTGTGGGATGAGATCGAACGGGCCATCAGGCAGCGGGATCCAGCACCATCAAATCAGCAGGAATTGGAAGGTGCAGTTTTTCAGATTTGGTCTCAAATTCCTCCTACAACCTACCAACATCTCATAGAATTCATGCCTCGAAGAATGCAAGCAGTAATAAGAGCGAAAGGTGGCCCAACATTGAATTAAGGGGGTGGTCAAAATAATTTGGCCACTCAGTGTAAATATACGGGATCTTTTTCCTCTTTTACTCATTCACCTGCTGAATGATTGTAGCTTTTGCTATCGAAATACGTATACAGGTATTTGATTTTATTTTTTGTTTTGTATTACTTTGTTGTGGCTACAGATTTATTTCCTTTTATTATTGTATCATTGAGTACCGAAAGGTGTTTATGCTATCAGTGCGGGGAAACGTGTCTGTCTGTCCGTCTGTCTGTCTGTAACTCAAACTCCTCCGAGGCTATGAAAGATTTTCAAAATCTGTTTTCGTCAGTCGATGAATATGGTTCATGGCACGAACCAGTT
>JAHWFO010036341.1:2156428-2176565 GCA_023313115.1 Rhysida immarginata
GTTATTGGTTTACTAGCACGTGCCCTAATGGTGCCCTATGGAACCATATGGTACAATTGGTAATTTCAATGCTAAGATATGGCATGTAATAGATCAAACGACTCGTAATAACGTGCCGTGAGTGAATATCACGTGTAAATAATGATAATAGTTATTGGTTTAGTAGCACGTGCCCTAATGGTGCCCTATGAAACCATTGGAACTTTCAATGCTAAGATATGGCATGTAATATATCAAACGACTCGTAACAACATGTAATGTGTGAATATCATGAGAAAATAATGATAATTGTTTTTGGTTTAGTAGCAAGTGCCCTAATGGTGCCCTATGAAACCATATGGTACCATTGGAACTTTCAATGCTAAGATATTACATGTAATATATCAAACGACTCATAACAAGGTGCCATGAGTGAATATCACGAGAAAATAATGATAATGGTTATTGGTTTAGTAGCACGTGCCCTAATGGTGCCCTATGGCATGATATGGTACCATTGGAAGTTTCAATTCTAACACATGGCATGTAATATATCAAACGACTCGTAACAACATGTAATGAGTGAATATCACGAGAAAATAATGATAATGGTTATTGGTTTACTAGCACGTGCCCTAATGGTGCCCTATGGAACCATATGGTACAATTGGTAATATCAATGCTAAGATATGGCCTGTAATAGATCAAACGACTCGTAATAACGTGCCATGAGTGAATATCACGTGTAAATAATGATAATAGTTATTGGTTTAGTAGCACGTGCCCTAATGGTGCCCTATGGTACCATATGGTAACCTTGGAACTTTCAATGCTAAGATATGGCCTGTAATATATCAAACGACTCGTAACAACGTGCCATGAGTGACTATCACGAGTAAATAATGATAGTGGCAATTGGTTTTGTAGCACGTGCCCTAATGGTACAATATAGAATTTATAGAACTTTTAATGCTAAGATATGGCGTGTAATATATCAACCAACTCCTTACGCGTTATTAGATCTTTTGTTATCCATAGCTTATTTGAATCAAGAGTATAGTACTCTTAGGCTTAATGGTATTTAAAACTCATTACTAATTAATTTATTAGTAGTTAATCGCTTGCTTCAATAAGACTTTAGTAATTTAATATGAAAATCTAATAGATGCTTACACATAACGCTTCAGCAATTGAGGCTCACTTCGTTTAACATTATGTGAGAATTCTTACAAATTAAAGAACTTTTATTTTTTTAAGTGTATGAGGAATAACTTCACTCTCCATTTACCTTTCATTCTTCAAGTTTATTCTTTTAAATTCTCTCTATACGTTAGCCTATTTAAATAGTAATTTACAATTTAGTTTTCATATTTATTTATTTACTCTCAAGTGTTTTAAAATGTTGGTTAATTCTATATATCCATGTACGATGCTATAACAAGAAAATGTGCTCCCTTTATCCGCTTTGGCGGTGAAATCATTCTTGTTTTTAATTAGTTAATGATAAGGACTCCAAATGAACTGAGACATTAGCTTACTTTAGGTGCTAAGATTGATTAAAAATAGTTATAAGGACTATTTACCGATAACGGACATTAAACTCTTGTAAATCTAATTTACCGATTTCTGAACTTTATGTAAGGACAATGAACTCTTGCTAATGCTGTATTAGAAATTAGTGTCTTTTCAATTTGTGTCGTCACTGTGTTGCGTTGTTACGCATACAGTTATCTCATTTAATCCTGACAATAATAATAGCTCTCGCCTTAATTATAAGAGGCTGTATATTAGTTATGTGAAAATGATGTATGCAATTGTGGTTTTCTAGATTACATTATAAGAATAAGAATACGGCTTTTGTTTCGAATTTTGTGTAACCTTTTGTGCGTGTACAATTGGTTATTGTAGTCAACCTGTGATTTCGCTTAGGCGGTTTAGTTTGGTTGAAGATTTAAGTGCATTATATACTTATCTTTATATATATATATTGTTTAGCCAGTGTTCAATGACGTATTGAATTGATGTTATGATTTTGCATTCAGCTACACAGTTGTGTTGTCATTTTGTCTAATGCTTATTAATGCTTTAGCCCAGCGGGCTTTTATGTTTGTGAACATTGCTAAGGTTTAGTTACGTAGTTTATTCTTAGCCATTGCATTTTTGTCTGTGATAATTACTCTATGTTATTAGGCCAACTAGAAGTTAGCTATTCTAAGCCTTTATGCTTACTAAGTTATTAAGCATTATTTACTCTTTTCATTACCATTTATTTACTTACATCCGTTCACTGTCACGTGATCTTATTATTCCACTGCGTTACATTATGATTTCTGCTACTTTTCCACGATACAATGCCTCAAACAAAAGCATTCGTCTAGAAATGGACCTCTATGGCACTACAAGATAAATGCCTCTGGGTGCCGTTCTACGCGAAATTTCCGAACAATAATGCGACCATTGTAATGCAATGAGAGAATCATGATTCATCGGAAAACAGGATCAGTTGTCAATCGGCACCCATATGCCAGTGATATACCATTACTCATATGAAACGTGTATCTTTTGTGAGAAGTCAGAGGAAGTAGCGATCACTCGTCGAACTAGTTGTGGAATGTACACTACCCTATCAAAAGTCCTGGGACAACCCTGATTTGCATGAAAATGGGAGATTCCGTTGCAATTACACTGTTGGCATTCTTCTCAGCACTACATAACAGAGAGTATGCTATTATGAGATAATGCTTGCGTGAATGCTTTAAGAATGTCTCAAAGAAAAGAGCTTTCAGACTTCCAAAGAGGTACATCTAGCAGGTAAAATTGTTAGAGCGACGACATTGGACTCTGGATCAATGGCGAATGGTTGAATGGAGTGATGAGTCCCGCTACACCATCTGGCAATCGGATGGACGGGTTTGGGTATGGCGAACGTTATCTGCCAAGCTGTGATGTGCCCAAGGTGAAGTCGGCGGAAGGTCGTCTCTGTGGACAGACATCTAAACTCAGAGCGTTACCAAGACATTCTGGACAACGCAGCACTCCCATCTCTCTGGCAGCACTTTGGCAATGACCCTTTTCTGTTTCAGAACGATAACGCACCTTGCCATAAAGCAAGGGCTGTAGGCACATGGTTTGATAAAAAGGGGGTTCGAGAACTTGACTGGCCTGCCTAGAGCCCCATTCTGAACCCCATCGAACATCTGTGGGAAGTGTTGGAACGTCGATTGCGCGCTTGCGCGGAACGCCCGAAATCCGTGACCGAACTGTCCAAGACATTTATGGCAGAATGGCGAATATTACCTGTCGAAACGTATAAAAAACTTGTGGACAGTATGCCCCAGCTGTGATAGCAGAAAAAGATGGACCAACGAGATACTACAATATGTATATTTTTGAGTGTTTCTATTAAAGTAATGGTGTCCCATGACTTTTGATAGGGTAGTGTATAACGCGGGCATAACCGGCGGTTACTGACTAGGACAGAACAAACTAGGACACCTGAAATTTTAACGGCGTCAGAACTGCTCTATCTAAGATACCTAACTTACACGCAATCATATGAATGCGAATGTGAGAACGAGTATATCCGCAGGTAAACGAGATATTTTGAAGTCTTATTTGCCTTTACCCGACGCAGTGCCCGAATATTGTGCTAATGAGGTAGATGTCATCCTACGGTCCGCCATTCTACGTGGAGTCATGTGAGATCGCGGTCATAAAGTTCACAGTAATATATGGAATGATAAGTTCCACATTTTAACGTAGCGGAAGTGTAAGTAATGCGATTTGATTAGCGACGGTATATAGCCAATCACTAAGCATATCGCTCTGTTTGAGTCAACTCTTTCACTGATTTAAGGCTCAAAATCAAAGAGGTGAGCATTTTCAGTTTTCAGTTTTCGGAAAAATAAACTTGCATTAGAAAATCAGTTTATAATTGACATAGATATTGCCTTTTTTTTACACTCACTCACCAAAATCGATTGCACACCCGCCTAATAACGTGTTGAGCCCCCTCTGGCCTGGATAACGGCGGCGACCCGTCGTGGAAGAGAATCTACCAGTCCTCCGGAATACATCCACAGGCACTGCAAGACATGCCCCCTCCACTGCACTCCATAACGATGCTGCATTTAACAGTTGTATTGGTGACGACCTGACAGATCGTTCGTTGACGTCCCACAAATGTTCAATGGGATTACAAACTGTGGAACGTTGAGGCCAAATCATTGTCGTGAAGTCGGTATGTGGGCCGTGTGTGGAGGCGCATTATCTTGCTGCAAGATGCCGTCGCCCGCGGGGTAGAACCAGTTCATGAAGGGGTGCAGGTGGTCCCCAAGCAGATAGACGTAGGAAGTAGCGCGCAGAGTGTATGTCAGATGCACCAATGGACCCTTTGCATGCTACCAGAAAACAGCCCAGATCAGTAAGGAGCCTCCACCTGCCTGAGTGGTCCTTACCTGACAAGCGGGGTCTATGGCTTCGTGTGGCCTGCGCCAGTCACGGACATGATCATCGGCCCGATACAGCTGAAACCATGATTCGTCGGACCAGGCAACCCTTCGCCAGTCCTCAGCGGTCCAATGTCAATGCTGGTTGGTCCAGGCTAGGCGTTGCCGACGATGTGTAGCTGTCAAGATTGGTACCTGTCGTGGCCTCCTGCTCCCAAAGCCTGCACCTGCCAAGGTTCGCCGAATTGTCGTCACGGACACAGTTGTGGGACGTTCCTGGTTGTACCGCATGGTGATTTGGCCCGCTGTCCCGGCGAACACCGCTGGCATCAATGAGGCGTGGGCGGCCCGTCCGCTGTCCGACACGGGTTGTAACCCCTCTTTGGGTGAATTCTCGATAGACCCTTGGAAGGGTTGTGCGGGAAAATTGCAGGGTGTTGGCTTCATCTGATATTGAGGCACCCATCCGTCTGGCACCAACAATCATCCCCCGTTCAAATGCGGATAGCTCTCGGCGCTCTGCTTTTTCTACAGCTAGTTTTGCTCACAATGATTGTGTGATACGAAGGAGTCCTGTGCACCTGCATTCCGAAAATGGAAGCAGCGGGTTCTGTCTCATTACGGACTGGGAACTTGATTGGAGGGGCGTGCCATGACTTTTGGTGAGTGATTGTAAAATGGTTCTGTAAAGGGGCACGCAAACAACGTATTTATTTTTTCGTTATGGCATAAAATAACAGAAGTGGTAGTAAATATTATTATTTCGGGAACGTTTTTTGAAATTGTATAAAATATGATGTAATTAATTTATCATCCTCCTAAAAAAGTAAAACAAAACGCAATTCTCAATTAGATAATATTTTTGATCAAGAAATTTAAACTTTCAAATCTATATTTTTACGAGTATTTCTATAGTGGCTAAAAGAATTCTTCTAGCCATTACAGTATTTGTCGTGATATGTGTCAGGTGTGAATTCTCAAATGAAACTTTAATTTATTTTTTTGTATTATGAGCCTGTATATTCAGATTATGATGCAAAGGGTCGATAATATATCTATTTATTTACCTACAAACAATTTAAGATTAATAAACTAATATTGATTTATTTTCCCTTTTTCCGACGTTCCCGGAAATGACGGTCGCGTTCCCTAAATGATGACTGCGATCATTCTTTTCACTTGACACAAAGACAACTTTTTCAGCAGTATTAAATCTTTGTTGTACTTTTTGGTCACTTGCACTATATTTTATAGAATTACATACCAATTCAGTTTTACAAGAAAATCAAAAATAAATAATCACTTCTCAAGTACATTATCTTGCGAGACTTTTCTCAAAAGTCATGGGAACCCCTATTTTACATAAAAAATGAGGTATTCCCATGCAATTTAAATGTTATCCTTCATCTCAATCTACACAACAGAGATCGCTTGGATGTTGTAGGAATGGCTCAAAGAAAACGGCTTTCGGACATCAAGAGGAGTACAATTGATATTTTCAGAAAAATTGGAAGGAAAGATTCCACGACCTGGATTCGAATCAGGAACCATGAGTAACACGCTCATTGCCTCTACCAATTGTGAGAGGTTCCTGGGCCAACGTGAAGAAGGTACAGCAAGGCTGTGACCAGGTGTTCTTAAAGACTACCAGTAGTCAAGATGGAGGTCCAATGATAGGACGGGAAACCAGCTCGCAGATCGGGAATTTCTCCTTTCCAAACCATCAAGAAAGTTGATGAGCACATATAAGAAATTATAAATGGAAACTGAAGATGGTACTCCAATCATAAGATAACTATATTATCAGAAAAAATGGAAGGAAACATTTCACGACCTGGATTCGAACCAGGAACTACGAATCTTGACTACCTGGTAGTCTTTTTCCTTCCATTTTTTCTGATAATATCATTTCCTTATGATTGGAGTATCATCTGCAGATTCCATTTACAATTTCTTAGAAGTGCAATTGTTGGGTACCACCTTGCAGGCAAAAGTGTTAGAGAGACGTCAACCCTGTTAAACTTCCCCAAATCTTCCGTTCAAAATGTCATCCGGACGTGGAAAGATAAGTGTCCGACAAATGTTCAGCTCAGGACCGGAGGACCCAAGATTATGTGGAGCGGAGACCGAAGGGCACTTCGCAAGTTGGTCACTCCAAACCGTAAACATCGGTTGATGGACAGACAAGATCCTTCACTGACTCCATTAGCTTCGCAAAGATCTGCATTTGCTGGGTTTTCATGGCAGAGCTGCGGCCCAGACCCAATATTAGCACCAACGAGGAGAATGCAATGGTGCAAAGAGAGACGTCACTGGAATGGCTCAAAGAAAGCAATGGTGGATGGTTGAATGGAGTGACGATTCACGATACACCATCTGGCAATCGGATGGAAGGATGTGGGTATAGCGAATGTCCGGAGAACGTTATCTGGCAAGCTGAGTAGTGCCCACAGTGAAGTTTTGCGAAGGGTCAGTGATTATGTGGGAGTGCTTTTCGTGGTTCGGCCTGGGTCCGATCATTTCTGTGGCTGGGCATCTGAATGCGGAGCGTTACCAAGACATCCTGGACAACGCCATACTCCTTGATCTCTGGCAGCAATTTGGAAATGGCCTTTTTCCCTTCAACACGATAACGCACTCTGCCACAAAGCAAGGGTTGTAGGCAGATGATTTGATGAATTGGGGGTGCAATAATTTGACTGGGCTGTACAGAGCCTCGATCTTAACCCCATCGAACATCTTTGAGATGTGTTGGAGCGTCGATAGCGCGCAGGAGTGGAGAGTCTGAAATCTGACTGAACTGTCGAAGTCACTTTTGGCGGAATGGCGACAGTATATTTGTGGACAGTATCCCCGACAGAATAGAGGCTGTGATAGCAGCAAAAGGTGAAGCAACTAGATAGTAACACAAGTATTTTTCTAAATGTTTCCATTAAATTGATGGTATCCCATGACTTTTGGCATGGTAGTGTATATTAATGCTCTAAAACAAAAAAAACCCAACAAAAATTGGCTTAAAGTAGCTAAATCTATCACCTTTAGCTGTGTAGAGACTGGAAGCGTCATTTCGATAATGCAGGGCGTCCACAGTATCCACTCGTTGCGCATACACGTGCTCTTTTAAATAGCCCCAGATGGAAAAGTCCAATGGTTTCAAGTCCGGAGATCGAGGAGGCCATGCACGTGGTCCACATACTCCGAGAACGTTCCCGAAATGACCGTTCCCGAAATGATTATTTGACATTTGATTTTGCTTATACGGCATCGACCCCATCCTGGAAGTCGGATTTCAGGGTTATTAGCTAGGAAACCGTGTTATTTAGCAGAATTACGCTAAAAGTATATATACTTTTTCCGCAAACGAAATATATAATGGCGTTCCCGAAATGATAAGGAATTAAAGTACGCTACACAAATTTTAAACTGAAAGGTGCTTAACCAGCAAAATGCATAAAACATACAAACACTGTCTGCCTTCGCGTGCCTCCTCACCAGCACCACCTAGCGCCGTTATTTCGAAACATTTTGACAAACACCTTATTGCATTCACGAAATGACTTTTTAACTGTCAGACAACTTTTGAAAAGCCAATAAATGAAAATCTTAAGTAATAAAAATACAATTTCTCTTAATTTTCTTTATATACCAAGGCATAATTTTCTATGTTTAGTTTAATGTCATTTTGTATTTGTTTTGAATTACAAGAATCTGTTTATGGACGCGCTCCCGAAATGAGTTTTGGAGTATATTTTGAATAAAAAATAGGAAATTTGAAAATATTATCATTGAATTTGCAGGGTGCAGAAAATTATGGATGATACCTACGTTTTAAACCCCATGTTGTAATATTAACATGTAATTTTAATATAAAATTCTTTTTCCGAAGCAAATTCTTCACCTCTGATTTTGAACCTTGAGCATCTCCTGTATGCTTTCTGTTAATATGCTATATAAGAGCTTTAGATGGCGCTACTCCGCAATTGCTTTATGTAAAACTCTGCAGGTGGAGAGCAGGCCTTCTAAAACTTCTAATTGTATGTTCTATCTTGATCTATTCCTATTGCAATGTGCAAGTTATTCCGATCTTCAATGGATCTTTGGCAGCGATTCTATGAGGGTCTGAATGCTATGTGGATCATTCTCCAAGCATGCTTACTCCAGCTGATCCCGGAGTTCGCACAGTAGGATGTTCGTAATGACCTTCCAAATTCTTTCCAAGTGATCCCACAGATTACCTATGAAGTTCAAATCCTCAGATTTTCCATGCTAATCCACATGTGAGAACGTACAGGAATGTTCATCGAACCAGCCACATTCTTAAGCCTTGTGCACGCGTCACTTGTCGTGTTGAAAAACTCCGCGCTTCAGAAACTGAATATAACAGATTCTGTTCATACGGCCAATAACTTTACACAAGGATCGCAATTCTATGCATGTAAAATATCCCCAAACAATAACAGATTTATCACTTTGTTGAAGGATACGTTGTACACCTTGGCTCCATTTGATCGAGATTTATCTACCAGATAACGCGTTTCCAATCGTCTTCAGTCCAGTGGCGATGACTCTTGGCCCACTACAACCGAGTTTTCTGTGTGCATCGTTCAACATAGGTCTCATTCGAGCTACTGTGCTCCAAATGGATAGTGAATGAAGTTTCCTTTGAAGTGTACGCTCTGAAATCGGTCGACATGAACTTGCATTGACAGTTTGTAGCAATTCTTGCCTGATTTGAAAATGATTTCCTGTTCTTATGCGTCCAACACGTCGGCGGTTCCTGTCTGTGTCCCTTTATGCAGACCAGAGATTTACAATGACGGCTAGTGGTTACTTGTGCAAAACAGTAGTATTTGTAGATTCGTTGTACAGAATTGGTTACTTCCGATACACTGTGTTCTTTGGCACAGCCAAATGGAATCACACTTTTCTGCCAACCCTTCATGCTTTCTTTCTACCCATGATATGAAAGTATCTGCCAATGCTAACCAATACATTGCCTACAAAGTGATTCATTGACAAGATCTGCTGCAGTTGTACCCTCTTCTGCAAAGCTTTGGTAACTTACCTAAAAAATCTGGAGTGAATGATATTTTTCCGGTGAACTTAAAAGAGTAAATTAAATGATCTAATATAGTCATAACAATTTATTGCTAAATCACTAATTTTCATGTTGGAAAAGAGACCCAGCATTTAACTCCATTGACTGTTCATCGGAGAAAGGAACCAAGTTTAATTTGGTATCATCGTAGAAGGGCTTTCCATCACTATGCTTGGTAATATTTATGTTGGTAGTTGAATTTTTTAAATATTCTTTCTAGCAACTTCCTTTTTAAAAAAGGTTTATATAGGATAGATTGTGGATGATAAGGTATACTGAGAGAATGACTAATCATCATTTCTGAGATAATTGCTACTGATCTATTGTAATTGGGTTTATATCACTAATCAGCCGATCCACTTGGCAAATATGTGAAGCCTGTCAGATTTATGAGCATCAGCCGTATATGACATCATTTTAGAACTTATCATACCACTAAGCTGTAAATCTGTTTACACATTTAACAAGTGTCGGCATATTACATATTTATTTTGGGATAAATCTTTACGGGTTTTACACTCTTTATCACGTGGTTTTTATGATTCGCTATCAGAGGAGCCATCGAGCGTTTTAATTTTTATTTACATCATTAATAAAAAATAAAATATAATAGACTTCATTCTGGTGCTGAACTTTGAGATATTTCAAAAATAAAAATGAAATAATCTTTAGGCTTGTATCTGGTCTTCTTAGGTGGAATAATGGCAAAGCGAGAATGGTCAATAACTTGTCGCATCTGACTTCAATAAGTGGGTTTCGGTGTCATGGTCTGGACTCCCATCGTCTTTGACGAGGGCAATTATCAAATTACGAATGAATTGTATTAGGAAATAACTCTTTTTTATGAACGATGAAAGAAAGGTAATCCCTCTGGTATCCTAATTTTTTCTGACTTTTATTTTCATTGTTGGGAGCATCGTCGCCGCTTAAAGATCGAGAGAGACGCCATAGTTTTTAAGTTACCTCGACTTCTAGTTTCGCCTTCTTCCTTAGCTACTTTGGTTAGAGAATGCGATTAGGGAAGAGCATGCAAATGCGATCGGGAGAGGAACAAGTCCCTTATATTGATTCCCGCTTCCGGTCGACGTGATGATTTTGCTCCTCAAAAAACATGACTTCTGCACCATCCTTTTCAGATTTTCAAGTCTATGGAGTGCTCGTTATGGAATTGGATTTTACAGATACATTAGGAGGTAAGTTTGCACTAATCTTGTAAGGTTGAACTGAAGTTATTCTAAGAATAATAAAAACGATACCAAGAGAGCTATAGGGTGGCCCAAAACCTATTAACCAAGCTTTAATGTCCATTTATCAGTTAGTACTAAATGTAATTCTTTGAAAATTGTGTGATGTATTCGCGGCATCAATGCATTTTGTTTAACGTCCTTTTTGTATCTTTTCGCACTTCCGAGTAGCGGATTTTCATCATTGTGTCGGTCATAATAATTTTATTAAATAAGAAGTAATTTTTAACATGCTCATGGTTATATTTGGCCAGCCGAAAGTCCGGAACGCGTGAGATGATCATTCCAAGTGAAGTTTGGTGTCTAGGTTGGCTCAGACAGACACACAATAACCAACCTAGTGAGCAAATTCCGGATGACAGGTTCCGTTCTAGATAATCACCAGCACGGAGAAAGCTTTTACATGGAGGTGCCAATGCCAAGAGAGCATTGCTAAAGTCTGGGAATTACGAAGAGATATCAAAGAAAAGTAACGAAATTTATTTTTTTAAAGAAAAATACAAAACATACAGGTAAACAAGTACGTGCAGCTGAAATTACTCAACTTTATCTACTTTTCCATTTAGGCACCTTGACGATTTAGGCATTTATCTCAACGCTGCACCAATTCAGAATACCCGAACGGCGTATGAGTTCCTCATCAGTCTCATCAACCTTCTGACCACCCAGAAATCTTTTCGTGCAACCAAAGAGGTAGTAGACCTACACCGTAGGTTGGCTGGTCCAGTGTTGCTTTGACGACGTTGGCCATATGCGAGCGTGCGTTGTCATGAAGAAATCGAGCATAGTTTCCTCTTTCCGGTCGCTGTTTAGTAAACGTTTCACAATAGGTAGTGGCGTTGACGGGTGACCCACAACGCAGGAACTCTGCGAGTAGGACATCTTGCATATTCCAAAAAACTGTAAGCATAATCTTCCGAGCTGAAAGAGAAACTTTGGGTTTTTTACGAACCCATACTTGCAATTTTAGGCTCTGGTGTGAAGTGACAATGCCAAAACAAAAACCCAGGACTCATTTCTTGTGACAATGCCATTAAGAAACGCATTTTCGTCTTGATTGTACCGCTGCAGATGTTGCAGACTTCACGCCATTCTGTTGCCGGTCTGTTCTGGTGTCAGACTTTTTGGAACCCAACGTGAACAGATTTTGCGGTATCGAGCTTCCCATAGAGATCCTTAGGATATGTGAAACGTTTCAGTCATATCTTTCAAGGAAATACGACGGTTTTTCTCTGATTGTGTTGTTAATGTTCTCGATAATGGCTGGTGTTGCCGCTGACCCAGGCCGCCCAGAACGCTGTTTATCGGCAAGGCTAACTTTTCCTTCCCGAAACATTATATACCATTTCCACACATTGGAATAATCCAGACAATCGGCACCGTAAACTTCTACTATTTCCCCATGAATTTCATCATGATGAAAATTTGGCAAAACGTGTGCACGAAACTATAAATCCACCCATTTGGGTGACTTTCGGTGGAAATCATGAAAATTTGGCAAAACATGTGCACGAAACTGTAAATCCACCCATTTGGGTGATTTTCGATGGTTTCTTACCTTTTGTGAAAAGAACTTTATAACAGCTCGCTGTTCTTCCACTGTAGATGATGTGATAGCGGCTGTTTGTAAAACGACTGATTGTAGCACGTAATGCGCGTGCGCAGGAATAATTCTTGTTATGCAGTGCCTGTGCATTTATTCAGTCTTCTTTTTGGCTATGTTAACTTTTCCACAGTGACTATATTTGCTCCGTAAAAAATTAAATGGCGTTACTTTTTTGATATTCCAATCGTATGTTTATAGAACGTACATGGTCTGATGGTGGGGACTATGCCGATAACGTCTAGATAACCCCCGCAAACGACGAATTATTCGTGAATGGTGAGATCACCCTGGAACCAACTGATGAGGTACATATTGATCTGTAAGATCTATGTCATGTAGCGCCGAGAAAGATATTCGTTAGAGATTAAGAGGGTATTAGTGGGATTTGGGGGGAATATTTGAGACGTTATCGGGAAGGATATTTGAGACGTTGTGTGTACTATCGAGAAGGATAATTTCTTCTTACCTGTGTTTTCCAATCATACTATCATAACTTTTTATTTAGGATGTAAAACTTAATCAGTTAATAATTAATATGATCTAGTCGTGGATAGAGGAGTAAGGAGAATGATGCAATGTATGATGAGAAAACAACTAATATATTTAATTCACAAATTAGAATACGAATTTGTGTTTTAAAGTAAATATATAAAGTCACATTCTGGAATTCCAACAATGAATAAATGATCCAATGGTTTGAATTAATGCTTGGGCGTGGACCGGAGTTAACGGGATTCGAGCCTCAAATTGGAATCCGGGGTTATTCATAGGAATTTTTCTACGTATAGTAAAGCCGAGGATTAGAGAAGAGAAATTAGTTCAGTTCACTTACGGCAGTATTCACCACATAGGATTAAAGTACGAGTTGGGCAACCTAGAGTTAAACCTTAGCACGTGACTCTCGTTATCCAATAGAGAAACGTTAAAATACCATCTCTCGCCTTAACTCTAACCTTAACTCTAACTCTCACATTAACCCGACGTGGTGAGTACGGCCGTTAATGATAATTTTTCAATGTCCGGTTAATTTCACTTTACTAACCTAACAAAAATAACAATTAAGGAAAGTAGCCGAATAATGTAGCAATTATACCCCGTCGAGATACTGCTAAAGTCGAACGCGGCTCGCAGCTAGAGATCTCTGCCTGGCGCGCGCTCGCTAGCTGATGATCCTCCTTGAGCGGGGTGATCGTTGCACTCGGGATGATAAAATTGTCGGCCTCCGACGTATGGCTTTCCTTCTGTCCTATTCACAACTGCGCACGTCGTAACCTTCGCTCGGGCAAAATTCCTTTTTCCCTGGTACGATATATTCGCGTGCTCCTCATAATTCCGTGATTTTCCGGAGCTCTTTCTTTTCCAACCTATTCGCTCGCGGTCGGTATCTCTCTTCTGTATCTCTCTACCTTCTTTCCCTTTTCCTCCAATCGTCTTTTCCACCGTAATTTTTCTTTCTCTCGAGCGCTCTAATTTTCCCTTCTTGCTCTCCGGAACTTCTGGGTGGCGGGTATCCTGTTTTATCTTTTATTTCCCGATCACTTCGTTTGCTATCCGTTTTCTTTTTTCCTTCTTCTCGTGATCGATCGCCGGATATGTTTAAAATTCTTTTTCTTTCAATTCGACGATCTGACACATACTCATTCAAGGCTGGACGTTTCTGGTTTGTTCGTCGGCTTAGCGGCACTCCCTGTTACCCAGACCATGTACCAGGTAACCACGAACGTTCTTGCAGTTTTTATGTTGCCATAAAAGGAAGTGATAAAAGATATGCAAATAAGTGTTTAGTGTGGTCCAAAATCTGTCAGGGGAAGCAGGAAGGTTAGCCTGTATAAATTCAGGGCTGTTAGGCATTCACATCAATCACATCTCGTGCAGAAGTGAAGACAAATGGAGGTATCGAACGAGATGATTAGGTGTTGTTTGCTTTATGACTTCAAGGTGGGCTTGTCAGCAGCAGCATCAAGTCGCCGAATGTATCTTGCGTTTGGGGATGATGCTGTGAATGAACGCACCGCAAGGCTTTCATGGTCGGGAGAAGTTTCCATTTCTGATGAACCCCATAGTCTTGTGTGTCTGATGGACTAGACGCCAAATGGTTCACTACGAACTGCTATCAACTGGCCAAACCATCACTGCACTCCCAGCAGTTGGAACGTGTGCAACAGGCATTGCAGCAGAAGGAGCCAGCATTGGTGAATCGCAAAGGGGTACTCATCCTTCATGACAATGTCCGGCTACATATGGCGCGCGTGGCCAAGGAAACCATAGAGCGGTTGACTGGGAAACTTTGTGTTATCCACCTTACTCACCAGATCTTGCTCCAACGGATCCATTCTTTGCACAACCATCTTCGTGGAAAATCCTACACAAATGAAACAGATCTGCAAAAGGCACTCACGGACTTCTTTGAATCCAAGACCGGCAAGTTTTACAGCCAGGGGATTGATCAACTGGAGACACGTTGGCAAAAGGTTCTGGATGCCAATGGGGATTACTTTGGGGACTAGCGATACGCTACTTTTTGTGTACATCATTTTGTTTTCCGGAATTAAAAACGGCAAGAACTTTTGTGGTTACCTGGTACTTTCTGCCAGGAATGTTTGAGAAATTGACGTATAAACTTCGTATGCAAGTTTTCGGACATCTGTAAATTAGTGACTTGTGACCATTCGAAAGTTAAGATAAAGAACTATTCTATAAACTAAATTTTTATTTCTGTCAAAAAAGGATTCTAATTCATTTAAAAACAGTTTTCAAACGATACAAACGAAAATACAATGAAAACAATGAATACAAAGGTTCAAGAGTTAATTACGCTTGAACCACCAAAGACCACTTAGACATCTTTCCTGTACCTCATGGTTTATATTGTTTATCACGTTAAGGAAGCAAGATTATTTTCAGTTTCTTAGACACGTAAAGAAAAACATGGCAGAATTAAAGTCTAAATTATTAACAAAGATTCGAAATTTTCGAAGTAAGTTTTTTAGGAAATTTTCGCATACAACAGTCATTGGTCAATAGCACACGGATCTATGAGAAATTTTGCAGTTTATGTTTTAGGATTTCAAATAGCATAAAGACAAAGCTGTTTTAAAAGACCTACTTCTGCTTTGCTTCTCCTCTTCATAAAGAAATCTCTAGTCGTATCATGCAAATTAGAAATGGTTTTCAGTTTTTTTTTTGTGTGTGAATTTATTAGAAACCTCAGAATGCGACATGAGATTACTTTTAAAACTCTGAATAATATTTAACTATTAATATAAGGCGCTAAATAGCATTCTCTTTGAAATTTATAACACATTGCTGATTACTTTCGGTAAAGACTGTACCTTTTACCGTTTCAATAATGCAAAATAAAATTTTAGAACTTAAGAAAAAATCATTTTTGTGATCCGAGAAAGAAAAAAAAAGATGGATAATAATTCTACACACGTTTTTCAGACGTGTTGACGGGGAGATGGTTATAAAATTTTTTTCTTCATAAAATTTAATTTCCTTTCTCATCTCGTTCAATATTGAGAAGGAAATATTCTCTGGATCCTATCTTATTGTCTTGGGAACAACAAACTAACCAGACTCTCTTCTTTTTTTTTTTAGATGAAGGTGAAAATTTCCCTTCTTTCCTAAAGCTACTCTCCGCGCATAATGAACGGCGAGGTTCTTTTGATACAAGAGTTATTCTCTTACCAGGAGACTTTGGAAGCGAACATATCTGATAAAACCCCAATATGATTTCCCCTCTGGCCTAAGAGATCGGTTGATAAAGAGAATATTTATCACTTTCTTCTCTTCTGTTTCATTTATTTGTCTTTTTCTTCTCTAAGCGAAAACTTTTTCTCCTTTTCATCACACATTATGATTCAAGTATTTCGCATGTCAACGTTTGCATTTTGGTCAAAATTATTACACGTTTTATGAACAACTAGCGAGAACCGAAACTTCACTGACACTACTAATTGATATATACGAGAACTGGTTAAATAGCGAGAGCTACTGAAAATTTGCTTTTTGAAGCATTTATTTTTTTATTCGAATTTTTTCATTGATTCTAGCAATTCAGCTCTTCTTGGAATTATATCTTTGCTGGTGTGCTTCAGATCATTGTCCTGTTGGAAAACGAAACTGCGTCCTAGGCGTAGATCTCGTGCAGATTTCAGGAGATTTTCATCTGCATTTTAAAAAATTCTCTTTATTCATGTTCATAAACAATAATCATAAAAGTATTATTGAAATACTGTTGAACTGAAATATTGGCTGCGCGTTCAAATTTTAGAATTCCCAACGAAAGGAGATCAAAATATTGTTGTGAGTAGTTATTGTTAAGAAAAAAGAAAAAACACTCTTTGACCACAACAGAAATAAATTTGGAAAAATACGACCTGGAAGCGCTTTTCGAGGGCGAAGCTCTCATCATTCAGCAGATTCAGGGAGTAAAATGGGAAAATCCGATGATACTGATTGAAGTAAAGGGGGGGACGAGTATTTATAGCGAAAATAAGCCAATCATAGAAACAAGTCAAACAGAGCAAGAGAGAATCAATGATTGGTTAAGCTGACCCACCATTGAATTAATTGGGAGTCGCTGATTGGGCCCTCATCAGAATTAAGTAAGAGATTGCTGTCAGTTGATTGAATGGCCATACTCTCGAAAGCGTCCAGCAGTCTTTTTTTGTTTATTGATTTTATAAGCTTCAAATTGTTTATGGAGACTTCGTGTCCTGTGTTTAGGGAATGTTTGGCGACGGCGGAGAGGTTGCTTCTACCATATTTTGTGTGGCGCAGATGATCCTTGAAACGGGTTAAAATGCTGCGAGACGTCTGGCCTTTGGAAATCTTCGGACATTGAAGGCATTTTATTTCATAGATACCTGATTTCTGGTGCTGGGGAACCTTGTCCTTCGGGTTGCCTAGTAAAAATCTTGCTTGGTTTGGGTTCCTAAAACAAAGGGAAAAATTATGTGGTTTAAAAACTGAATTGAGACCTCTAATCAGTTGTTTATTGTAGGGTAAGGAGATGGTCATTCTATTTTCTTTCGATTTTCGAAGGGTAGTGATGTCTGTAATAAATTTGTTAAATTTCCTTTTTCTAAGAAGGTCTGTGATAGTATTGGGGCTGTATCCATTCTTAGAGGCAATTTTCTTTATCATGGAAATTTCTTTTTTAAACACCGTGGCACTTAAGGGAAGATTAATGGCTCGGTCTATCATTGAAATAAAAGTAGACATTTTTTGGTTCCACGGATGGCTAGAATCGGATGTAATGAAATTAAGACGATTGGAGGGTTTACGGAACACATCAAAAGCTAAGGAATCCCCATTTCTTAAAATCAAAATGTCCAGGAAGGCTAATTTACCGTCGACTTCTTTTTCAAAAGTAAATTGAATGGTAGGGAAGAAACCGTTGATGTATTCAATAAATTTCTCCAATTCACACACACTGGTATCGAAAATAGCGAATACATCGTCAACATAGCGGTACCAGACTTCGGGAAAGTAGTGATTCGAATTCTTGAGAATATTTTCGAAAGATTTTAGGAAAATGTCCGCCAAAATTGGGCTAAGACATGACCCCATAGGAGTACCGTTATTCATTTTGTATATTTGCCCTTTATATAAAAATATATTATTATTAACACAAAATTTTGTTAATCTTAGGTATTCCTCAATCTTGACCATGGGTACCTTGTTTTTAGCCAAAATATTTTTGAGAAAGTCAAGTGTTTCGGGGATGGGGACATTAGGGAACAGTGAGACAACATCAAAAGATACTAAAATCTCCCCGGGTTTGATTTTCCTATACTTCAGTATGTTGGCTAATTCTAGACTATTCTTAACTGAACTGTCGAATTCTGACACCTTGAGGGTTTTATTATTAGTAGTTATTGTTATCACTAGTAACTAACGTTTGTAAACGGCTTTTAAATTTAAAATTTTATACACTTTCGTTCAATCAATATTTTATCTTCTTCCCGTTGTTAAAACAACTCCAAATTTGGTACACTTACTCATTTCCACTGATAATACAGTCCAGTATAAAAAATTTTCAAATTCGAATTAAAAAAAAACACTTTTTTTTTAAAATTTACATCCCGGATAGGGGATAATCTATAAGAATAAATTGATTTTGCAAGAAGAAAAACTAAAATAGAATAAAATAAAAAAATATATAAAAAACACTCTGACTTTTACTTTAAAAAGTGCAATAATTTTTGACGGATTCTATCACAAATTAAAAAGAACAACAATAACAGACGAAGAAAAATATATACCTTCCACAGTAATACGCTGTGCCTAACCTGAATATACAGGATGATTCAGAACTTAAGTTACAGAAGAATATCATAGATAGAGGGTACTAAAATAAACATTTTATTATTAAGCAATATGTGCCGTATCTCGCACTTATTTCAGTATTTTGACTGTTTGCCATTGCCTGTTGCTTTTAGTTTCATTGAAAGATGAATCATCAAAGAATCAACATTAAATAATAAGTAAAAGAGAAAAATGAAGTATTTTTTACCACCCTTATTCTCAAAAGGAAAGTTTTTATCACTTATAAGAAACAATCTTATTGGCAAAAACAAATTCTGACGTCACAAATTGCTCCACAAATTGGACAGGCAATGCATATAAAATGAGAGTTGTTGTATAATGGTTTGCGCGTTACAACAGTTATAGTGATTTTAAAACTCTGCGGCTGTTTTAAGAGTTTAGCACTATTGTTTCACTATAACTATTTATCAGTTCTTTACGTCTATTCTCTAGTTGTAATACATACTTACCTGTATTACCTGTACAGTGGACAAATGGTCTAATGATTACGCCAGCACGTTTCGTCAAGTGATGACTAAAGCGAACCAATAACAGGAAATTTATCCTCCCGAGGAAGGTATAGGAAAGTAGCGGAAGCCCTGAGATCGTCAATTTTTACCCCTTCATCTGCACTTTTTAACCCCCCAATTTATTTTTATCAAAAAATTGATTTTCTCAAACGTAATATTTAGAAAATATAGAATCCTCCCTATCTTCTGTCCTTTCTTATCATTTTCGATCGAATGAAATATCGCATGCCATATGTTACCATAGTTTTAAAGACCAAGTCATTGCCACCCGCACAATTTCAACCCCACTGGGACAATTTGGCCCAAACTTCACAGTAATATAGATTTTGCCTAGAAGAATCTGCATATCGAATTTCACTTCTTTACATACCAAAATAGTTGGTTCCCTCTAACTCCCACCCCCGTAATTCTGAGCCCAGTGGACCAATCAAAACCAAACAAAACAGTGAAGGTACACATGCCCATAGTTAGCTACATTCCGAATTTCAACCTTCTACCTCAAAAAAGTAGAAATTATAAAGGGGACAGACGGACGGACGGACTGACAGACATTGTAAAGCCAATAAGTAGCTACATTCTTCCGCTACTAAATAAACAGTAGAAAACAATGCATTACATAAACAGTTATCCTGAATCTATATGAGTGAAGTTCTATAAATAAGCTACCTAATAAATATCACAACTAGCCAGTGTAATCACTGAGATAAGATCAATGTAAATCGAAATAAATTTATTATTTTAATTTTGTTTTTGAAAATTTCTTTAAATATTAATTATTTAAGTTTTTACAGGCTAATTGTAATCTTATTGCATTCTATGATAGGCGACAAGATTGTAATTATACAGGGTGATTACAAAAGAACTTCACATTTTTAAAAATTTATTACATCAAAGCTATTCAGAATATAGACACACCA
>JAHWFO010036341.1:2186565-2212265 GCA_023313115.1 Rhysida immarginata
GGTGAAAACAGACTGTGAAAAAGTTAATTCGTTTTCAAGTTATCGTAATAAATGCTAAGCTCCCTAGGAATAAAAAAATTCTCTTGATTTAGGGACCGAACTGCCCTTTTAATAATCGTCCAACACGTGCATCCTGCACGCACACCATCTCATTAACGTTTAGAGCACGCGCAGAACCGAACCCATGTTCTCAACATGCGTTTTACCAAATGCGAGGATAATTCGTTTCTTCCAGCAATTCAAGACATGATTGTACGAATTGTGAGATTGCAATACATGCAATTCAATACATGCAACGCAATGAATTGTGGGATTGTCTACAGACGGACGGACGGACGGCTGGACAAACCGATCACATAAGCACATCTCTATATATAGAAAATGTGCTAATAACCACATAAACATTGGAGGCACTTTCAGCACACATTATCTGAAATTAAAGATAAATGAGACACTATCAATAAATTTTTACGGAACTAAATAATTGAACGGGCAGACCAAATAGAGGATGGGAAGGATTACGGCCGTCTACGACTGCTTTTCACGTCGGGCTGGATTAGAGTAAATCCCAGCGCTTGCTGCACATAAGCCGTTAGACCCGCTGGCCATATCCCTCTAACAACTTCATTAGCGTGAAGTTCCCTTCGGTAAAATTCGCCGAAACAGGCTTGAAACAGCTCGCCGTTATTTTCGATAGTAAACAAGGTACTCACGAGGCTGGACGTGCTCACTGGAAAGGACCGTCCCAGGGATACAGGCGTCTCATGGGCTCTCGAGCTGGATTCCCGGCTGACGTCGATACTCTCTCGGCATAGCTGCGTCGAAAACGCCGCCTTAAACGCTTCCGGCATGGCTCGCTCACGATCGTCTTCGCCGACGCTGAATCCGGCGGGGTTTCCACGTAATCCAGGTGCTCAATACTGCGGTTATAATTCCTTGTTATCGCACATAGCTCCTGGCCCGGTTTCCTGCCATCTAATTTCCTTGGCCTCCGTGCATGATCCGTCCTTTCTCTCTCTCCAGAACCGTCCCTCTTCTCCCGTTTGAAAATTTTGAAATTCGCCCGTTGTTTTCGTTCTGCTCTCCAATTGGCTGGGGCGTGTTGATGCGTTTGATGACACGACTGACGTTGCTCCGCCCTCCTCTTCGAGTTGTAGAAGAACCGAGAGCGAAAGCGAACATCAGTGTCATCGGAAATCAAGCTGGAATTTTATTTCCGTGACAGGCATCATTGAATTTGCCTTTATGCTCTCGCTTTTACACATTTCAGGATTACTATTGCTAGTTATGCATATTTTCGAACCCGAAATGATGCTTTCCTTCCAGAGGGTCATCTTTGAATAGAACAGCGGCGCTCTACATGCATCACCGTCTGTCCAGGACTTTATTGTTGGTGCGACGGCTAACGCTTATCCCCTTGGGTGCACATTCGTTGGAATTTTATGTCCATAATAATTTACCTTTTGACTTTTTTTTCGCTTTTCAATATCGATTGTGAATAGCAAATTTAAATAATGTTCACTTGTTTTAAATGCGCTGACAGAGAAAGGTTATCCAAACCTTTTTTAAGTACATGTGTCATATGTAAATTTGATAAATGATGAAGAGAGACAGTGGAAGTTAAAAATATGACAGAGATCGGGTAAAGTTTAATAAAGTAACACTTTTTATTAAATAAAGATATAAATAAACTAGCAAATCCGCGCCCGGCGTTGCCTGGGCTTTTTAAATCATGAAATAAAAATACAGTATAGGTAAATTTTAAAAAACATTTATTTAATGTCAAAAAATTAATGGAAGTTTTTGGACTACACCTAAGTCTTGAGTACTACCTTATAAACGACATTTAATGTTGTTGCATCTTTACTGCAAATATATAAATTTCTAGGGTCGCTAACTCTAGAACAGGCAACATACAGTTGGCCATGTGAGAAACAATCTTCTTGCAAATTAACTCCAGCTACTTTCAATGTTTGGCCTTGAGATTTGTTAATTGTTATGGCAAAGCAAAGTTTAACTGGAAATTGAATGCGTTTGAACTGAAAAGGTAAGTCTGTAGGTATGAAAGGGACTCTTGGAATTAAAACTGTTTCACCAAGACCACTTCCAGTAATAATTGAACCTTCTATCACATTATCTTTTAGTGATTTCACAATTAACCTTGTTTCCTTACAAAGTGTTGGAGGATTTAAATTTCTAAGTAACATTATAGGAACACCAATTTTAAGTTGTAATAAATGAAGTGAAAAACCAGAAGGTTGCAATGAGTTTAAAAATTCCACAGGGTAATGTACTGCATTTTCAGTTTGTAAAAGTTTAACATTTCCTTCAACTTTGTTCATTATTTTTAAGTTTATTAGGTTAGCAGAATCGTTACGTGGGGTTAATATAGTCCTCTCTTGGAACCATCCTAAAGACTTGGACTGAATATTAGAAATGTCGGGGTAAATTTTTTCAATCAAAGAATCTAGTGATTCGACATAATTGCACAATGAAGAATCAAGTTTTATCCTACCATTTACTTCTGGTTCACTGCCATAACCAATTTTCAACAATTTTGTAGAAAATTCATCTGCCTGTTGATCATTATTTAAAAGGACCCTCATGTTTTTAGTGAGTGAAAGGTGAATAACATGCTCCCAAATAAAAGACTTTTTTAAGCAAGCATTTACTTCGTCAGCAACTGTACCTTTTGTTATAACTGGTAGAGTTTGACGAAAGTCACCTGTGAATAAAAATGTCAAGCCACCCATTATTTGATTGGAGTTTCTAAGATCTTTCAGAGTGCGATGCAAAGCTTCAACAACAACCTTATTTGCCATAGTAGCTTCATCCCAAACTATCAAGGAAGATTGACGAAGTACTTTTGCAGTAGCACTTTGTTTTTTTATTTGGCAGAAAGGAGTGTCCCCTGGTATAATTGTGAGGGGAAGTTTAAAAGTGGAGTGTGCAGTTCGTCCCCCCAGTAACAATGTTGCTGCTATTCCTGAAAATGCAACGGCAATAGCTATCTTATTGAAACTTCTAATTTTGCATAGTTTTAAGTTTGTTAAAAAAGTTTTTCCTGTGCCTCCAGGAGCATCTTAAAAGAATAGCTTTCCTTCACCATTTTGTACACTTGTAATAACCTTATCGTATGCGAAACGTTCGGTTTCGCTTCGCATGGTTTCTGTTTACACAGCTATTAGAGGAGAAAAAAGCATGGCAGCCTATCGCAAAAATAGTACGTATTTCATTGAGTTCTTTTGAATTTTTTTATATTATATATTTTTTATTTTTTTATTGAATTAGTGTATTGAAATATTAAGTTGTGGAGTTACAGTATAGGTAAATTTTAAAAAAACCTTTATTTAATGTCAAAAAATTAATGGAAGTTTTTGGACTACTTTTAAGTCTTGAGTACTTCCTTATAAACGACATTTAATGTTGTTGCATCTTTACTGCAAATATATAAATTTCTAGGATCGCTAACTCTAGAACAGGCAAGATACAGTGGGCCATGTGATAAACAATGTTCTTGCAAATTTGCTCAGCTATTAAGATGAAGTAGAATTAGCTTATGTTTGTTTGTTTGCTCAAGAGATGGCGCTAAGCGTTTCGATCGCCGATCACCATATGATGAGCAGCCATGTTGACGCATTTTGAGAGCAATTAACGTAAATAATTTAATATAAAACCAAATTTTATGAATTAATACCTAGCCTACAAAGTTTCTACATAAATCCCCCAACAAACAAAACTTGTTTCATAAAAATCGATGCAGTAGTTCTTAAGGTTATCGAGCACATACACCGGGGAAGTGACTTAGATTTATACTATGTATAGATTAAGTAATTGGAAAATGACTTCTAGTTAAGGCTTAAGTTAGCTTACTTAAACATTAAAAACTAAAGCCTACAAATATAAATAAGAAACTTGGATACTATCAGTAGCACAAAAATATTTCTACTACACAAGCACTGTAGCACATATATTAAACTGACTGCAGACTGAAAACCTTACATCAGCAAACCTTTGAACGATCATATAAAGCTTCTATCTAGCACCGACACTGAATAATTCTCGACGAACACTTGTCGTACACCATACAAGACAATTGCTGCAATTGGAGCCACTTTATTTCTCAACTCACGCAGCTAAAGATGAAGTACTGGTATACAAGTATAAAACTGTTTAATTGGACGCAACGATGACACGACGCACTATAACACATAGATAGGCCAGACAAATTGGCAACATTGGTAGTGAAACTCGGGGAGCATTCTTCATTTGTAATTAATTCCGGAAACGCTGCGGAATAATAGCAATTAATCAAAGTGAAACCACCGTTCAGGAAAATATGCAATGCACTTCACCTATTCCAGACGTAAGGCGGAAATTAGACGGTGCACTGAGACAAGAAACATCAGATTGTGCGGGATTCGATGATTTTTAGCGTTAGGTTGTGGTCAAATACCAAGCAGCACAAAACCCAGTCCATAGTCAAGATAGGATTCCAGTCCGTACGGCCACAGTCCCTTTATTACTGAGCAATAATAGCTACAGAGTTCAAGAAAATCTTGCACTGCCGCTTTTCCGCTTGACAAAGCCTGTATCCGGGCTTGAGTAATAAAATTAACATTTGCACTGCAACCCCAACGGTACAGTACTGGAGGACGTGAAAACGCGTGCTCCGCGTAAAGTAATTTCACTCGGCTTACCTCCGCCACATCGACCGCTCTCTCCGTGTGTTATAACGAGGTCGGCTTCATTGACGGCACTGTCTTCTCCTCCCGCTCCGTTATTTTCCATGGACTCCGGAGAGATTCTAATCCTCGCCGTTTGTGAATCCACTTCCCGGCTTATAGTCGACAGCTCTCGGGCGCTCGCTGTCGCTCGTCTTCTGGATTCCTGCGAAGACACCTTTTTCTTCCGTCTTTCCGCCCCAACCTCTCCATAGCAAAGACCTTGATCTCGTGTCTTTCTCTTCCGATTACGTGCAACTCGCCGTTGATCTTGAATGGTTTCCTGCGTATTGACACGCTGCTGACGGGCCTCCTGACGTTTCCTCCTCTAACTCGCACTATAGAAATAGCGAGTATGGAGACTGATCTTTGTGTCCTCTGAATTCAAGGTGGCGTCTGAATTCCGTGACAACATGTAATACATTTTATAGTTGTTTGTATTTGAAGCAAATTACCTGCGTTTCTTACTGCATAGTAAAATACCACATTTATCCAAACCCCATTTTTTGGTTCCACAAATTTATCGGAGAAAGTACACATAAGTTTCTAAAAGCACTCGTATTGTTGTAGTTGGAAAAAAAAATGCTTACGTAGCGATTCCAACACGAATCCCAGTTTGTGATATGAAATTCCAAGGGGGGGGGGGCACTTGGATTCGTAGAATTACGGTAAGTACTTTTTATATATTTGGTTATATTTCCTATATCGGGCCTGAGTTTCATTCCTTCGAAATTAAATCGATGAGCACTATCACTAAATAGGGAACATCACGGAGTGATAATAAAATTCCGAACCGAAATTAATATAGGTAATATAGGTTTATCCAATAATATATCAATTATAAAAAAATTACGTGCCAAGGTTCAGATTCAAAGATTTTATATGCACCTTAAATATTCATGTACAGGGTGTAGAGGGCAATCCCGAAACAGTTAAATAACTGTAGAACAAAAGATGCTAGGGCCATAAAAGTCAAGTGTATCTATAGGTAAGTGGCCATTCCGGATCGATTAAAGGTATTCCCAGTGCCCGTAGTGTAATCGCTGAGAAGTTACGAAAACTAATTTTTAAACCATGTAGAGGTACAGAATAAATTCCAATTACAAAGTTGTAGAGCGTCATCGATTTAGGAGAAATATACTCTTTTCATAAAGTAACCAAACCATAAAGCTCGTAAAACGGGGGAGAGTAGTCCATGTACGGAACACTTGGACACCATACTTTGGATTTAACAGGTGTAGAACGAAATCTCTCCCACTTAAAATTCTCCACAATGGAAGATTGAATAAAATTAAACAAAACAACCACTAAATGTCACTCCGAACATTCCCTCCAGTCTCTATGTCGATTTTTCTGGAAACTTCTGGTATAAAATATATTCTTTACAATGTTTACAACAATGGTTAAGAGAGTAGAAATGGCCAAAACGTAAGTCACTTTTACACCAAGCATATCTAATAAATTTTTATTTTTGACAAAACTTAGAAGGTCTTAAATCTCTATCAAAGCAAAATTGAAGTGCTCTCTATCAATTGGTCGTTCTTCGAGATAGTCGTTCTTACGAAAACATGGTCTTGAATCTTGGAGAAGAAAATCGATTGTGTATAAGTGAGTGGAATTTAAATATTTTTCCCTCTAAAGTAATTCGACACCAACTTGCTCAACAAGTACATAATCTGAGATAATTTTGTAAAACATTTTCCAGGAAAGGAATGCAAAAACATCTAGAAATTGTTCCAAGGGGCATTGTGAGAATTCAACAGATTTTTCATCTGCATAACAAATACGAGGAGTTTATTGTCATTTTGGCTTGAATAAGAACCAGGGAGGATGGCCGTTTCATTTCCCACTTGTGGAAAGTGTGCACATATGAACCAATTTTTGATAATTTTCTTGGCCACTTTTTCTGAATCAGTTTTCATTTTGAATATTTTTGACCATATATTCTTTTGGATCTTTGGACCGAATGTTTTATCTCCATTAGCGCTTATGCAGGGTTGAATAGGGAATAGATGAGCACTTCTCATCTTTGTCTCTATTTGTTTTGAGCGTCCTGAAATGTTGAAATATAATGATTATTTTGTTTAATTTTCTATTATGGCAAGTATTAATTATGAGCGACTCTGTAATTTCGTTATTCTACGCTTGAATATTCCAAAGTATAGTGCCCAGAATACATGGACTATTCTCCCCCATTTTATGAGTTTTATACTTTTGTTTTCTTTATGAAGAGTGGATTTGTACTAAATCAGTAATGCTCTATGACTTTGTGATTACAAGTTTTTTCTTTCTATCATGGTTCAAAAGTTAGTTTTCGTAACTTCTCAGCAATTTCACTACGGACGCTGGAAATACTTTTGCTCAATCGGGCACGGCCACTTTCCTATAGATAGACCTGACTTTTATGACTCTAGCACCTTTTGTTCTAAAGTTATTCGACTGTTTCGGGAATGTCCTCTACATCCTGCATGTAGGTAATGAACGTGCCTATAAAATCTTTGAATATGAATTCTGGCTCGTAATTTTTTATAATCGACATGTTATTGGATATAGATTTTACCTATATTAGTTTTGATTCGGAATTTTATTATCACTCCGTGATGTTCTGTAGTAAGGCTAAACTCAGCAACTCGGCATCATAGAAGCAAACTACGTCGAAAGGTTAAGAAACTCTGAGTCCTACATATTAGGCCTACGTTTTATTTATTTGAACAGCACCACAGTTCTGTAAAAAATGATTACTCTGTTCTGTAAAAATTGTTTACCTCCTTTAGAAATCTTACCTGGACTTCAGGTTTTTGAAAGTGCTTAAGCCAAAAAAAAATTCTATCACTCATTGAGCGAAGTAAGCTTTATTTAAAAATCGATAGTGACATTGAAGAAATCTAATTTCATTAATATCAAACACTGATTAAAATGTTCACTAAGGATACAAATACTGATTTGAAAAGCACTTATGTATAAAAAAAATATAAAAAATCGCGAAATTCATTTCATTTCGCGAAATTTCAGTTCATTTCAGAAATATCTTTAAGAAAACATTCACCATGCTGAGCAGGCACAGTCGCAAGGTCTAGAGGTAAAAAGTTATGATGGCCTTGTATGCGTTCAGAAAATTCTTTCATAATTCCGCAATAATTGGGCATATAGTCCCAAATGTTTTCCTTGCTTTTCTGTTTGTTCTATTCAGTATATTTGCAAAGAGAGTATGGGTTTTAGGACCAAGAAAAGCTCTTCTTTTATTTTTACGTCAATTGAGAGAATTTTTTTTCTATTAGGTATGTAAAACCGTCTTCTTCCTTGTAGATCGCTTTCACATATCCAGGATGTATGTTATGTTTGAATTTTTAGATAAAATAACTTTGTTGACAATGAAATGAGTTTTACCCAAAAAATTGTGGGTGATAGAAATATTAATCCTTCAGATTTGTGTTCAGCGCACATAAAAACCTAAAGAAACTACATTTTTATTAACGGAAGAACTTGGATGCAGATCAGAGTTATTAGGGCTCGTTATGAAAGTTATTTATACCAGACACACTGTTTTAAATAGGAATTAAAATTACTGTTAACAAGTCAGGCAACCGAAATGCCCAGGACCGATAGTATTTTAAAGAAATAGAGAACGAAAAGGAAAGCATTTGATTTCTAAAGAAGCCTTTTATTGTTATGAATTAGATGAGGTTGCTAAGAAGCCTCTGGTTGCTAAGCAAGGCGTACTTCTAAGGGAAAGGCGTACTTTGAAAGGTATTCAAACGGAATAAAACTATCTGAAAAGTTAAATGGAGAAAGTAGCATTTCTCTATAGATTAGAACATATACGAATCCTTTAATTTGTTAGCATTCCTATTTAATAATTTTTCTTCAAAAACTATTGCCAACGCTTTTCTACGTAAGCATGTATCATTGAAGGAATGAGTAGCTACTTGCTATTGTTAAAATTTGCCTAACACAAACTAACTATTGATAATATAAAGCGTAAGTAGTTACATGCCATATCTTAGCAGTGAAAGTTTCCAATAGTTTCATAATGGTATCATTAAAACACGAATGATGGAACCAATTTCAATTATCATTAATTTTACGTTATATTCATTCATGACATGTCATTGCAAGTTGTTTGATATATATTTCATGCCTTATTTTAGCATTGAAAGTTCTAATGAACCATAATGGTTCCACTAAACAGGTTCCTTGGAACCAATTTCGACTACCATTAATTTTACGTTATATTCATTCATGACACATCATTCCAAGTCGTTTGATATAATACATACTATATTTTCGCATTGAAAGTTCTAATGAGCCATTATGGTTCCATGAAACCAGCTGCCTTGAAACAAACTTCGACTGTCATTAATTTTACGTTATATTCATTCATGTCACATCATTCCAAGTCGTTTGATATATTACATGCCATATTTTAGCATTGAAATTTCCAATGAACCATAATGGTTCCATGAAAAGCAGGTACTTTTGTACCAATTTCAATTATCATTAATTTTACGTTATATTTATTCACGGTACATCATTCCAAGTCGTTTGATATATTACATGTATTATTTTAGCATTGAAAGTTCCAATGAACCATAATGGGTCCACGAAAAGCAGCTAGCTTTGAACCAATTTCAACTATCATTAATTTTACGTTAATATTCAATCATGCATGTTATTTCAAGCTGCTTGATATAATACATGCCATATGTTACCATTAAAAATTTCCAGTGGACCTTAATGGTACCGCTAAACCACATACCCTTGAACCAGTTCTGACTGATATTGGCCATCCAGGAAGAACATCACGTGTCTTCACTTAATTCACAAGCATTTTCTCTGTTTTAGCTATGGAATGCGAAAGAGAGAACAGCATTTGGCAATGCACAGGCCATTTATACATGGAATTGTATAGTGAAAAACGTGGTCCCCTATATTATTTTCGACCTTTTGAACCGGAAGTAGTTCACCGATTTTTCCTCCAACGAACTCAGTCTTCCGATTTCCCTAAGTGTCGAATGACGAAAACGGAAGTCGAAAATTCGGAAGCGTTCGAAAGCTAGAGCACCAACAGACAGACGGACAAACGCACATTGTGAAAACATAAGTACCTATCGGTCCAAATAATGTATGTGAATAACATTGTGAAGAGAAATTAATAGGATAAAATATTCTAATAACTTTGAGATAAGAACATAAAATAGTACAGCTTAATGTAAAACATGAACGAGGGGATATCAGAAAGTAACGCCATTTATTTTTAACGGAGGAAATACAGGGTGAATACAAAAGTCTGAACCCCTCTTTTATTTTTTGAACCGAAGCAGATATGTCAATTTTGATGAATCCAATGAATAGGAAGTTGTGGGTGGCCTATCTCATGGTGTACTTTTCATCATCCCAAATATGCAAATTAGGACACATTCAAAATTTATCTCAAAAACCGTAGGGGATAGAGAAAAAAACCCAATTGCAAACTTGTTCAGCATAAAAAAACAAACAAAACAAAAAAAAATCATCCAAATTGGTCTTACCAATCACCCACAATCACGTGGTGAACTGTTTGTAGCTTACAAACAGTCACACTGCACAAGGAAAACTGAATGTTGATATTTCCACCATGTAAGCAGGCAAATCAAAAAATTAACATAAATTACCATATTCACATTCACTTTCATGCGGAAAAGCAAATAAAAGGCATGTTTCAGCACACAGAAGACAGAACAATTCCAGGATGGCAAGCTACACTGTTCCGGAAGTGGTCAACATGATCTTCTGCTTCGGAGAGGCAAGGAGAAACCTACATGCTGTAGTTAGGTTGTATCGAGACAGATACCCTAACGAACGCCATCCATCTCGTCAAACAATGCGTCACATTATTCAAAGATTCGAGGCTACAGGGAATGTTAATTCGGCACAAGGCGACGAGCATGCAACAACACTATTTCTGGCTGCAGTTGCTGCAAATCGCCACACAAGCAGCAAAGCAATTGCTGCAGATGTTGGGTGCCATCAGAGAACTGCTCTCAACATTCTACACGCACATCATTTTCACCCATACCATATTCATTGTCACCAGGAGTTACTGCCATTGGATTATGTTGCTAGGGCCGCCTTCTGCAACTGGTTACTTACCTGCCTGGATGACAATCCAAACTTCATTCATGAGGTGTTGTGGACAGATGAAGCTTAGTTCACCAGGGATGGAGTTATCAACAGACACAATCATCGTCATTGGGCAGACGAAAAACCACGATGTCCGCGAGAAGCAACTCATCAAGTGAACTGGAGAATCAATGTGTGGTGTGGATTGTACAATGACACTGTGGTTGGACCGTACTTTTACGATGGAACACTGACTGCAGAACGCTACCGGGCTTAAATTCTCAACGTGGTAGTCACAGACTTCATTGACAATTTGCCATTGGCCTCGTATCAGCGCACGTGGTTTCAGCATGATGGAGCTCCTCCACATTACGGGTTGGTCGTTCGCGAGCGTCTAAGTGAGATGTTTGGACAACAATGGTTTGGCTGAGGAGGACCAGTTCGTTGGCCACCCCGCTCCCCTGATTTTACACCACTTGACGTTTTCTTGTGGGGATACCTGAAGGACAAGGTTTATGCTACGCAGCCCGCCTCACTGGAGGATCTGGTTCAACGAATCCAGGAAGCGTGCCGAGGAGTGACACCAGCCATGCTTGCCGATGTTTTGACGTCAGTTAGGTTCCCACGGTCGTCACATCGAGCATTTTGTTGATTAACTTTTTTTTTATACTGTTTGAAGTAACTTGTTTGTGCAGTGTGACTGTTTATAAGCTACAAACAGTTCACCACGTGACCGTGGGTGATTGGTTGGCCCGATTTGGATGATTTTTTTTGTTTTGTTTGTTTTTTTATGCTGAACAAGTTTGCAACTGGGGTATTTTCTCTATCCCTTACGGTTTTTGAGATAAATTTTGAATGTGTCCTAATTTGTTATGAAAAATGTACCATGGGATAAGCCACCCACAACTTCCTGTTCATTGGATTCATCAAAATTGACATATCTGCTTCGGTTCAAAAAATAAAAGGGGGGTTCAGACTTTTGTATTCACCCTGTATAGTCGCTGTGTAAAAGTTAACATAGCTAAAAGGAAGGCTAAATACATACACAAGCATTACATCGTTTACAGTGGAAGAACAGCCAGCTGTTATAAGGTTTCTTTACGCAAACTGTAAGAAACCAGCGGAAATTCATGAGGAAATTGTAGAAGTTTAGGGCGCCGACTCTCTGAACTAATCCATTGTGTGTAAATGGTGTAAAATGTTTCTGGAAGGAAGAGTTAGCTTTGCCGATAAACAGCGCTCTTGGCCACAAGGTGTCAGCCACAACATCAGCCATTATCGAGGACATTAACAACAAAATCAGAGAAAACCGTCGCATTTCCTTGAAAGAAGTGAGCGAAACGTTACACATATTCGATGAATTTGCATGGGATATGGTACATGAGAAGCTTGGATACCGTAAACTCTGTTCTCGTTGGATTCCAAAAATCCTGACAACAGAAGAGATCGACAACAGAATAGTGTGCACTCTGCAACATCTGCAGCGGTACAACCAGAAAGAAAATGAGTTTCTAAATGGCATTGTCACAGGAGATGAGTCCTGTGTTTTGCACTTCACACCTGAGCCAAAAACTGAACACATCCGCATTCTCCGGTTCACAAAGAGTTCAGTTTCTCCTTCAGCTCGGAAGTTTATGCTGACAGTTTTTTGGAATATGCAAGGCATCCTATTCGTAGAGTTTTTTCCTCGTGGGTCAATCGTCAACGCCGCTACCTATTGTGAAACGTTGACTAAACTGCGACGTGCTATTCGGGATAAGCGACCAGAAAGAGAAAGCGACGCCAGCATTGGGCCAACGTCCTCAAAACAAAACTGGCCCGTTTCATTTGGGAGGTCTTGGACCACCCAGCCTACAATCCGGACTTACCGCCTTCGGATACTACCTCTTTGGTCCCATTAAGAGATTTTTGGATGGTCAGATGTTTGAGACCGATGAGAAGCTCAAATCTGCCGTTCGCCATTGGCTGTATTCACAGCCGACGGAATACTATTAGAGGGGTATTCAGAGACTGGTACAGCGTTGGGATAAATACCTAAATCGTCAAGCTTCCTATGTGAAAAAGTAGATAAAGACGTGTAGTTTCAGCTGCACCTAGCTGTTTACCTGTATGTTCTGTAATTTTCTTTGAAAAAATATATGGCGTTACTTTCTGAAATCTTCTCGTAACACAATACTAGAAATAATCTCTGGCTTCGTGATTTATTGCAGGAAACCTATGGAACATATCGGTGCCTGATATCAACAAGACCTACGCAGCACTGGTTCCACACTGGCAGCCAGCGTCAGTGCAGAGACGGGTAGGGTGTGTGACAGCAGATTATTATGTGTTGATGACATGACCACAGATTAATCATTACATCGAACATAGCGGTCGTCACCATCGACTCGGACATGCTGCGCTGCTTTTAAACATCTGTCTTGTCAGACGAGTAAGACACATAGAGCATCTCTAACCATGATATGTATAAAATGTAGATTTAATATACATTTTGCAACATACATTAAAACTTTTTATTAGTCTGCAATACATAGGATGATTTCTTTTGAAATCTGTGGCTGTTTTGAAAAATTTCAGATTCGAAAGAAGTCGCGGAATTTTTCATTTCGTTTTTCATATTGATTATCTAATGTTGAAGCATTGGTTCAGTTTTCAACCATCACTTTAATCAAAAGATATAGAAAACAAGCAACTCAAGTGACAACAGTTCACAAATTTCTTGTATAATTTCTCAATTAGCTAATGTTAGGAATTTGGAATATTAAGAGAAAATTCTTCATTTAAAGCGAAATCACTCGATGCTCGCAACCTGCTAAGCTTAGAATGAAAATCGGTTAAAAAAAGGAAGCTTTAACGGGTCACTTCTATTCACTTGAAATAATGTGCGTGATTGCTGCTATCAAAACCTTATTCAAATCCTTTCATGACTCAGTAATCTCTAATCACTATATTCTGAACCACCTTTCACTACTTCCGTTTTCCTAATGATACTCATCTCTGTCCTTTCATGAAACCTCCTATACGAATTTTTCTTTTATCGTTGGAGAGTCCTATCCATTGAAAATATACGACACTTAGCCCTCTTATGGCAGTTTCGATGTCCATCTGGAGTGTTCCGAACCGAAGAAGACGCCCTCTTGAGACAAGATTCCTTTAATGGGGATTCGCTTCAGCGAGGCGAATGGGTTATAGGTATAGTCACTCGCAGAAACGATTTTTGAGTGATTGTGCTCTTTCTTCTAATATAATCGGTCAATGCGATAAAAACGCTTTAATTAATGAGAAATGCTTACCATCCTCATCATAATCTATACTTCGATGAGCATCACGTGAATGAGGTTCTCTCAATGTCGTATTCATTTCCAGTCGTTCTTCAAAGTCTCTGGTCTTAGATGGTTCTCTTTAGAGGTCAAAATGACGAAGTAAACTGAGAAATGCCTACCATCAGTTGCCTTGTTAATGGCCTTCTCACTTGTTTTAAGTGCTTTTATTGTCGATGCAATGCAAGTTTCTTTTAGAAACTTTAAGTTGTGGCAAAATCTCTCCACCTAAGCATCAACAGAAATTTTCAGTGAAAGAAAGGCGACATTATATTTAATGTATGAGTACTTGTATAATCCAATGAGATTTATGTTATTTTTTAAATCCCATGAACTTTGTAAACTTTGCATTTTATATTTATTTCACTAATATTTATCAAATGGAATTTCATATTGCAAGAGACAGCTTCTCAAGAATCACTTAGGAACGAATTTAAATTATTTTCATTAAAAATTTTCCTGCTTATAATAAATTAAAATGTTCCATTTGGTCTCAAAATTTCTATATAGAGTTGTATCTGGAGTTGTATATGCGGTATGTTTCCTATTATGTTCACACTTGTAGGGCTTGTAGATAGTTCAGATTAGACCATATTTTGCATAGGAATTCCATTGCGGAAATGCACCATTCCGCTGCTTTTAGAGTGGAAATGTTTAAACCATTCGTGCATAAGGACACGATTTTCAGGGGTTCGAAAAAACGTTTATTACAAGAGTTGTTCAACATGGCGTCCCCTAACGTCACTATAGGCATGGCATCTGCGAAAAATGTTCTCATAAAGATTTAAAAAATGCCATCCATGTTCTGAATGCGTTCCGCTGCAACCAGAATTTGCGCCAATACTGGAATTTCGTAGATAAGACTCTTCATGAACCCCCCGCAGGAAGAAATCAGGCAGTGTCATTTCTGAGAACGTGGAGGTATCGCCCAACCCTTTTCTCACCTGCTCTGAATCTCCCACCATCATGTTGAAACCACTTTTGCTGTCGAATGTCCAGTGGAACATCTTCAATGGCAACTTTTCTGAAGAAAAGCCAAGTAAACCTAACCAGAGAGCTTAAAACTAGAGAGGAGACAGTAAGTGAAACCTCATCAAAACGGTGGCGCCCTAACTTAGCTTGTAAGGACCAGGATACAAATTTTATACCTTTCAACGGGAATCTTTACGTTTTGAAAATTTTTCAGAGATTATTTATACTGGAAATTAAAACAAAATTTGTTTTTCATATGAAAATTACATAAACTTGGGATTTTAAAAATATATATTTAAAATTAAGCAATAAATATTTCCAAAAAAAATATTTTCTAAAGCATTGTTTCTTCCTCATTTCCAATAACCTATTTGCTAAAAATACTAAGATTATTTAAAAAAAAAGATAACAAAAGCGAAAGAAATTTATATTAATAAGAATCTTGATGAAAGTTTAATTTAATAAAAACCTTTCTTTTCGCATAATGAAAAAAATAGAAAAAATTAGTTTTATCTTTGAAAATTAATTCACCCGCACCTGCGCTTTCCACAATACATTTTTTAAACTGATTTTGGGAAACTATGGGTACCCTCTGAAAATTTTCTATTGTCATATTTTCCAATTTCTAAGGAAAAAAAATTAACTTAATAATCGGCATGAACAAAATTCAAAATCTCTATCAGAACTATAATTCAGGACAAGTAAATATTTATTCGAAAAATATATTTGTAAAAATCCAGCAGAAATACAGGGTGGTTATAAAATAAGTTCGCCTACTCAGAGCCTTCTAGAGCCCAATCTAATGAACCGATTGTGATGCAAATTGAAATGTAGGCTATTCAGACCATGGGGGAGAGAATTCCGGAAAGAAAAAATTAGGGCAAATTTTCACCACCAGCTGAAAATGTGGCGCTGTGGAATGACAAATGGAGATTTTAAAACTAGTTTTATTGTTTTAAACAAGCAGACAAGGTTTTTGTTTGATTACAGCATATATTCGTTCTCACTAGCAGAAAGTTTATTCAAATTAGAAAGTCAGCATACCCAGAATGGAATGGATTGATCCGTTCATTACTTTATGTTTAGTGAAAAGCTTTCACTAAAGATCATGGTTTTAAGCAAGAAAGAACGCGCACTGTTGGTAAAGTTGTTTTACCAGAATGATAACAGCAGTCCAGCTGCATTGCGAGCTCATCGTCGTCTAAAAGGACTGCGAAAAGGGCCCATGTCAGATACTGTGTTGCGTAAAATGATAAAGAAATTTCAATCGACTGGGGATTTGGCTGTCCCACCAGAAGAGGACGGCGCAAGATAGCAGACGAATTTGTTGCGGACGTGGTTGTTGCAGTGATGGGCAGAGCTTCCTTTACTCAACATTCTGCAACAAGTGCTCGAGCAACATCACGCGAATTGTCCATCCCATGGTCCACGGTGGGAAAGGTCTAAAGGTCCATTCTGCATTGGTACCCATACAAGATTCATCTGGCACAACAACAAAAACCTCAAGATCCCTCTCAACGCGCTTATCGCTTTCTGGCGAGGATGATTGTTGATGACCTGTAGCCGTGGAACATTCTATGGTCAGACGAAGCAGATTTCACTCTAGAAGGAGCGGTGAACACGCAGAACTGCCGCATAAGGGGTGCTTTGTTCCCCCATGTCGTGCATGAAAAGCCATTGCATTCTGAGTACGTGAGTGCATGGTGTGGATTCGCCGCTGATTTTATTCTAGGCCCCTTTTTCTTTGAGGAAGTGACACAACGTGGTCCTGTAAGATGTTCTGTGACAAGTGGACGGTATTGTGAACTTCTTGCACAGCATGTGATTCCTGCCTTGCGAGAACGACGATGCTTGGTCTGAATGCAAGATGGATACACGTCTCCTCATATTGGTCGACAAATGAAGGAAATGCTTCGTGCCATCTCTGGAAATGATCGTGTAATCTCTAGAAGTTTTCCAGATGCGTAGCCTCCACGTTCTCCGGATTTGAAGCCGTGCGATTTTTGCCTCTGGGGATATTTGAAAGATCGGATCTATCAACAAAGCGTACGGACTGTGCCTGAGCTGAAAGCCAGAATTAGACGATATGTCTCAGACATTCCCCGGGAAACGCTTCATGCAACAATTGATGATGCTGTGCTACGCTTCTAACATGTCATTGACGCAGGGGATGGACATATTGAACGTAAACTGTAATCAAACAAAAACCTTGCCTAGTTGTTTAAAACAATAAAACTAATTTTAAAATCTCCATTCCACAGCGCCACATTTTCACCTGTGGTAAAAATTTGCATTAATTTTTTTCTTTCCGGAATTCTTTCTTCCATGGTCTGAATACCTACATTTCTATTTGCAACACAATCGGTTCATTAGATTGGGCTTTAGAGGGCTTTGAGTAGGCGAATTTATAACCACCCTGTACATGGTAGGATACATTTAAGGCATTCAGAAAAGTGTATTTTTTAATATTCTTAAAAACTTTTTTCTAATGTAAATTTATGTTGTATGTTTTTCATGTTCCTTTTCTCCAAACTGGGAATTGTTCTTGAAGAAGAAATTTTGGTTTGGTTAGGAAAATATATATTTTTTAATTTATTAATCGTCTGGCTCAAAATTGTTTTATATCTATGCAGACTATATCGTATTTAATTAAAAAACTATTTGTATTAATTTTTAAACATTAACCTGTGTGTGGGAGAAAATGTGAAAATTTAAGATTTTGTCATAGAAGCTACAGTGAAAGAATCCGCGCCCTTACTGCTCCCTATCGTAGTTTTAAACTCTCTGACCTAACTGGCGAGGCATGGGGCGACGATCAGTTCGACCATTACATTCGGGTTTTACCATAATATTAAAAGCATGCCAGTGTGTTCTTCATTTTTCACCCAACCCTTGTTAATTTAAGATGTGGTGGAAATTGAGAAAAACAAACAAACGAATATTTAATGATTTAGATTATTCCATCCTAATAGCAGTGAAATGGCTCATTTCCTCCCAGTGGTTTCTATGCAAAATGCGGTCTAAATGAGCCATCAACAAGTCCTAAAAGTTTGAATTCTATTTTACGATGTGTACAGGGTGGAACAAAAGTCTTCCTACCCCCTCCTACCTGTGCAAAAAAATAGAGCTATCGAATATCTGCTGTATCCAACAAATAGGAAATCCTGAGTGGGCTATCTCTTGGTAATCTTCCAATTACCTACATATGAAAACTAAGTCATAATACAAAATTTATCTCATAAACTATAAAAGCTAAGGACCAATTTCCAATTAAAAAATTTAAATAAAAGTTTAAAAGCCACTGTGAAATTTTTAACCTACAATTTGAATGATTATTATGCAAGCACGAAGCAGTTTGTGGCGACAGAGTTTTGCCAATTCTTAAGAATGAGAAGCAAGTCAACAACAGACCTGAGTTTTTAATAATACAGTTGTATTAACATCAGAACACGTACTACTGAACGAATTTATTAATTGTTGTTACATTCATTCATAACGCTCTTTACGATTGTTTCATGCCATAGCAGTGAACGTTTCTATTGGCACTATAATGATATCACTAGAACACGTATTACTGAATCAATTTCGATCATGTTGAAAGTTATTATTTTCTCGTTATATTCATTCATGGCACGCCGTTACTAGTTTTTTGATGTATTACATGCCATATACAGGGTGTGGTAGAATTGATTAGACGATTTAAAATTGTACGCCTATATTTAGTATGGCCTTCAGCTGCCATCGCGCGTTTGATGTTGAATGTGTTTTTTTAAAAAAATGGTGAGTCAGGTACTGTAACACAATAACACAACTTGGGTTTAGGCGTCTTTTTAAAATAGGAAGAAATGGAAGAGTCCCAACATGTCAAACGATTTTAACTAGGTAGGAAAGTTTGGCTTGACTGCTTCTGCATTGTCGAAGAAGAATCCTGGCCGTCCGCAAACAGATTTCATTCAACAGATTCCACTACAAATGCTAAGGAAGACTATAAACTCTGTCAAGAGACGTGCAGAAATTGGTTTGCTGAACGATACAGGCCATCTTACTGATGTTATTTTTAAAATGTAGTAGGCTACTCACATAAAATGCTCTTCTATAAACTCTCTAACCCTTGAGTGGTAACGTTGAATGTGACAGACCAACACCTCCTAAAAAGAAAGCCAAACAACTGAAACGTCATACATTATAACATCTTCACAAATCGACCCGAGGCCTACGAGATAACAAATGACCTCGTTGTTATCTCGTTGGCTTCGAAGTCGACCAAATTTAGAGCTTATTATTGGTGTATATATGATTAACAATGGTCGAAATATGATGATATAATAATGTATGACGATTCAGTTGTTTGGCTTTCTTTCTAGGAGATGTTGGATAGACCCATCATCCACTTCTCAATATGATTTAAAGTACTATAAATGAGTTGTTCACTGTCAATCTCCTTGTACCTTCCTGTCTGCTCATTCTCTCAATACTCTTACGTTAGTCCCAGGTTTCGTTACATTTTATTTTCTTCCAGTTATTAATGTGTAAAGTGCACTTCGGTCTCTCGGACCCAACGTTACCACTTGAGAGCGATCGGTGCGGAAGAGAGAGGAGTTCCACTGATAACGAGAGTGTTGATGCCGTCATGGAGATTTTTGAACGATCCCCAAAGTAGGTGAGGCAATGCTCTCGTGAAATTGGCATCGCCAAATCCAGAGTTCATCGAATTTTACGAGGTCAAAAATGGAAGCCTTACATTCCTCGACTTGTCCACGCACTAAATGAGGACGACCCAGATAGGCGACTGCAATTTTGTAAGTGGTTACTGCATAAGTGTGACGAAAGGGAGGATTTTCAAAAGGTAATTGTTTGGTCAGATGAAGCAACATTCAAACTTAATGGGAAAATTAATCGTCATAATTGTGTGCACCGGGTTAACGAAAACCAAACATCATTGAAGAAAAGGCTGTCTATCATCCAGGGATAACCGTATGGTGTGGTCTATCCTCCAGAGGATTATTTGGGCCGTACTTTTTCGAACGTACTGTCACGGGTCAGATTGCAAATGTCGGAACTCATGATTCCACGTCTTAATGATCTCTTCGAGAATGGAAATGAGGTTTACTTCCAACAAGACGGGGCTCCGCCTCACTTTCAGGTCGGTGTGAGAACTTTTCTCGATCACACATTCAATCACAGATAGATACTGTAAGACGAAGAGGAAGTGCTACGGAGTTCCCGCCTCGATCTCCTGATTTAACCCCTCCCGACTTCTACCTTTCGGAAACTTTAAGAAACACGGTGTACGCCACAAACCCACAAACATGGACGGAATTAAGAGATCAGATTGAACATTCCATCAATGATATTCCATTAGCTATAATCCAGTCGGTATGTCGCTCTGTTCGACGTCGGTGTTGAGAGTGTACTGTGGCAGAAGGTGGACATTTTAAACATGTACAGGCTTAAGGAAGTTTAAGGAATAAAATACAACAAATCTTATATTTCTATCTCATTTCGTTGCTGAGTTATAACGTTTCAAAGAGTGCATACATCAATTTGAGACACTCTGTATAAGTTGAAAATATGCAAGTATTTTTTAAAATTTATGTGCAGAAGAATTATAATAAATATAATATTTTTGAGAAGATATACTTTTTTTTGCAAATTTTGTATTAAAAATATTTCCTGCTTAATAAGAAAATTTTCTTCAATATAAACAGCGTTTATTTCATTAGCAGTTTTCGTACAATAAATGTGAAAATTTTGGTAGCAATAACATTAGTTATGCAATAATTTGTTAAATTTTTATATACTGGGTTCCAAAGATCCAACTTTACCTCTAGCTGGAATCTTTCCCACGTTACTAATCAAGGGCTAATTATGTACGGATTAGTATTTAAATCTGACAATAAATTACTTATTTTACAAATTTAAAGCGTCTAGTCAATTCTGCCGCATCCTGTATTAGCATTGAAAGTTTCATAAGAGGTGACCTTAGAACAGGTGCCATTGAACCAATATCGACAGTCTTAGAATTACTCGTATATCTATCGATTGGCGAAAACACTACTTAATGACGTTATATTCGTTCTTGGCTTGTCTTTAGGAATTGTTTCATGTGTTAGTTACCATATCTTGGCATTGAAAATTTCTAGGGGATATAGGAATGCTAAGATAATTACTAACCATCAAAGCACGTGCCATTATACCGATTTCAACCATCTTCGATCTCGTCCGTGCTATGATCCATATTTATTGATTGGTGAAAAAAGAATTGAAAATCTTTTATACACTTCGAGAAAATAGAGTTACAGACAGACGAACAGCCATGCATATTCCTCCTGTAACAATATAAAACACATTTCAGTAATTAATAAATTAATAAACCATTAAGAAATGACATAACCAAGTATCGAAAGGTTAAACTAAACCATTCATGGAACCATATTTTAAACTGCCCTATGTTGATATTTCTAATGGACCATAATGTTAATATTTCTAATGGACCACGTATCTTTGAACCAATTTCGACTATTATTAATTTTACGTTATGTTCATTCATGACAGATCATTCCAAGTTGTTTGATATATTACATGCCATATTTTAGCATTGAAAGTTCTAATTGAGTTAGAGTTATAGTAGACAGATATACAGACGGACAGACAGACAGACAGACACGTTTCCCCACACTGATAGCATAAAGCACCTTTCGGTACTTAAAAAATAGTAAAGAAAATTCCACGGCCTGGATTCGAACCAAGGACTTTCGGGTCCAGGCCGCAGAATTTTCATTATTATTTTTCTCTATTTATTAATTATTATCAGAGGTAATGGTGAAAAAATCCTCCAAAGACCATTTTCCAATTATTATTATACTTAATAAATTGAATCAGTTTGCTAGAGACAATAAGGTTAACAGCTCTACAAGAGCAAGAATAAGATTCAGACACCACTTTAATTCGAATTTTAATTGTACTGATATAGGACTTATACCACTGGAAAGAGGAAACCATAGCATAGACTTGCTAAAGCCTATCAAAATACACTTTGTTAAGCTACATCAGGCACGGCTAGTCACTGGATGGGCGACCATCCGTGATAGCTAATCTTCACCCCCCCCCCCCCTGCTGCTGCGACCATCATACAGCAGTCGGGAATCAAGGTCCATCCAGGGACCCAACTCGTCGGCTTCTGGGCATACAGACCCTGGGTGAACGTATTGGATCCCAACTCATAAATAAAAAAAAAAAAGCTCTTTTAAAATAGTATGCTTCCCTGTTCAGGAATAGGATAATCGCACCCAGCAACAGCACTGCTAAATTTCGGGACGTGGGCAAGGGTAATTCTAAGATTGTTCAAGGAAAAGCTTAAAGAGAAAATTATCTCTTTAACAGTTGCAGTAATCATTCTAATACATTTAGGTACCTTAATCTTCACAGAAGTACCATCAATCTGTTTTATATTCGTTAAACAATAGCTCATGAATGTTCTCTGAGGGTTATATCCTACGCCACACCAGCTGCTCAAATTATTGATGAAAAATAGGAAAGAAAATTCCACAGCCTGGATTCGAACCAGGACCGTTTAGCTCAGTCTAGTAATTTATTTTTCATCAATAATTTATTTTACAAGATGTTTCTAAATTATCTCCCGTATTATACATAGTTACTACTGAAAAAGTATTACAGATTTTAACGTGATTTTTTTTTATTCACAAAGAAAAACTCAAAAGTTTTTTTTAGCATGCCTTAATAAACTTCTGTGTGCCCCCTTGTATGGCGTGAAGGACGTCAAAGCGAAACTCGATTTCCTCCATGTTCGGGCTAGCATTTCGGGGATGATTTCAGCGATTGTTTCGATTATTCTGTTCTTGAGAGTTTCAATATCATCAACGTTGGTCTTGTACACTGTCTTTCACATATCCCCAGAAGAAAAAATCCAGAGGGTTCGCATCGGGTAATCCCTTCCAACCCATCGTACTGGAAAGTTCGTATCAAGGCACTGCCAAACTTGCAGGACCCAGTGAGGAGGTATTCCATCTTGTTCGTAGACTGTGTTGGGATGCAGTTCTTCCACCTGTGGAATCAGGTAATTCTCCAGCACATCTAGGTAGTTGTGTCTTCAGCGAAAGAGACAGGTCCGATGACTCGATCATGCATTAAACCGCACCAAACATTAACCTTTGGATTGTCGCGTATATACTCCCTTAGAACATGGGGGTTTTGTGAGCCGCAAATGCGGTAATTGTGTCGGTTTACTGCTCCTCATGAGAAAACAAAATTCCTCAAGGAAGGTGGGATCATTGTCGATTTTTTGGAGCATATCCTCAGCTAACTTCTTGTGCTTCGGTCAGTCATCTGGCGTAAGTTCGTGCATCATCTGGATTTTGTAGGGTGTAAGACGAAGGGGGTGCTTCACTATTTTATGTACGGATGTCATTGGCATATCCAGTTGACGAGCCGCTTTGGCGAAGGGATTTACGGGGACTACGATCGAACGCCTCCCTGACCTTTTCTACTCTTTGTGGTGTCGCTGAAGGTCTACCAGCACCCTTTTTGTGTAACAGGCTGCCTGTGTTTAAAAATTTTTCATACCATAGCTTAATTGACTTATGATTTGAAGGATCCTTTTTAAACTTTGTTTTGAACGTTCTCTGAACTGTAATCATGGACTTAAATTTCGCAAGCCATAACACGCATTGAGCTTTTTCTTGAACACTCGCCATTGTTTACTGTGTCTCGCGAAAAATGGAACAACGCGCCAAAAATGGCATCACGTGCCAACAATGGCACCACGCGCCAACCGCGTGTTTCATTATCAACTCACGCGAGGCTAAGAAACTTTTTGAGTTTTTCTTTGTGATTAAAAAAAATTACGTTAAAATCTGTAATAGTTTTTGAGTAATAAACATGTATAATTCGGGAGATAATTTAGAAACATCCTTTGTATTGTTTTATTTAGTTGCCAGAATTAAATATTTTGTTTTAAATTAAATTTTTGGATTATTCCACTTAAATAAAAGCGAACTCGGATAATGGAAAAATATTGGTACCATGATTAAGGGTCCCATCAATATTTTATTCATGGTAAAAGAAAATCTTCACTCGTATTAAGGTTTTAATCTTTCAAACTTGGTACTTAATATCATTGCAATCCTTTTATTGTGATGATATTTTTACAGACATAGGCTTATGATAGTTCGGATGGAATAAGTAATATACTTTTAATTAGCTGAGAAATATTTGAGGGTCAATAAGAAACTTCGATACAGGAAGAATAAACAAATATCTCCATCTTCAGTAAGGTTATATAAGTGCATTAAATGATTTAGTTTGAGTCTGTGTGGAATTCGATGCCCTTACACAGTTTTCTTGGCTTGTAAAAATATTTATTGAACTCCTTTCCCTATGTGCATATTTGCGATGGAATTTTTTGTCTGGCTTAGGAAGAAGGTGCGCTCATCGCAATGGAATGCAAAAACTTCTGTCAGAAGATTTCCTCGTTAAGGATGTGGGGCTACACGTCACAAGTCAATCAGTATTCCGTTTCTCGGTCGAGGAGCGGATATTGTGCGCGAGTGCACGTGAGAATGTTGTTAACGTTTTGAATCGAAACATCCATCATTTTTTTTTTCTCCTCGTATATGGACTTTTCGCTCGAAAATACATATCGGCTCTGTTGGTAAGGCGTGACTTATGCTGACACCGAGAAAGATTTCCTTGTGGGAATCATTATCAGCATCGGAGCCGCCCGATGATAGATCGACCTGGGCCGATAAGCCACGCCGGCTCACAACGATGCAAAAGAGAATGTAAACGGCCTCCAGATTTACATTCAGTGTCTATCAAGAGACGCTCCAAATTCAGTTTTAATTTTTTCCGGCTTTTTCATTGGATCCGTGAAGGCAACTTTTATCTTTAAGAGACGGAAAAAACGCTAAAAAATAAACCCTTCTTTTTTTTCCCGTAGATTTTTACTCCCGCCCCCTTCTTCCCGACCCTCCTCCAATTTCTCTTTTGCTCGTCCTGGAAAAATGTACTTTTCCTGACGAATATCTGTCCACGTCCAGAATCTAAAGCGCCCAATTTATTTTCACAACAGATTTCCATTTCTTATCCCCAACAGTAGACATCTCCCATTCAAATTGAAATCCGATGGAAAATCCAATCTGATATCTTTTCTGTCTTTGATATAAAAAGCCACGTGACTTTCAGGATTTTATTTTTTTTATTTTATTTTCTACTTTCCCTATCATGACAGGAATTCCGAGCAATATATCTATTGGCTTTCTTTTTTTCTTTAACTAAGCTTATGAAAAATGAATGCATTGGAATTTAATTTTGAAAAAGGCAAAAGATAGGAAAAAAATTGATCTTAAAATTAAATTTTACTACAGCAAACTTTATTAAAATATTCGGACTATTAATTTTCTTTTAAAAATGATCCTATGATGAAACTGGATGTCATTATGAAAAAATGATGATTTCCTTATACGCTAAAGAATTTGAATTTTAAATACCATTACTTTGATTTCAATAAAAAAAAAATTAGAATCCAACTTTATGATAAAGCATCAATGACAACCAGGAAACTGTG
>JAHWFO010036341.1:2212665-2245791 GCA_023313115.1 Rhysida immarginata
AAATCAACTTCCGATTTGGTGTCATTTGCCCTTTAAATCAACCTTTTATGATATAAAAGAAATTAAGTTAAATTTATTCATTTTAAATGCGCTCTTTACTAAGATGAATTGAAAAGTTTACGGAATGGCAATGAAAACAAAGCTAATTCCTTATACTTCAAATGAAAATTTGATTTACTAAACATACGGAAAAAATTCAAGGGATATTTTTGATATTTTAAGAATCTTTTCTCCTTTGATGATTTTCGGAATGCCGTTTTGTTTCGAAGACACAGGGCGATAAAATTTTCGACAAGAACAATCTTTTATTACCTAATATCACATGTAAAGCTTCTTAATCTACAATAACTGCTGAAAATGACGACCACCAACTGAAATGCATGAATCCATTCCTCTCCTCATTGACTGCCAAACTCTTACAAAAAACACCAGGGTTGTTTCTTATTGCATTACGAGGGGCGGTCATAAAGTCATTACAATCAACATGAAAGAACGATCGTTTTTCTTTTAAAATGTTGGGAAGCGACATCCTGAGTGCTGGAGGATATAAAGCGGCGTTTGATGCCTCTATATGCCTTTATTGTGAAAACGCTTCATGATTCCATTCGGCTATCCTCCTTGAAGAATGGATATAGCCAATGTAGAAAATCCATCATTATTACGTATTATTTCTTTGGTTAAACGTCCCCTTTCAGCAGTGTGAAAAAATGTTCGTGTTCTTAAAATTATTTTCTTTTTTTTCACATTCAGCTTTACAGTTTCTTTATATTACGAAGTGTTTAGCTAAAATAATTTCTTTTGCCAATATTACTTTGTCGACTTTAATAAATCAGTTTTCTTTATTTTTCTAAAAAAATGGTCGCATTTCTCTGTAATTCTGTCAGTCATTCATTGCGCAACACGTGGCAAATGTTTGAACAGTTTGCGCTTTGTAAGAATACAAAAGAAGCCACTTTCGTAGCACTCAATGCACTGTTGTTGGCGGCACGTTGAAATGTCTTGATGTTTGTCGAATTGATTTCCTGAGGCTTCTCTGAAACCTCGCTCGAATTTCTTCCACTTTCTCTTCAGAAACACGACCATGACCCCTTTTCCAAATTGTTTTCTAACGCATTCAGTCGCCAGAATCGTCTCGAACCGTACTTAATTGAATCAGCAATTTTGAAAAGGTCATAAATCAATAATTCAGTGTTTGGGAAAAAAAGAAATAACTATTTAATAAAAGAAATATCTTTTGTGAATGGAAGACGCTGGCAACAATATTTAAAAAATAATAAGAGTTTTTTTGTTGTTATTGAATGGTCATTTTGTTTGAGGCATTTAGTGCTTCAAAATAAGGAAACTAAAAATACCGATATTCTTTTCAAAACAAATAATCGACATGATACAATGTCTATTTACAATGTTGATAATGGATATAGTTTACAAAGTAACATATCCTGAAGCTACAGGAAAAAAACAATATATAAATTTAAATAGAGTTGTAGAGTTTGATAGGAATATAATCATTTTATTCTTCAGGCTTCGGTTTCAGCCAGTTTAAAATGCCATGTAAAATTGAGTTTTCTCCTCATCTTCAGGAATATACATGTTCTTTAAGAACTGCTTCATGTTTGCTATCTTCATGTTGTTTGTGGAATAAATATACAGGGTAGGCTCATTTCATATCGTTGGGTAGGCATAAAGTCCTGTTAATATTTTAAAAATTCAAATAAAAATAAACTACTAACCTTAGAGTGATGTTGTTTGCGGCAAACGTTTGTTAAACTCAAAAGGCTTTCTGGGTGATTCACACAAACTCCACGTGTGCACCTTTCGTCGCACGTAAAACATTTTTAGCGGTACTCGATTTCTCTCCAAGTTCTCTCTAGCATTTCCGCGTCAACCATCGAAATCGCAGTTGCAATGCGTTTCTTCAAGTCCACAATGTTCAAGACAGGTGTTCTGTATACAAAATCCTTGACAAAGCCCCATAGGAAAAAATCCAGGGGCGTAATGTCGGGCGATCTCGTGAGCCACGGCAGTGGTCCGTCTCTCCCGATCCATCGCATAGGAAACTGACTGTTTAGGAATGCTCGAACCTCCAACCCCCAATGTGGAGGCGCACCATCTTGTTGGAACAAAACATGAGGCTGTCGGATCTTAAGCTGAGGTACAGCATAATTTTTAAGCATATCCAGATATGTATTTGCATTCACAGAAATCTCACTGAAGAAAAAAGGTCCAATCACAGTGTCATATAAGAGTGCACACAAAACATTAACTTTTGGACTATACCGTATCTGTTCCCAGAACCCCATATTCTTAAATTGTGTCTGCTAACTTTGCCTGAAACATGGAATGTTGCTTCATCCGAGAAGGCTACTTTGTTTAGAAAATCATTATCTTTGTCAATACGGTACAAGATGTCGATCGCAAACGCCATGCGTTTTGGTTTGTCATTGGCTTAATCTCGTGTAAAAGTTGCACTTTGTATGCATACAAATGCAAACGCTTATGAAGAATCTTTCTCACGGTCGAAGAAGGCATTTGTATCTGGCGAGATGCAGTCCTCACTGATGTTCTCGGGCTGCGTTGAAAGGTTTGTCGCACTTCATCAGCTCTTTCATCCGACACACTTGGCTGCCCCGATCTTTACGCATCATGCAAACAACCGCTCTCCCTAAAACCTTAGAATGCCATCGTTTTATACTCTGAAAGGATGGTGGATCTTTACCAAATGTTGTCCGGAAGTTTCTCTGGGTTTGAACGACTGATTCACCCTTGATATACCACACTAGACATTGCGCTTTTTCTTTTAAAGTAGCCATTTTTAAAAAATGCTTGCTAGATGGTATTTTGTTCCCATCTATTGGCAACAATAAGCACTAAAAAAACTTTTTGAGTGTAAAAAAAACGTTTGCCGCTAACAAAATCACTCTAAGGTTAGTAGTTTATTTTTTGTGAATTTTTAAAATATTAACAGGACTTTATGCCCATCCTGTTTGTCTTTTCTTTCGGTAATTGCGGAATCACAAGAAGACTAATAGAACTAAGACACGCAAATTTTAACCTTTTGCTCTCAAATACTTTTTTGCTAGGGATTCCACCGACTATGTTGTTTTCTTATACACTCTAATACTTGGCTACCACTTTTCTGCACTGAGTGACCAGTTTATTAGGAACATCCATGACTATGCAAATCCGTTGGCACAGCAATTACTACGTATGAGTTGGTCACGTGACAGTCTGTACCAATTTAAAGCCAGAACACATCTGTCAACTGCAAGTGGTTTGACCGTCACAATGGGGAAAACAAAGGATCTGAGCAACTTCGAGCGCGGGACGATAGTTGGTGCCCGGCGAGGTGAACTGAGTATTTCCGAAACTGCACGTCTTCTGGGCTTTATCCGAACAACCATTGCAAGGATTACCAGGACTGGTTAAACAACTAAAAAAAACAACCAGTCAGAGAAAAGCCTGTGTTCGCAAACGGCTCGTCGATCCAAGGGGTGAGCGTAGGATGGGAATGATTGTTCGTGCGAATAGAAACGCCCCAACTCGTCAACTAACCGTGGAGTACAACACTGGACCGCAGAATAACATCTCTGAGCGCATTGGAAGGAAGGGCTACAACAGCCGACGGACAGTCCGGGTAACTATTGATCTCCACCCAAAACCGCAAAAACGTCTCCAATTTGCCCGTGATCACCAACACTGGACCGTCGATGACTAGAAGAAGGCCTGCTAGTTGGATGAATCCCGTTTCCTATTGCACCATGCAGATCTCGGACGCAGAATTTAGAGACAACAGCAGGAAGCGATGGACCCTTCCTGTCTGGTTCCACTGTTCCGGCTGGTGGAGGCTCTGTAATGGTCAGGGAAATGTTTTCCTGGCATACTCTTGGACCGCTGATATCTGTAACAACGCCTTAATGATCAGAGCTACCAGCAGGACAATGCTCCGTATCAATGACTCGTATCGTCATGGAATGGTTCCAGAGGCACGATAATGAATACAACTTACTCCTCTGGCCACCACAGTCCCCAGATTTTAACCCAATCGAACATCTTTGGGATGAGCTGGAACGGGTTATTCGAGGCATGGATCCACCACCATCCAATAAGCATCAACTGGAGCAGCTGTTGCTTCTGCGTGGACAAATATCACGGAACAACGCATCCAGCGGCTAATTGAATCCATGCCACGGCGAATTCGTGCTGTTATAGCTGCCTGGGGTGGCGCAACACAGTATTAGGAGGGTGTACCTAATAAACTGGCCGCTCCGTGTAAATGCCACAGTAAAATTGTTTCCCGTTCCTGTGAAAGTAAACTTCCCGGCTACATATGTGATTCCTTTGTCGAGATACAGACAAGGCCTGCTTTTTTGAAGAGATAATATTAAATAATTTAAATAGTATTTAAATAATTTATTTACAAAGATTATTAAGAAATATGTTGTTGAGCTCTTTCCGTTTAGACATTGTAATAAAGGAATTATTTCTTTGCTAAAATAAGCTATGATAATTTTCAAGTTCATTTTTGCATGTTTAATTACTGTGTTCAGTAATTCAGTTCGGCACTGTGTAAGTATTTAAGTATAAAACGATATGTGCTCATAGAATTTGTCGTAAACTTCCCCCGAACTGGCTTTGGTCATGCATCGAAGGCTCTTTTCTTCTTGGCAACTACAAGACGCTTTCAAAGAATTGTTCCTGGAGACAAATCCTTATAACATGCTTTTCGGAGATCCATAGACAAATCCTTTCTTACAGACAGTATTATTGTATTTCGTCCACTGCAACAGGCAGCTTAAGAATAATTAAAATCTCATGCTTTTAGATCTTCTTTCCGAGGACGCCGAACTTTAACATCAAGAACTTGCATTTGTCCATGAAGATGAGTATGTTGAACTTCGTTTGTTTCCATATCCACCTTATCATCACTTCTCAAAAAAGGCACGATTTTAGTAAGGAAAAGACATCAACCAGTGACTCATTCTCTTTTTATAACAAACACGAAGATTCTTGCAATTACATCTGTCGAGTAATAGAGTTACTCAGATCATTTTCAAAATAACTGACGATTCTACATTACAGAAGCTAAAATTTGCATAACTCGAGATCACCTTTTTCTTCACTAATGGCTATCAGGCCATCGGAGCCGAAGAAATTTCAATTCGTCCAAATCTGGTGGCTAGGTATTAGACCGGTAAATGCCGGGCCCACGAAGTCGGCAAAAAAACTCCCCTCCAAGAAATGGAAGAGGCAGTAAGGAGAAAAAGAGAGAGAAAGGAGTTAGAGCACGGATTGATGGAACAAGAGCGCAAGTACGGACCAGGATTTGAGAAGCACGGATAAAAGAAGAGTGAAAGAATGAAGAGACAGAAAGAGTCTCGCAAGCCAGAGGATAAGAGAAAGAAAGGGTCCCGCCAGCCGAAGGGTGCCAACCCGTTGCCAACAACAGGAGCGACTCGTCCACGCCTTCAAAGATTCACCGAGAATGCTCGTCAGCCAAAAAAATGGGATAGTATAAACGCCCATTATTATCACCAAGGAATTAGGCCACGATGAAACGAAAGCATTCCGCATCGAGTGAAAGTCTTTACGGAGAAGAAGACGGGTGAGCCTTCATTGACGAATTATGATCCTAATTATATTGAACTTTCGTCACTTAGAATAACCGACAGTGAGCCGAGCGGTATTCGTGCCCACGTATCTCAGGGTTTACGGATTGTCTTAAGCCATCACCATTTGGAAGAAAGGATGGAAACTTTCAACCACAATTAGAGGCAAGGGGACCACACAAGTGTTTGAAGGGTTATTCAACGATACCTAGTGCCCAAGGTAATTTGAATTGCAAGTTCGACAACGGACATTGTAAAATTAGAAATAGAATATACTGTACGAGTGTATTTGGGCCTCGTGTTGTTAACGATTCTTCCGCCAAGTCATTCAAGACGAGAAAAGGGCGAGCCAAGCGACCGGAGTCATCATCCGTGCCTCCGATAGGCGAAGAATCGACGAGTGTTCCTCAATTGGATCAGTCCGCGCAAATACTCAAAACAAATATTTTCCTGCCCGTAGATGTGTCCGATACGTCTTCAAAGCGACCCACAACGACCCGCAGTGATAGCCGTTATTTACATTGGGCGCCCAGGGGTTTTGCTGCGCTTAAGCGAGGGGGGGAACCGTATCGGGGTTGTTTGCCTATTGATTCATTAGACAAAAGTTAAAAACACTTGGTTAATGTTTGTCCTTTGACTCTATTCTAATTTATTACTTCTCTCCCATATAGTGCTTCACCAGCAGCTGAAAAACCTTGCGAGGTTGCCGCCTTCCGAGATAGCGGTACCTACAATTGCATCAGATTCACTCCATTCCTCCAGCTTCATCGCTCTTTCCATACATCCGATCTAGAGTGAGAATCTTGTAGTCGGCGAGGCCTCCTTAAGGACAAATACTGCATCTTCCACTCCACCTGACGTTGGCTCGGGATGTTCAATGGAGTTGGAAGCTTAGATTGAAAAATAACTGTTTTCAATATTTATTATGTTACTTTGAAATTACATTTCCAATTTATCTTGGGCTCTAATTGTGAAATTAAACAATTTCTCAAATTATCAAAGTCGTATTACCCTTTCTCCACTCTGACACTATAAAGGACTCTGCTTTTATTTATTCCCAAAAATTACTGATTTAATTATTTGCTCATCTCCTTAATTCAACGGTAATTAGCTTACAGAATAAAATATGGAGTTTGTTTTCGAATATCACACTACAGTTTGTGCTATTGTGCTTTATGGTGCTTTATAGAACATGCACTGTATAGTGAGTAGATCAACTTCAGTCAGGAAATAAAATTGAATGAGTTTTTTCCTCTAGTGTTAGTTAAGTCATAATTGATTTCCATTTTTTGCGATGATTAAGTAAAATGTAAGAGGTTTAAACGGTACACTCTGTGCTTACCAAAATAAAATACATACTTTATACAAGGTGAGACGAGAAAGTTCTGTGAATGACTCGGAAAAACGAACAGGACAGGTATTTCAGAGATGGTACTTTACTGTTCTTCAAAGTAAGCCCCCATAGCTATAAAGGTGAAGCAATTCCTCGCGCGGAAACAGATTCCTGAACTTCACCACCCTCCGTATTCTCCAGATCTGTCACTGCCGGACTTCTTCCTATTTCCTCGTTTGAAATCAACAATGAAAGGACACAGAGTTCTCGACGTCCCGGATATTCGAACGGGTGTGACGAGGGACCTTCAAGTACTACCGAAAGAGGTTTTTTCACACGCCATGGTCTAGTTATACGAACGATGTCAAAAGTGAATTGTGGCCATGGGGGCTTACTTTGAAGGACAGTAAAGTATCATCTCTGAAATACCTCTCCTTGTCTTTTTTTCCGAGTCATTCTTTGAACTTTCCAGTTTTACTTTGTATTAAAAAGTGAAAGCCTTTCGTGTTTTGATGTTCATTTTATAATAAATAATAAAATGTAGGGCATCTTATGACTGAACCCCCAAAAATACCCTGATTCTAATTATGAATGGCTTAAAAATATTTTTAAGCTTGAATTTGCGTTCTAATGGGAATTATCAAAATAATTAAGTCACTTTTCAATTTTTAAAAAAATCAATAAATCCTTCCACGAAGAATTTCTAATTAAATCTGATTTTATTTAATATTGTAATCAATTTATTATTTTTGAATTAAATGAGTGTGTTTCAAAAAAAAATGGAATCCTCGATAAAATTGATTTTAGTAATGTTTTTCCCCCTCCTAGTGTACTGTCACAGTGCAGCTTTCAAAAACCAATAACGACGACATTATCAGTGATATTCGTTATGCAAATGGTTTTCAGGACGTTGTTTAAAGTGCCAGCGATCACATTGAACGAGCGTATTTATCGGTGAATAAGTAAGTGGGACCGCGCGAGGGAGTGGTAATAGGCGAAACAGAGCGCGAGAGACAAAATTTCTTCTTCTCGACGTTCACCCTTTTCCTGTCAAATTGCAGAACTCGCTGTTTAGGCAACGGATTCATAGACGAGTTTTATTTCTTTGATAACGTCACCTTAATTGACTATAAGTTTCCCTATCAGAGACCAACCAATGTTTATTAATAGTCATTTTATTCGCTTTCAACGCCTCCGTCCCTGTTGTTGAAAGGAGCAGGAACATTGAAACCTATATAAAATGTATGTTGATAAAAATTCTCAGTGTTCTTATGACATACCACATCATTTTAAGTGGCCAGCTTTTGGATAAAAGTTTAGTTATTTTAATATATTAAGATGAGGTAAAAAGGCCATAAATTAAAAGATATAGAAGAGTTTTAACCCCCAAAGGATGCTTTATTTTAAATATATCAGTGATTTTAATAAAAATAACCAGTGTTTAAAGTTGTTTCTAAGTCAGATCAATAAATTTTTTCACTTATAGATTACAATGAAAATTTCTATTCAATCCTATTCGAAAACAATCGCTTACTTTATAATGACGTATACCCGGTAACTTGTCCGGAAATACAGGGTATCTTAAAAGTTCTCGTACTCGCTCTTCTTGAATTCTTTGTACAAATACAAAAAAGCTTACAAGGGAAGCCGGGGTTGGTTGCAACAGTTTATACCTTTTATTTTTTTCCTATTACAGTTCTGATCAAAATGCAAAACAGTATTTTTTTATTATTGATACACTGGTTGAGCAATTATATAAAAATAACGAACAGAATATTAATAAAACAAAATGATGTCAAAAAAAATGAATATAGTGAGTGTCTTGTGTTGCAACTTGCCCCGTCATAGGTTTAATCATTTGGTTTTTTTCACCCTTTCTGGAGGAATCCTTACAGTTAAGGCAAACTTACAAACTTATCTTTTCCTGCAAAATCCCAGTGGGACCACATCTTCCTATTGGTACACTGTACCCATTCTTCACTCTTTTTATATTGTTTACCACAACCAAACAAACGTTATCCTCATCTTCAGAGCAACTGTCGTTTGGAAATTTTAACTTTCGCTTACTTGAAGATTTATGTTTCTTTGGTTTTGGAGCCTTTTCATTACCCTTGCGCTTGCCTTTTCTGTTTTTTTCTTCTTCAATTGTTGCTTTCTCAGGAGTATCAATGAGAATGGCACATTTTCTCCTCTTTCTTCAACACCTGTTGCAACATGACCCAATACAATGATAACCTCTTTCTTCATGACGTCATGCCATGTGACCTTTTTTTTTTTTTTTTTTTGCTCTTTCCTAATTTTTTAAGTTTTCATTTGTATCACACTCCACCTTACTTACTTGGCTTCTGAAGATGAGTAGTTGCCACTCGAAAACGTTACAGCTTTTATACATTGGAACTTGTTTCGTAATGGGCTTTTTTTCAAGATTTTCCGGATTAAATCAAGAGTTCTTTTCAGAACTATTCACGGAGAATTGGCTGTTCATCTCGGCGATGTGGAATTTTCTTCATTTGCAATGTCTTCCCACAAGGTCTTGGGCACTCTGCATATTCAGAAGAGTTGGACTTATAACGTTCACACATTCAAGACTTGTTGTAAAATTCCTTATGAACTTTTGAAAAATGTAGCCCATTGAAACTTTTTAAAGTGGAATAAATTTTTATTGTAAAACTTTTTATTGTAATGCTAAAGCAAAGCTATTGCTTTTTTATAGGCTAAGTTCCATTGTAACAGGGAAGGGATAGGTTTTTATATTTATTATTGTTTTTTTAGTTCTCTTTTTTATTGTTGGGGATTTTCTCAATTTCATAAATAAATTGATTGTGGAGATTAGATATTATTGGAAGATAAACCTAAAGCACCTGACCAATAGGTTTCGATTATGAGAAATCATCGTAATGCTACGATAACCCATCTACAACTATGTCGTGATTCGTTAACGTGTACTTTAAAATACATCTTCATAGAAACAAAAGAAATGTGAGGGGCAAAATTACTCATCAGAGACGAAAACAAGGTTACCAATCTCAAAATCCAATCGCTTCAGTGTATGCCGGTTCACCCTTCCGTAGTGCACTTTGGGTAGAGTTGACGTTACTCTCGTTATACGTCACTAAATTGTTCCAACGTTAAGAAATACGTCATGTTGCAACCTGACCCTGTTACAACTCGCCCCCCTTTCCCCTACTATTGAAAACGAATTTGTATAAAATGTTCGAAATGACTGCTATTTTCTTGAGACATAGCTCAACACATCTGCATCTATGGTGATAGCAGGAGTGACATCTCATATCATTCATGTGATTGCAACTTTAAGCTCGTCTGTTGTGGGGATTATCTAAGTACATGTTGTTCTTTAAATACCCACAGAGGAAAAAATCAGGATTAGAAAAAATTTTGATATTTTCAATGTTCAAAGTCAGAATACGAGAACTTTTAAAGTCATTCCTGACTTTTTTTTCCTTCGGGGGTATTTTAAGAACAAAGTGTGTGCAGACCATCTCAACACAATAGATAAGCTAAAAATACAATTCCTCTACAAATTCCTTTTCTATGGTAAATAATAGTTATAAATTAAAAAAGTAAAAAATAAATAAATAATAAATATAAAGAAAATCAAAATAAAAAGCTGACGTTTCGGATAGAGACTATCCTTTATCAAAACAAAAACGATAATTCTCTAAAAGGAAAGAGAATATTGCAGAATTATCCTGAAGTTATCTTTCGAAGATACAAGGCAATAAAGGGGTTTTCGACAAAATCAATACTGATATCTTTTAACAAATTCTCAAGAAATTCAATAATGAATTTGCACAACCGTGTAGAACAAAATCCACATGAAGTACGTTACAGTGGCGGCTCGTCCATAGGGGCTGCAAGGCTGCAGCCCCTCCAACTCAAAATGAAAGTTACATTTTATTATCGCTGTTTTTAATTTTTTTATATATTTCTCTAAAAATCATTATTTTCTTGTTTGTCATAAAATACTATTCGAAAGCAAATTGTGTAACTATAGCTCTATTCTGCAATAGTCCGTGTGCTATGCGAGCTTACAAATTCTTACGAGCCGCCACTGGTACGTTAAGAATGTTTTCAACATCAGTTTTCCTTGAATGTTTGGGTTAGAATTCCGTCTAATTGGACCGTTTTTTCTACCAGGAAGACTTACCGATAAGGTGTATCGAAATTTTTTGGAAAGCTCGTTACCTGTTGTCACGTTCTGAGGATGAGAGCACAGAAGATCGCTCATCTTCAGAGCAATTAATAAAAGAAATGGAGTCTCCATCTTTTGAGACGACAGAGAAATATTCGAAGAAAGGTAATATTGAGGCCAAGCGGAAATCAGGTAGAAAAAATGAATGGGGTCGGAGGCCGCGAGCGAGGAGTCTCGGTCAGTTGCTTCGAAGCTTTCTCGACATACGGTCAAGAGAAAATCAGTCTCCGACACAAGGTATGTCGTGCCAACCCGCAGAAAGGCTTATGAGCGAACTGAACTAGTGAAGCGTAGCGAAAGCTTTTAGAAGGAGACGTCCGCGAAAGGCTTTGAGCCGAGGAAGAGTTGCTGATAAGGCCGCTTCGGAGACGGAGATACCCACCGACGTAGATATCCAACGACGCTTGTCAGAGCCTGCGTCGTTTTCGTCTTTAAACGCTGTTGTGGTTGAGCGTTTGCATCGTGGTGAGACGTCTTCCAGAGAGCTTTCTACGAGTTGTTCGAGTAGTAGCGGAGAGCGGGCACGATGATTTTCTAATAAGGTGCAATTTGAAAACGGTAGACGTGATTATCAATTTACTGTTTTGTATGGCGAGGAGCGAGCCCAGCGCGTAAATGTAAATCAGGTGTCTTACGAGCTAAGCATTTCTCTTCGGTTCACGCATTAGTCTTTGCATCTAAAATGCCGACGCTGAAATTCTATCAGAAGCTTTCTTCAGAACATTTGCGTCAATGCAAATATCTCTGTATCATGCCATGGGGTCTCTCTGCGTTCCTGGAGGCAGATTTAGGGGCCATATATGAGAGCGTGGATCCTGTGTATTTTAACTAAGAAATAACTTATCAACCACCTTTCTCATAAACAGACTTATTGAAATGGAAATTCCACAATAGGGACATTTCCAAGGTACCTCCACGAACATGACAATTTGCCCAAACCACCCCATCCTATCCCAATAATACTGCAGACAGGTATGCTAAAGGGGAAATACGAGTCTTCATATAGCCAAATAGAGACTCGTGTAAAACAGTAGTAAGATACTTACCTATCGTATTTTTATTTCTCCCCGTATGTGTATCAAACCATTAAATAAACGCCCAGCGTCGCCGCCTTCCCGAAAAAGGTATTTATTAGGACGGTGATCAGCGCCACTTGAGGTTAAATACAAGATTAATATAAAGCCCCCGCGTGAAGCGGGTTGCTTTAAGTGTTAAATGTTAAAGTGTTAAATATTAATAAGATAAATTGTTTAAATAAGCGTGCAAAGAAGCATTTATAGACTTTTTTAATTTTGTGATGTTGTAAAAAAATAAGATTTTTTTAGCCATCACATTTTTTTTTTTGAAATATTGTAAGCTTGGATTTTATAATGATTTTAATATCTAAGCTAAGGTCTAATGTTTGTAAATCTTCTAACTGTAATTCTTTTTGTAGAAAACAAAAAATTATTTATTTAATTTTTGTAATTAATCAGTTTTGAGGATTTTTTTCTTGTCATACAACAATGCTTGTATGAAATAGTGATTGTTGTGTTATTTTAGCTGTTGTTCCATAATTTACATGCTCAAGCTTTAAGGAGTACATTGCCATTGTTGTCATGTGCTAGCCATGAGCCATTGGATTGTTACTCCAAATGCTTAAATTGGGCAACACTGCAAATTTTCAACACTTCTCACCAAAACCACCAGCTAGGATGCCAGCATGAAGACACCACCTGCACCATTCTGCCACTCCAGTGTTAACATCCCAACCTGATTGCATTTAGAGATGGATTCAAGTAATAGCTTCTTTTGTGCATATCAGGAAATGTAAGCAACTTTTCAATTTCTCACCTTCATCTGTTTAATCTGTTGAGATGGACATTCTTCATCATAAACTTTGATACAGATTGCTCTGGTTCTCCAGACAACCTCTTCTCCGGATTCCATTTACTTCCAGTTTTTAACATGTAGCCACCACACTGTTGTAGTGCATCATGCTGTGCGGGACTTAGGTTAAATTGTCCTAATAGAAAATTAACTTTCTAAATTCATTAAATTTTTATTTTTGTTTTATTCTCTTCTTTCTTCAGACTAGTCCAATATGTAATTTGAAAATATCTTTTGTCAATTTTTAAGGGGGGCTTAATTTGTTAACTTGTGTCCCATTAATTTTATTCACATCCTGATTGTGGTTAATTGCTGAGTAGTCACATTTAATAATTTTTTTTTTATTTTAGCTAAAATGCTATTATATTTTTTTCATGTCTTTATGATGTGAAATTTTCAATTTTATAAGAGAATATTACCTCTTAGTTTTTGTAACTGGTTGAATCAATCCATGAGTTATTTTAATCTCATTGGTTACCCATTGTTTCAACTCTGAATAACTTTGTTATTTCACTTTGCCTATTCTTGCATTGAATTTTTCAATGTCTGATTTTGTGTTGGCCACACAATTAGATTATATCTGTTTTCCTATGCACATGTTTGTGTATTCTATAGCTTCTGCCTTTAAAGCATTGAAATATCTTGGCTTGATTCAAGCATGGGGTAATATTAATTCTTGTTGTATCTTATCTTAAATATAAAATGCAATACTCCTCATAATTTTTGGGAAACTTAAATATTTTCTCTTTTAAGGGAAAAGGATATTTGGGATTAAATGTTATATTTTTGATTATTAAAATACAAATATTTTCTATCTTGTGTCTGCTTCTAATTAAATTGTATACACACTCATTAAAACTTTTTTATCCAGCCAATTTCTAGATAACTTAAGATTCTGGTAAATATAAAAAAAAAAATAACACAACGCAATGCCTGATTCAAATGATGTTTGAATCATAAATCCACTATATGACACTTTAGTGATTTAATTTTCTTGGTGCTAGCGGAGCATCTTAAGTAATTTTCTTAATAAAATGTTTTTATAAACATCATCATCTCTTTAAGGATTCCTATAAAAAGCTAACTTTAACTTTTCCTTATTCAATATTTTGATACTATGACTTCAGCATTATTCAAGGTTACAAGTGGTCTTTCTGACTTAGTAACTTTCCTTTAAGCATAACATTGGGTGCTTGAACATTTTGATTCATGTTCATGAATTATAATTATTGACGTGCATTATTGTATTGTCACATTTTGTGCATCATAATTAGTTGACCAACCATTAATATATGGTTGTCACAATTTAATATGCTTTATATAGCATTGTATATAAATTAATTCGCAATAGGTGCGGGCATCATGTCTTGCCTTTGTTAGCTCCTTTACGATTGGCCATCGTTTATTTAATTCTGTATTTAAGATAATTTATTCCGTCATTAAATAATATTTTCTTTTTAATCCTATTACCGTGTTTTACTTTTCGACTGCGTTCACCCACCCTGCACGTGACACCTGTCTCTAGAGGACAAACCACTGGCAACCAGAAATGTAATGATTTATGCACGATGGTGCACCAGCGTATCTTAATGTGGTTACTCGTGAATTTTTAAATGCAACATATCAAGACCGCTGGATTGGTCGTCTCACTTATGGCCTGCTCGATCCCCAGAATTAAATCCCTTGGATTTTTTTCTATGGGACCATCTGAAGTCGTTAGTTTACACTACTCCAGTGGAAAATGTAGTAGATTTGAGAAATCGGATTGTTGATGGGTGTAAAAAGAAACAACCCTTGTGTTCGGTAGTCAGAGGAAAAAATTGGATTTTTGCATTTTAGGTGGTGGTAGTCATTTTCAGCAGTTATTGTAGATTAAGAAGTTTTACATGTAATATTAAGTAATAAAAGATTGTTTTTGTCAAATCTTTTATCGCTCTGTGTCTTCAAACAAACGGCATACTGAAAATTATTAAAAAAACAAAAGATACTGTAAATAAAATAAAAGATTTTACTGTAAATAAAGTACTAAAAATAATAAAATACTATAAATGACAGATGATGTCTATTGAATGAAAGCCGTAGTATTTTTTACTAAGTTCTAACGTTATTTTTCTTCTTTTCGTTAGTGGGGCCTCTAACGAGAGGATGTCCCACTGGAAGCCTTGTTTCCTGTTCAGTAATGCAATTTCCTTCGCCTCACCTGTAAAAGTAAGGATTTCTCTTCTTGTCGGCTGTCTCCGCTTCTGAAGCAGGAAATGATCTATGCTCTACAACTTTCCGACAATGCCACCATGGCCCCATTTTTAGATCTACCACAAATTATTAACAAAGTTCTTTATAATACACTGATGAAGATTATTAACGACCAGTTATATTCCCCGCAGACCCTTGAGTTAATTGGTCTCAGGGCTCCGAGTGAAATTTTCTGAATAACGAGAAAATCAAAAGCAATATCAGAAGCAATCTTTCTAACTCATAAAAACCACTATCAGTACTTTTAAAGGTAAATACTATGGTCACAAACAACTTCGTTTAAAACAAAAGATGAAGGCAACAAAAAATCACTTAACATACCGGGTGATCCAAAAGTATGTTACATTTTTTCATGAAACTAATAATTGTTTTGCCGTGACGAATTCTTTAGCAAAACAACGAAGCACATTGTGTGAGTGGCCAGCCAGGTCACCTGCTCTGACAACATTGGATTTCTAGCTTTTATCATAAAACACAAATTATTATCGAATAATTGTTATACAAAGTTTCATGAAAAAAATGTAAAAAAATGTAACACACTTTTGGATCACCCAGTATATAAAAAATTTTCAATTTTGAACTGAAAATTAATAAGATATACGAAAAATTTTCATTTCCCCTCTCTCTCCTCCCTGCGATCGAGAGAGACGCCATTTTTCCGGCCCTTGGGACGTCACATGGTACGAAGGAGCTTCGAAATCATGAATCGCAGAGCCAAACATTCTATCATTTTGTGTATTTATGCATCCAAGCATAGAGTAGTTTGAACGCATTCTGCATGGAAAATAGGTTAGCGAAATCTTGCGGCACGTAGAGTCACTCGAGGCTGGAATCGAAAGTATAGTCAAACCGCAAGATCTACAAATATGGTCGATTAACAAAAATAGTGCGAGTACAGATGATAATTCTAGGACGGGGAAAGTATGATACATGTATTAAGTTATGCCTGAGAATTGACTTCCCATTTTTTCTTAATCGATCATTCCACTCAGGGCTCTAGATCTTGCGGTTTGGTTATACTTCTTTCGGCAATACGATTCCCGGCTGATTCTCGCGGCAAAATGACAACTTGTTCCACTGATTACTTTAAGAGCTGGGAAGGGGAACCAGAGAGCAAATTTTCAATATTCTTAATAAAATAATGAATATGAAATCGAAAAATTTTGATCTATTGAATATGTCGAGTGAAAGTTAAGAGTAGGTGGCAGGGGCGGCGCTAGCTTCTTCGGCGCCCCTATGCAAACCTATGCAAACCTCCAAAATGTGCGCCCTTTCAACCTTGGTTGGCGCCCCAATCTACAGTACGCCCCCATGCGACGCTTACTTTGCTTACTGGTTCGCGCCGCCCCTTGTAGGTGGCAACTTTCAGCGCTCTGTTCTGTTGGACCCGGGCGATTTCCGGTGCTCACATTAGCAATAGGAATTCAGTTGAATAGTAGTGGTCTTGTTTGGCGACGGAAAAATTTCAGTTCCTGAATAATAATTTTTCAGCAGGTGAAAGATGAAAGATTTGCTTTCGAAATACGTTTTCTCAGGTTATTTTATCGTTTTATCATTTTTATTTATTTTATTGTTAAATTTTGGATTTTTTTGTAATTTTAATTCATTTTGGTCTGTGTTATTAATTTGTTGTGGTTATATGTGGTAAGAGTTGTATGAATCAGTCCTTGTATCACCATGCCGGAAGTGACAAGGGTCCAGTCACGTGATTGAGATATATAATTTTCGACACAGTAATATTCAAGGTTGTTAGGGATCTATGGTGAGAATTAGAATATTTAAATGTGTCACGCGCGTTCATTTCACGTGTGCTACGTAAAGTATTGTTATGGAGGTATAAAAATAGTTAGTATTCGAACAGCGAGCTCAAAACATTGAATTATGCCACAGAAAACTGACAGATAGTGGGAGCGATACATAAGAGCCCTTTCTGACGTCAAATCCAGTTATGAAAGCATGCAAGAGGCGAGGCTTCTTAGTTTTCAAGAAAGGGGTGTCAAGTATACTAAATAACATTGGCAAAACCATAAGCGGCGCCTTTTATGAGAGCATAAAGCAGGCCCATCTAAGACCATTTACCGTGCCCCTGAAGTCGTCTGAAAAGTTCGGGCTCTCGTAACCTGATGTAACCAACCAACACAACGGGTCCTTGTACAGAATATAGGGACATCGGTGTACACGGTAAACAAAATTATCAACCGTGATTTACAACTGGAGAAGTGACACAAGAGCCACATTCATAAGTTGTTGCCGCGCCATGTTGAAAAGCGACGGACCAACTGCCGTAAACTGTATGAACGATACCTGGCGGATGAAAAATGGAAATATGTGATCACACTAGGTTACAACAAGAGCGGAGCCATTTTTTTAATGCCCAAGGGGTTTTAAGGTCTTCAGAAAATGATACCGTTAATGCAAGGAAACATTTTCAAAGGTTTCATGACCCTGGCGAGATACAGCTACAATGGCAAGTTCATTTTACACAGAGTTGAGTCAAAGGCCAAAATCTACGCCATGTACTATCAGACTAACATTCTAACCGTGACATATCCGGTTTGTACGTTACTGAGGTATACAAGGTATGGGCGCCAAGACAAGTCATCGTGTCTCACCTCCTCAGTTCTTGCAGTCTCACCGCGTCAATTTGCCTGTTCTTGGAACGTGTGCGAGAAGATACCGGAATCCGCTCCACTCCATTCATCGACATACCGGTCAAGGATTTTTAAGGCACATTTAGTCATAGGTTTACAATAGTTTAACAAGTTTAACTTGTGTAAAACACAACAAATTACAACATAACATGTTCTATATGATGGCCATCATTTTCAGATACCATCCGAAATCGCAACATAGCATGTTCCACAGCTGACCGAAGTGTTTGCGCGCGCAATGTTGCCCACGTGACGTGAAATGCTCTCTTTAAGATCAGGTAAACTTCTTGGATTTTCACGACTTACCAGATGTTTCAGATGTCCTCAAAGCCAAAAGTCGCATAGACTGAGAGGTCTGGGAATCGGGCAGCCACGCGTGACGGAAGTGACAGATGATGACATGTTCTTCTGTAAAATGTCGTCTAAGAATGTAAATGTCGTCGTAAATTGTCGTCTTAACACACAGTGCAATGTGTTTAGGAGCTCCGTCTTGCATAAAGATTGTGCGTGCAAGGCTCTGACGGGCTTGCAGAGCCGGAACAATTTCGTTTTCTAACAGCGAAGCATATCGATGCCCGGTGATCGAGCATGTCACTGGACCTCTAGAACTTAACTCCTCGAAGAAGTACGGGCCGAGAATAAACGATGCCGTAAATCCACACCATACCGTCACTTTTGGGGAATGCAACGAAACAACTAAGAAAGCGTGCGGATTTTCTGGTTCCTAAATGCGGCAGTTGTGTGTATTCACTGCGCCGTCCAAGAGAAAATGCACTTCATCTGTCTAGAAGATATTTCACGGCCATTCTGCATCGACTTCAACGCGAGAAGAAACTGAAGTGAGAACTAGAGTCGATCGTCACAATCATGTGGAAGCACCTGCTGCACAAGTAAAAGTTTGTACGGATAATATCGGAGGATATTCCGCATGATCTTATGGACAGTTGAACGTGGCCTATCCAAAGCGTGTGCTACATGCCGGACACTGGTGCTACCAAGAGAATTTGCAGCTGTGTACTCTTCCACCTGAAACGAAACCTCCTCTAATGCGTCTGCAGAGACGGGTTATCTTCCTCTGTCAGGACGAACTGACAATGATCCTGTTTCTTCAAATTTCTTTATCATTTTCCGAAGTTTGTTCACAAAGTCCGAAATTTCCGTAGAGCAGCCACTGCGGAATTACTGTTTTGGTAAAATAATTTCACTAACAACGCGCGATCTCGTTAACTGAACGGCATACACATTGAACACAGGATCTCCGCGAATGTTCCTCGGTTTTATACAGTAGGTAACAGCTGCTGTGTGACGGTACAAAAAATTACATTTTTACTACAGGTATTCAACGTAAAACGCCGTCTGGTGGCGAATTTGTAACTTTTTTTTCTTTTCTCGCTGAAACAAATTCCCATCCCTTCATTACGTCCTCCACAAAATTTCACACTTTTCTGATGACTGGTTTCGCCTGTAGGCAGCTTTGCAATAGGATCCTTTAATTATGGACGCCCTGTATTATCAAGCGTACTTGCTGAACTTGTTGGAAATAAATATTCCCGAATTTTAGTCTAAAAGCGGTTATAAATTTTTAAACTATTTTCATTAACGGAAGACATTACTGAAAGATACCAACTAAGTTCAGATGAAATATTATGAATTAATGAATTAAAACTGTAACAGAATGAATTTTGTTTTCCTCATCATCGTCATCATTTTTGTTTTCTGTCTTTACTTTCGCTGCATTTAATTAGTTTAAAAGGTTTTTAAGATCCTTAAAATTCAATGAAACCATTGTTCGGACTTTTCTACGCTTTTTCTTTTTTTTAACGATCAATAGGAAGGAGGAGTAAAGCCTAATCTGCTTAGGATTCATTGCTCAAGGTTGAGTCTGTGTCATCTTAAAGAGGAGATTCAACGCATGCGTATGTGATGAACCACATAATTATCACCCTTTCATTATCTTATCGTTAAAACTTTTTCTCATTTTGTCAGGTCGAACACGATTATTTTAGGAAAACTTCCCTTGACGGATCAAAGGCTTTATATCTTAGAAATCGTTAGCAACGTTTTTCGAAAAGCGCCATTAAGTGTATACCTTATGTTAAACGAGATAATATTGATCTGGAGATATAAGCTTATTAAAAAAAAATATCAAAACTTTTATAATAAACGCGCAATACATCATATTACACCTCGAAGATTTGCCTGTAATTGTAGGTTTGTTTCATTCAAGGGATAGTTTCAGGATGTTCACGTTTATTTGCGGTGGAAAAAATAAAACAAGAAAACGGGTAGAAAAAACATGGTAGTTTTAAATAAAGTTTAATTTGTTTTTAAGTATAGAAAAGTAGCAGACGCCCTGAGTTCATCTATTTTTAACCCTCATTTTTCTTTATCAAATAATTGGTATTCTCGAACGCAGTAGTTAGAAAAGAATCTTCTTTCGGTTCTCATCAATTCCATATGATATATCACGTGACATATGTTGCCATTTGAAAACGTTAATAATTTGAAAAACCACGTGACTGCTATTCCCACAACTGCGACCGTACTGGGACAACTTGGGCATTGCAGATCTTACTTAGAGGAATCTGCATACTGAATTTTGCTCCTTTTCATACTTAAATAAATTTCATATACGTAGATCAGATGATCCCCTCTAACACCCACTTCCATAATTCTAATTCCGATGGACCAATCAAAACCAAACTTCTGCCCATGTTAAGCTATAATCGAATTTCTATGTCAACATTCTATGTCAAAAATGCAGAAAATAAGAAGAGGGCAGATAGACAAACCTACCGTCACGAAATTTTGAAGAGAATTCAAAGTTTAAGAAAAAATCCGCGACGAGGATATTTGCTAATCCAATAACCATTATTATTATTTACTCGTTATATTCACTCATGGCAAATTGTTACGAGTTGTTTGATATAGTACATACCATATCTTAGCATTGAAAGTTCCAATGATACCATTTGGTATCATATGGCACCATCAGGGCACGTGCTACTAATCCAATAATCATTATCATTATTTACTCGTTATATTCATTCATTACATGTTGTTACGAGTTGTTTGATATATTACATGCCATATCTTAGCATTGAAAGTTCCAACGGTACCATATTGTACCACATCGTACCATTACGGCACGTGCTACTAATCCTATAACCATTATCATTATTCACTCGTTATATTCACTTATTACATGTTGTTACGATTGTTTGATATATTACATGCCATATCTGGTTATAGGAAGTTTTTAAGGGGGTATCATAATGGTACCATTAAAGCACGTGCCATTATAGTACGTACTTATTCCGGCTATCTCACGTTCGTACTTCTTCGTGCTCTGTCCCGTGTTAATGGATTGGTGAAAACAGACTGTGAATAAGTTAATTCGTTTTCAAGTTATCCTAATAAATACTAAGCTCGCTAGGAATAAAAAATTCTCTTGATGTAGAGACCGAACTGCCCTTTCAATAATCGTCAAACACGTGCATCCTGCACGCGCACCATCTCATTAACGTTTAGAGCACGCGCAGAGCCGAACCCATGTATGTTCTCAACACGCGTTTTCCCGAATGCGAGGATAATTCGTATCTTCCAGCAATTCAATACATGCACTCTTTCTATTGCAACGCAATGATTTGTGGGATTGTCTACAGACAGACAGACAGACGGACGGACAGATGGACGGCTGGACAAACCGATCACATAAGCACATTTCTATATATAGAAAATGTGCTAAAAAAAAGGAGGAAAAAAAAACACATCAAGGAAAGTGTTTGGTGCTTTATCTGTGGGTTTTTTGTGTGATCTTCTAAGATAAGCAATTGTTTAGCTCTTATGTGGCTTGCTTCTAAAAAGAAATATTTGGAGTATGCTCACAGCTTTTGCGCTGGAGTGGAGAATTTAAGGAATATCCTATAAAATCAAATTATTGTATATATAAAATTGATTTATTTGCTTAAGGGTTTTGAGAGGTTTATTGCGTATTGAGGGTCTCCTGCCAAGCGTATCGTAAACGCTTTAAATCTTACTGCAACCGCAGAAGAGGATATTTCATCTGCTTGATTCTTTGTTAGATAGAGCCCGGATTGCTTATTGTGGGGCGTAATTATATTCATGTCGTTGAGTGTTGTTGGCAGAAGAAACAAACCTTTTTTTTTTATTATTATTTGAAACATTAAGGCTTTACTGTTACATTTGATAGTGGCATTCTAAGATACAGTCTTCAGGCGTCTTATTTATTCATATTTATTGATTTTGTCTATTCTTTTCCTTTCCGGAGCTTCGAGGGGACCCGGAAGTGCCTCATCAGCTGTGTGTCCACAACGGGATCATTTCAGCTTCAGGATAAAGGCGGGTTTTCAAAGACGCGTTGTCTGCGTGTACGTATGTATGCGTTTGGAGATCAACCAATCAGATCTCGTGCATGAGCGATCCGTTGATAAGCGACGACATCTGATTGGTTGATCTTCAAACGCATACGTACGCATACGCAGACAACGCGTCTTTGAAAACCCGCCTTAATTGGCAGTACGCAGCAGATTTCTGGATCGAGATCGGCCTCCCGATTTGGTTGCGCTGGAGAAGAAGCTGTAATCTGCAAGCGTAAAAATGATAGTTTATTTAGCAAGCAAGTTACAATGCTCCATATGTAACTCATACTATAATTTCCTGTTTTCATGCAAGTTTAAAATTATCAAAGTTAACTTTTGCTTACTGGAAATTAATCTACTTACCATAAATCATATTAGTAATTCTAATGCATTCAGAAACTGTAAAAAGAAAGAAAGAAGATTATTTATTGGTGTTTATTTAGATTAATTGGATTAATAAACTTTATATTTGCATTTATCACACCTGATCTGTAATTTTAAGTTACCTATCACGCTTCCACGTTACACCTACATTACACAAGGTTGATTACGATCTTTGGTAACAATTAATGCGTGAATGAAGCTATTACATCCGCATTGTTATGTTTCATTCGAAAGCAGTAAATGTCATAAAAAATGTCTCCGAAAATAGGAAGGTTACATTACTACTCTATCCTGCTATAATTAGCGCATGGAAAACACGTAATGGAAAAGGAAAATTTCGGGAAGGATTAATTTTAACTGACCAGAAACGGCAAAATCCTCGAGTTCCCACAAGCCGAACACAACAGGTCATTCGAAAGGTTAAACAGCTTGTCCAGTGTGAAAATCCAACAACTCAAAGAGGGATCGCAAACACTGTAGGAATTTCACGGTCCACCGTAAATAAAATAATAAAGATTTGCAACTGGAACAGCGTCAGAAGAGTCATGTTTTTTAGCTGCTGCCACGACACGTCGCAGAAAGGAAGAGGAATGTCGGCGGCTCTAAGAGGGTTACCTCGCAGCAGAACGATGGAAGTTGCACTTTGGATGAAGCCATGTTTACCTTAACAATTAAAACAATACCCGCGCGATTATCTGTGGATTTGGATTATTGAAACGAGCCCTTGCTCGACGCCATCCAAGAACTATTGAAAGTCTGCAAATAGGAATGGGGCAACATCAGCCTTGCCGTTCTGCAGACATCTCTTCTACAGTGGAAGATACGGTACAGGGGAACAGACAACAACCAGGGTCACCAAATGGAATACAATCGTTAGTAGAGAAAGGGTTTTTCTTTGTAAACTTTCTCCTCCAAATCGTTACCATAGATCGTAATCGCCCTTCTGTATAAAACCTATAAGTAGCTCCATTCTTCCGCTACTTAATATTCACAAAGAAACAACGAGAAGAAAATGAGGTTAATAAAAGTCTTTCAATGTAGAGACACTGAACTAAACTATTTAGTGCATTATGTTAAATTTGCCCTAATGCTGAAATCGTTCGAGCGCAATTGTACCCTTGTCGCTTTTGAACTCAGACATCCAGCGAAATACAGTTCTGCGACTTAGTGTTGCATTCCCACACGTTTATTAAACTTATGTGGATCTTCGAAGCAGCCACTCCTTCCTCATAGGAACCACACTGTCCATCGTTGTCCATGCTTATCTGCTTCCAAGTTTTCTCGCTCTGTCCAAGATCGCACACGCTCATTTGCAACTTCTTTCCCATACGATGTAGCAACGGAATGAAAACGGAAATTATGTGAGGTTTCACGTGTTTAAAGAAGGAGATTTGAATATTTATAGATTCATAGTGATAATAGATTCATTTGTTGTCTTTTGAATTGGAATTCATCATGACATGTTTAATATAGTGATGATGATGTTGTAAGAATTTGTGTAAGGGAATAGCTTATAACTGAGTTATTAATTGATTAAAGAATTGAATGAATAATACGCTTACAATGCGTTTTCATCCAGAGGGGATGTCAGTGGAAATCGAATTTCTGATTATTGCGAATTATAGTGATTTAGAATCATATTGGTCTATGACATGAATAATAATGTGAATCATTATAATAAATAATAAATGTTATCTCTCATGTGTTCAAGAGGAGATGAAGTTTTATTAGGCAAATTTGCAATTTTGGGAGTTTTTACTTTCAATTTCATTTTCTTTTGTGGATGAGAGTGAGGCCGGGTGCTGAGAGATGATAAAAGGCACGAAGTCTTAGAGGGGGGGGGGGGACCAGTATCCCCGGTCTCCCATGCCCACGCATGGAAGAGCTCGCATTTTGTTTGAGTTTTGTTTGGGGAGGAAAACTTCGAATCTGATTCTTTCGATGATTGTAAGCTTCAATTAGTTGGAGATCAGAAACCGTCAAGCGACCCTTCTCCTTGCATTTTTCTACAAATCAAGAGGAGATGTCCCACCAGTAGTTAAATTGGACAGGGAAATGAGAATATATCGAGGAAGTGATATTATGTGATACTCCCTAACATGAGAATATATTGATAAAATGAGATGAGTCCCAATTGAGAGGTGAAATATGCAAATCCCCCATTTCTGTGAATAAGGTGGCAAGATGATTAAACCATGGAGATGAAATGTAGATATCCCACGACTTGGAAATTAATGGCGATACTTTATGTGAGACAAATAAAGCAACCAGGGAGGAGATTACTTCAAGGATCCACATCAATTGAGAAGTAGCTGAGAATCTACAAGCCCTGCATTAAGTTTTGGAGACTGTGCTGGATCTGTTGATCTCACCTTAGACTGTTGAGAAGTAACGGACTCATGAAGTAGTAGATCCAGGTTCCTGTACCAACGCAAAGCGAATGGTCTTCAGGGCAAAGTAATGTGTGCTTCACAAAGAAGTGAAATATTGGTGTTGTGATCTATATTGTGTTTTAGAGTGTGTGCCCTTGGATATATGTGTTAAAGTGATATAGTGTGGTAATACAGATATGGATATAAAGTAACTTCTGCTTAGTGGACACAAACTGTAAGTGAAATATTTGTTAAAGCCTGTATTATTTTGTTTTGAGATAGAGATAAGTGAATATTAATGATAAGATTGGGTGAGATACTTTTTAATAGATTAATCACATGAGCACAGGTTGAATTTTAAATAAGAGAAAAAGTATTATTTGCATTTAGGTTTGGAATGAATAGCCTTTTAGTGTTTAACTTAAATTTAATCAGCAGCTGCATTTAGATTCATTTAATCATTCATTAGCATATTGATATAGCCTTAGAATTTAAGATTAGTTGTTAAGTTTATTTGCATTTACCCACTTCTTTCAAATTGATTTTATTTTCTTGAAATAAAGATTATTTTATTTGATTTTAACACTTTACCTTATTATTTCAATTGAAGTAATTCACTCTCGAGTTTTCCTTTACAATTTTATTTAAATCAAAGAACCCGACGCTCTGGCAGTTGATTATGTTGAGTCTGTTTTGGTGGAGGGGAGGTCACTTGCATAATCGATTGGCAGACGTTACAATGGCGCCCAACGTGAAGAGGGTGCCAATGATACAATTATTTATTTTATCCAAAGTGTATACATGGAATTTTAAAATACTCTCCAAATGCGTTAAGGCATTTATCCCACTGTGTAACAAGGCGTGTAATTCCTTTATGGAAGAAGTCTTTCGGTTGCGTTTGGAACCATTCCAAAACCTCTTCCTTCACTTCATCGTCGGACTGAAACCTGCGGCCTTTCAGATATTTCTTGAGATCCACAAACACGTGAAAGTCACGTGGGGATAAGTCAGGGCTGTAAGGGGGATGCTGCCTTGCTTCCCAGTTGAATTTTTTGATGAGGTTTGCCGTTGTTTTCGAGGTGTGAGGACGCGCGTTGATAAGAAGCACTCCTTATGTAAGAAGTCCAGGACGCTTGAATTTGATGGCCGCGTGCAGTGCCTTCAATATTTCCCCATATCGTACTGCGTAAACTGTGATGCCTTTTTCAAGAAAGTCCAGTAAAATCGGGCCTTTGCGATCAAAAAACACGGTCAACATCACCTTCCGCGTGCTGTTTGCAATTACTTTTGATTTTTTCGGGGGTGATGACCCTTAATGCTTCCATTGACGACTTTGACGTTTGTTTTCGGGCTGGAAATGAAACAACCAAGTTTCATCCCCTGTAACGATTCTATCGAGAAAACTCTCTCCTTTCTCTTCATAGCGAGTCAAATGTTGCAGGGACATGGCCATTCGAACTCCAAGTTGTTCTGATGTCAAATGATGCGGGACCCATTATGCACAGACTTTTCTGTAATGCAGATGGTTCCTGATAAAGGAGTGAACAGTTCCACGACTAAGGCCAGTTTTAGCAACCATGACATCGATTGTCACTCTTTTGTTTTCCTTTAAGTCAGCATCAATTTTGGCTTTGGAATCATCCGTGATGGCGCGGTTTGCTTGTCCATGTCGTTGATCATCTTGTAATGATGACCGTCCCTCCGAAAACCTCTTGCTCCATGCCCAAACACGAGTGAAGGTTAGGCAGTCATTTCCATGTCACTGATGATTTCCAAACTGAATCTCCTTCACATGTCAAAAAACGAATTACTGCTCTCTGTTCCTGCTTCGTTGACTCCATTTTGTTGTTTGGACGAAGCGCGAACTATCTTTCTCACGTGATGCAACACTTGCAACCTATTATTCAATTTGCACATGGGGTTTCGCAATTGTTGAAAACAAAAACTTACGCTCCTACACGTCGTCTTTTTTTTACCCACACAAATTTTCGTTTTCATTTGTACGACTTTTATATTTTTAAACGACCCCTTTGTATGAATAAATGTTACAAGTTATTGATTGTCACGTAGTAAAGGAGAGACAAGAGACAGAATTAGAAACGTTTAAATAATGTGCCATATAATTTACAGGTGGAAGCGTAAATAATTAAGTTGAAGTTCAAAAGTACAAAAGTGAATATCTACGCATAAAAGTTACTTAACGACGGGCTCTTCTCGTCGTGAATACAACTGGATAGGATCCGAAGCTTGTCGACTCGACGTCGCTGCGGAACGATTATGATTCGTAGCACCAAAACGAAAATAACAGAGACTGGCACACACTATGTACGAACACTAACCGGTATCGTATTCACCAAATAGTGAATTAGCGCGAGTTACGCTACTCACGTTTTACATACACTTAGGCAACACACGCTGTACTGAAGTAATGTAGCACAAAATCAATTCGCTCGCACTACACTAACAAACTCTGCACAAAACACACCGTAGAATCGTTTTACTGAAGCAAAGCACTTAACGTAATAATTTCATACACAAAAGGGCTAGCACTTGAGCCGTTAAATTAACGTGATGAGGGCGTCGCACACCCGACGGACCAAATCGAGATAACAGCAGTGGACGTCAACCAAAAGCAGGAACGTAAGTTGACACACAAAGAATTTTAATAAGACGGCCTGACTTGAGTAGGTCGTTCAGACGAATAGAATTGAAGATTAGAACTGTCGGAGATCCGAAGTATCAAACCTTGTCACCTTACCCGACAAATTTACTGGAATTAGAAACTCTCAAATATAAATAAATTCGTAATGAGATTGAGACTCGAAAGCAGAATTCGGGCACGATAACTGTACCACAAATAAAACTAATTGCAAACGCCCGTACTCTTCGACGAAAGACGTTGAAGCAATTTATAAATAGCCCCAGCTGACAAATTATACCAGAGCAAATTTCTTGCTATAATATATAGGTCTATGCATTATTTTTAAAAAATTTAATGATTTAACAATTGAATAATCAAAAACAAATACTTAAAACTTCATAAAATGACACGTGTATTTTAAATTCTTAAAAGCGAATGATTTTTCTTATTCTTAGAAAAATTCTTAGAAAACAAATAATAATTTTTTTTTGAAAACAAACGATTTTCAAATTCCTTTGATGGCAATTTCTTTTTGACGTAACAACCATAATTTTGATAATGGAATCTTTTTGACTTTACCAGCACAGTTGGTATTGAAAAAATCGCTATTATCTTAACCACCAAATTTAGGAGAATGGCGTCCGCAGGCTCTTACCATCATTGTTCTATTCAAGAAATTTCTTTGCTAAATTAATCGTGTTCAAGTTTATTTATGTTTCAAACAAATTATGTCAAAATTGTTATCAGGCTTCAATTGTTATAAAATTGGAAATTTATTGATTAAAATATATGAAGACAGTATATGCAAAAACGTCTGGGTAAGCAAAAGTTTTTTCCATCCAGAAAATGAACAAGAAACATAAAAGACAGACAGAAAAGGTCAAAGTGATAGAAAGATATTTGAAGACGAAACAACGAAAAAATAAAGTACGATCTTCCACAGTAAACAGCCCCATGAACTATTTCTTTTTCTGTTTAACGGAAATTCCTTCTACAGGTTGAATCCTATTCTTATTCCTGTGGGGGACATAAGGCTCCTTCAGATTGATACATGTCCAATGAGAACGTTTCTTTAAATTATACGGATGTTTTCTCCCTCTCCCTCTCTCTCTCTCTCTTTCTCCCTCTCCAAGCATTCTTGTAGTTTCTTCGGCCAGATCCATCATCATTAGGACTCAGCAACAATATTTTACACACCAACAAGTGGGGTGAGGACTCCGAAGGGTATTTCCGTTGAGAAGAAATTCGAATTGGATTTCGTCTTCAACAGTGTCACAGTCCAATTCAATCCTCAATAAATCACGCTTTTCCAATCCCCTATGTCTCAGTAAAAAAGAAATAGATCTAAAGGCAATTAGTTTCTCCATAATCTAAGAAGAAATTTTACAAAATTTCAATTTTAAGTGGCACGTGGTGCTATTAGAAATAGTGAATTTAAACTGTTGTCTTTTCTTAATTAAATAAACTTTCTTTGAATGCTCTACAGTTTTCTCATCATTGGAATGATTGTAGTATATTGTCCTTATTTTTTTATTTCTATTAATTACGTCTACTACTTAATATCTATCCTATTAAATATTCTTTTATGGATATATAATCTTATATAAGAGTTGGCTGGTTTATTAGAATTTTCGTTGTCGACTACTAAGGTCATTTTGCGCCTTTTATATCCATGCCCGCGGCGGGATTCAAACCCACGACCAGCTAGACTCGAGAACTAGAAAGCCTACGCTCTAGCTCTCTCGGCCACCTGGTCGGCATATAAGGGTTGGGAAAAAAGAAATGGCAACAGCGCTGTACTTTTGAAAAGACTTTATAACTAGAGGAAACTGCATTTGTATTTTTTCAATGCGTTCGACCCCCTTCTGTGCATCCATCTCTTTTGATGTCCCGAAGTGATCGCCCTATAGCATAGATAATGGTGGTTTTTGGGTTGTGGATGATTCATATTAAGTGGCTGTTTCATTTCGGCGAAGAGATCGCAATTGCACGAACTCGCATCAGTTTGTTTATGGCGGATGTTCCACACCAGCGGGCTGAAAATCCGTCACGACATTAGCAATGCGAGTCCTCGCATTGTTATGAACAGTGCTTCTTAAAAATGTGTTTATGCGATCCTTTGTCTACCAGGTCTCTGTATCCGCGATCCCCTTTCACAATTAAAATCCAAAGGACCCGAACCATAGGTGATCTAATATGTTTTATGAATACGAATATTTAAACATAAAAAATTTAAAAAAAAATTGAAAAGTTTGCCACCAATCAAATTTTCTACAACCTCCCCCCTCCAAATTAAAAAAATTTTGGACCCCTTGGGAGTCGCGACCCCCTTTAAGAAACACTGATCATGAAGAATGCCAGGTCCCGTTTCCACAAAGTGCCGTCGCTATTTCCTTAAGGAGTCTTTTCAACTAGCTTCACGCAGTCACTGATAAGTATTTTACACTACGACCTCGTACAAATCAGTATGTACCAAGAAAACGTACCGTTAAGGCGCTTGTACAAACCTCCGGTACCTAAAGTCATTGCAGTCCAAGGGTGACCATTGTAATGCCTGTAAGATGACTAAGATATGGCATGTAATATATCAAATAGCTCGTAACGACGTCTCATGAATGAATATAACGCGTAAATAATAGTAGTGGGAATTGGTTTAGTAGTACGTATGCTAATGGTATCATGTGATACCGTTGGAACTTTCAAAGCTAAGATGTGGCATGTTATATATCAAACAATTCGTGACTATACGTCGTGAATAAAAATATCGAGTAAGCAATGATAGCTGGAATTGACTTTCAAGGGAATCCCTCGAACATGTATGTCACAGATTTCCACCAAATTGAAATATGTTACTCAATTGAAGCTACAGTAGATGCTTGCAAAATAAGACCGTGCGGATTTTTGTTTCTTTCAAAATAAACCACGAAAACGAAAAAATTTGAGCACACATATTCATACAAGGACTCCATTGTTAAAGCGGTGTATTAATGCGCTTAACGGAACTTCTTTCTTCCACTACTCACAACAATAAGCACGAATCCAATGCAGATGAAATAGACAGCAGCAGATGGCAATTGAATGGCTTCTCAAATTTCTCAACAAACTTAGTTTTTAAAATAGATTATTACAATTAGCTAATTGCCTTCCAGTAAAAAAATAACCATTTCCTTAATTTATTATTTCATTTTATTAAGTAATTCGGTAATCAAACACGGGGCTGGCTTCATGTGCAACGTCGAGTAATATGTTGCGTTGGTGAGGGGGTATGTATCGCGGTGCTTTATAATTTTAAATAAAAATAGTATTCATGGATGCCTACCTCATCTTATAAATTATTTCGAGACGAATAATTGTAGAGCAAAATTAAGGTTTTATGCTTAATAACAGTGCTCTAACTGCAATTCTTTATCGATCGCCGCTAACAAGTTCGCTTATCCTCTTTCCGCCATGTTTTTTGAACTCTGCGCACTTCCGGGGCGCTTCACTGCCGTGCAACGCTATCGCTTCCACGGTGTGCTTGCGCGCAAAAAAAAGTGCATCGGAATTCTATGTGGGGTTCCCTTGTTACTACTATGTTAGTAGTAATTGTTCCATATGTTACCTTTGGAAACTTTCGATGCTAAGATTTGGCGTGTATTGTATCAACCAAGTCCTTACGAGTTGTTAGATAGTTGTTATCAATAGCTTATTAGTATCAAGAACATATTGCTGTTAGAGCTAAAATTATCCATAACTAATTATTGTTAGACATATGGAAAATTGTTAGTAGCTAATCGCTCGCTTCAGCAGTAAGTGATAACAGAAACGCAACACAGAACGCCAATGCAATTGAGGATCACTTCGTTAAACATTAAGTAGGAATGCCTACAAATTAAAGAACTTTTATTTGTTCAAATAAACAATAATTACACTCTCCTTTTCCCCTTTCAGTTTTTCAAGTTTATTAGTTTTAAATTCTCCTTAGTATACTTAGTTTACTTACGGTAAGTAGTAATTTATAATTCAGTTTTTGTATATTTTCTCTAAAGTGTTTTAATATGTAGGATAATTCTGTGTATTCATATATGATATCTCGCTGTTATAACACGAAAATGTCCTCCTTTCATCGGCGGTAAAATCCTTCTTGTTATTATTTATTACTGTAATGTACGTATAAAACTTGGATAAATAACGACCATTTCCGCTAAGTCTATCGAAAACGCGGACAGATTTATGGCTCGTCCTGTATTTCATTATAATAAATTGCGATTTCACCTCATTTGTGTAGTTTATAGCTGCTATCATATCGTCTTGTTACGCGTCTGGTCTGGGTGGGTTTATTCCCCAGTACAGAGACGCCAGGAATGATCCAAGGTTCGTTCACCCCAACTTACTAACTGTGTAAATGTTCAACAACAGCCGCACACAGCATTAAATTTTAGAATAATTTTATTTAACAGAACTTTAACAGACGGAGTGTCTTCCCCACTTAAGCCTAACATACAGATTAAGTTATTTAGTCTTCGTTCGACAGTTCCAAGTCGTCAGGTGCAGAGACCGAGTTCCTGGATGGATTAGAAGGATGCCATTCTTTGGCATACTTCATTGATAATGTTGCAGAAATGGATGCTCATAAATAGAGGAGAAAAAAAGAACCAGTTAATTTTTGGCAACACGCACCAAGGAAAGAACTTAGTCGCACGTGAACCAATACAAGAAGCTGACTAGCATGTACTGCCAATACGCAATTTATTATCAACAAGGCCACAGAGATATGCTTTAAAGGCGCCTGACTGTGCACGTTCGAACAGCTTGAAGGAATTCCTACCTTAAAAAAAATTGCTGCAGCCCACACTCTCCCAAATATATTTCCACTAAGAAGGCTTAATGCGGCGTTTCTGCTTGTATTCAAATAAAGTAGCATTAGCACATAAGAGAATTCTGTGCTCTATTCCATTTACAACTTGAGAGGATACCCTGCCGTTCCTTAAACAACCAACATTGCGGAAGAGGATCCATGCCCATCCATTCACTATGGGCTCCCGATCAAGAAAAAACAAACAAACTTGTGCATTCTTACATGTTGCTAGGTGAAGGAAAAACAAAACGTCATCGCATAACAATTAATGGAAAAGCATAGCATCAAATTATCGGGAGAAACACTCTACAATTAGTAACAATAATAATGCGTTAAAACAATGAATTTTAAAAACTTTGCGTTACTCAACAAATAAAAATAAACAATGCAGTTAACTCATGAAATTAGCCAGAAGGGCTGATAGAAAATATATTAATTTGGAATAAGAAATATGTGAGGGCTACTACGCCGTCACAGTCTATAAAATTGGACACACATAGAAAATAGTTTAATTCTCTTTAAGGGGACTACAGAACCGCAAATGCAGGTGTCTATATCTCATAGGTGTTCGACGGGAAAATTCCG